>CM076581.1:1692839575-1693154816 GCA_034641835.2 Pinus albicaulis
TATCTTTTAAGATTTTTCATTTGTGTGTTGTATACATCAAATATTTCTATTCCCAATTTTTCTATGCACATCAATTCAACTGCACAAACAATTATCTAATTTAATATTATTGTCTGCTAAGTTAGTTTATGTTTTAAAATTGTGTAGTGTTGTATGTAGCAAAATATTCTATTACATGTTTTGTTCTACATATGCATTTAGGTGTTTTGAGATATCCTTGTGTGTTAGGTTATTTATGTTTTTAAATTTTGCAATGATATGTTGTAAGATTTTTATTACAATTTTTGGTTTGCATGTTCATTTTGGCTGCAGAAATATTCTCTCCATCATAATATCATTGTGTTTGATATCCTGATTTATGTTTTAAATTTTTCACTCACATTTTTTATCATTTTGTAGCAAATTATTTTTATGCCTACTATATTAGGCTCTCTCTCTTCATTGAGCTGTGTGTATGGTATGGTTTCATTTAGACCATTTTCAACCACAATAGTGTTCTCTGTCATTACTGCAGAAATAAAAAGCACATGTTAGACATTATCATATTCACATAGGCAAAAAAGGGTTTTCCTTAATTTTACATATTAAAATGTCTTTGAAAAGTTATTTCTATTTAAAATAAAAAGGTGAAAGATTAGTTTCAGCAATTACTAAAACGAATAGATGGTAAGGCCCACAACAACAACTGCAAAAGCAATGCAATATAACCAATCAAACTACATCAACAAAACATATGGTCTTGAATGAGATTTTGGACTCTTTAGATATAAATGTACACCGTGGCAATGTATCTTATATAAAACTTTAATCCATGTGCTTAACCTTAACATTGACACAAATGGAATACAATTTTACTCACTGCTTTATGATAGAAAAATATGCGGATGAGTATTGCCCACATATCCGAAGTCAAAAGGGATAGATTAAAAAGGGTTGCTCCGGTCATCTATAAAAGATAAATTAAAGAAGCATGACATATTAGTAATGCAAATTAGATATGTGTACCAATTATGTAAATATAACACAACAAATAGATGATTCAATACAAATGTCACATAGAAGTCATATTTATCTCATGGGCCTTCAACTTAAATTATATATCTAGCATTACAGTAAGCTATAGGAGATAAATCAAAGAAGCATCAGATAACAATAATGTAAATTAAACATGTGTAATAATTATGTCCATGATAGTTCAATAAATAGATAATAATGCAAATGCCATATCTAAGCTATATTTCATCTAAGTAGCTTTCAATTTAAACTTATATCTAATGTTAAATTATATAAAGAATAACAGTAATCCAAACTTCAAAATAATATTTAGAGTTAGTATAAAATGTGACATATAATTTTCCTGCGTGGAAAAACATAGTTACCGAGAGTTCAAAACTCATGCATTTGAATACAAAGTGGGTATACGAATGAGCAAGTAGATTTTTTCTAGGAATGAGGAAGTGAAGGTTGATAGAGAGCCACACAAAATTGAAAATTCATACCTTAACAAAATTGTTAGATCCTTTTAAATAAAACGTGTCATATAATCAACTTTCATCGAAATATATGATAAACTCAACACAATTTTATGAAAAATAGTATACCATTTTTTACATTTCACATAATACAAATAGATAAATATTACTTAAGTGTTGTTATAAAGATTTAACTACCCATCGAGATAAGGCCAAGTGATTGAGACAGGGCATCATCACAATAAAAAACCAAGTACAAATTGTAGTAATCCTGGAATCATGCTTTACATAAGGTAAAATTGGGGTTCATGACTTACTATAGATAAAAAACATTTACCCTTACCAAAAAATGTATGATAAAAATTGACAAACTACATAAGCTTAAGCTTAAGGGGATATAATCCTTCTTGCCTTCCATATAGATAATGAAAGTTATTGTTCCAAGTCTCATGTTGCTTCTCATGTTACTTTATAAACCTTGATTGGAAAGAAAAATAGGAGGGAAGAAATGTAAGAAATATAAAACATAATGAAACACACACATACATATCTCTAGACAATTAACACAATTATTTTCCTAGGAATTCCTTATGGGAGACAAGCAACCCTAAAAATTAATGATGCTCTAGACTCCTTTTTCCCTAGGAAATCCTTATGGGAGAAAAACAACACTAAAATGTAAACCTGCTCTACTTTCTCTTTTCTGGTATGGAAAATATGTAAGTACAATGAAAGAGGTAATCTCTCTAGAGTTAGCTAAGACTTTTGGCATGTAAGGTTGCTATAAAAACTTAAATTCATACATTTTTCTCTCTAACTTCACACTCCTAGTTGTATTTTCAACTATGGAACAAAATACAATAACACAAAATGAAACTGTTATTCCTCCTAGTGGCCAAATATTTAACATAGCGTGATAGCCAACTAAGTGTAAGATTTGACTCCATCAACCGTTAACGAGGTTTGTGATTTTAGACCTTTTATAGTCTTGTTAAAATTCCACATGTAGCTAGCTTGCGATGCATGAGTAATGGGGCTAAAATGACATTCTCTCGTACCATGGTGGTCAACAATGATAGGTCAACTTACTAAAGGCATAAATTTTGAATGAACTTCATTTGATGTTTTTCTTGCACCATTGGATATGTATTTAAGTGTAGAATAATGGTCAATATTTCGGCACAAGGGATAATTGTTTGACCCCCAGAAATGTCATTTAATACCTCAAAATGACTCCAAAAGGTTTTAAACCCCAATTCTCCACCCACCATTAAAATGACCCTACAAGTTTATTCTTTCAGCTTTTTCACTCTATAAGCATCAAAATATATGACAAATAATATAATTATCCAATCTAGATCATTATTTAATAGTTTGTTAAAAATATGAGTAAGATATACATCATGGAATTTAAATAAATAGCGTCAATTCATTGAACACCCTTGTACATTCCTTGTTGATACTTTGAAAGTAATACGTTTTGAAAAATAATTTGTTTATGGATTCTATTTTCCACATTCTCTCAACCATATAAAAAACCTTCTTATAATATTTGAAACCATCTATATACAACTTTTCATTTGTTTCGATAGGAATTAACATATTGAAATATTAATTGTATTTATGTCTTGTGTGCTAAGGAAGGGAGGTCGTGAACCTTAGGAGAAGAGATAATATTTGTTAAGTTAGGAGGGATACTTTTTATGAGATAGAATTAATTTAAAATGCTTCTTAAGATTATGTAACTTTCGAACCATAATTACAAATTTATTTATTTTTTTACTTATCATTTAGTTGCTAAAAGTTGAAGAATTTATGTTGGTAAATAATTAATTAGGTCTATTTAAATCATTTACCACTTTTGGGTTTTTTGTTTTCGTGGATTTCACTTTTTTGAAAATTGTCAATTTCAATTTTTCACACCACATGTGCACAGTTAAAGGACCTAAGGTCTTTCCCATACCAAAGTATGTTCTTTTAAAACATGTTTTCTTGGTGATATGGGTGATTTAGAAATGATTGGAAGAGCGAAATTCCTCATGTAATACACAATATGTTTGGTTCATGCCACTAAGCCAAGAATTTTAAATTCAACTGACTTTTAATATAACCAACTAAATCCTGCAAAAAATGAATAAAACAATTTATGTTAGGGTTGTGGATTTAGGCATTGAAACAACACACCATGATATTTCAAATTTAAAAATAATGGTTTGAGTCCTAGGTAGCTTAGAATCCTATCTAGAGGTTTGTTTTCAAAATAAGGATGCACTCCCATTTGATTCTCATGATTAGGTTGTAATCGTGAGGCTCTCACTCAAGAGTGGACCTTCCCAAAATCTTGTGATGTCTTGTCACAAACAAAACCATCAAATTGAAAAACACATCATGCAAGAAACATAGCTCGCTGACATATCATTTTTCTCCTTCAAAGAAAAAAAATTCACATCATGTGAATATCTCCATGTACTCTTACATATTGGTGTACAAAACCATCAACCAAACACAAGTCGACAAAACATGCCTCTTCAAACAACTGACTCTCAAGTCAAATAATAGCTCATGTACAAATTTCCATATTTTTTGCATTTAAGTGTGTCAACATAACTCTACTGTCAACATCTTGCTTCATGCAACATGCACCATACTTTGAATTTGCAAAAAAAATCATGAAACATCAAAATAAATGCAAGGCCTTAATTGGATAATAAATCTAACCATCTGTTACCAAACCATTTCAATGGCGCTTCTTTTAGCTGCACTTCATCATCATGTGAATCATCCTGACCCTCATCGATTATGGAATCCTCTTTTCCATTCTTGTCAATATATCTTTCCAACTTCTTCAAATGTTGTGGATGACTTGTTGGATACAAAGTCCAACACTTGTCTACAAGGTGACCTTTCTTATGGAAATGAGTGCAAAACAATTGCATCTTATTTTCAACATCATTTTCCTTGTCCAATGGGCCTTTGACTTTTTGCCTCATTTATTTAGAAAGTTTCATGTGCATGGATATCTTCTTCCAACATCTATAAACATTATGATTATTCAAACCACAAAAGGAACATGCAAGTTTTTTTCCAAATCTTATGTGAATATGTACCATGTTTATCATAATTAAAAGCAATTTGATTAAAGGAAAATTTATACCTTGAACATTCACCTTTGTCACCTTCTTGAGGAGGTGAATTTGATGAGGTAGTGGCTCTCCTCTGAATACTAGCAATGAATTCAATGACTCTAGAGCTTTCAACGTCCTCTTCTTTTACATTCTCATTAGCTGCATGATTATTAACATCTTCTTGCAAAGTGGGTGTCAAACTTTTCCATTCATCATGAACACAAACTTCACAAGCTTGAGGTAATGAACACGAAATGAAATTCCTTCTTGGAACAGCTTCATGTGCCTTCTTGGCTTTGGAGCATTCTCCATCATGTTTTCCATAACCAAGACCCAAATAATTAGGCCCTTCCTCAACAACATTTGGCTCAACTATGCCTTGTACATGTTTTCCTTTAACCCTTTACTTTCATAGCACATTTTCATCAAAAATTTGGACCTTATTCCTCTCGTGTGTCTCTCAAAAGCACGTACACATTCATTTTGAGAGGAAATTGAAGACAGAAATCAATAGCTAATTCTTCTAACTAACCTTGACTAAAATGAGCTAAATTTTACTTTGATACCAACTTGATTTGAATATGGACAAACTAGTTTTGTTGGGCTATCTCCCTCATCAGTTAAATAAAAATGTGTTTAGGATCGTCTAAAGTTAGCCAATTGGGAAGGGGTTTATGTGTCAAGCTTTAAGTGTATTTTGTGAGAAATTTATGAGTTAATTAGCTTTTAAAAACTCATGTGTACAACAAATAAAATGCAAAATTTTTATTTTTGAAATTTTTTTCCCTCAATCCAGATTCCGATCATTGGACATGCAAGAGGAAGAAAGAGGGAATTCACTTTTCAAATTCTAGACCTTGTCTAAACCAAAATGAACTAGAGGTTCGGTTTTCAAATACATTCACTTATTTGGAAAATTTGTAGCTACCAAAAGTCCATATGCCAATATACCTCCCAAGAAATCCATTTATTACACCACTGGTTAGTTTTTTGTCTTCCTATATTCTTTATCAACCTCTTCTAGTGATTCTTGAAATGTGGATACTTAAATCCTTCCTAAAAAATTGAGCTCTAAAACGAGAAGACATACAAGGTCATTTTAAGTCATTCCTCTATCCAATTATAAAATCCTGGAAGTGAATATTTCTACACATTGATTTCTGTCCCATAAACTGTACAATATAGGTCAATTTTTTCCTTTAACTTATTCAAATATTGTTAGTGCACAATTGTTCAATGGTCTGATTAAATTTCATTGATAAAGGCATGATTATGCCAATCCATGTTGCATATTTCCATTAACAATGTTTACTTACATGTAAAACAATGTTGTCTCTGCTTTTATGTTATTTTGAGTTTGCTTTTAGTGCTGAAATTGGAATATATGATATTAATTTATGACTTGCAATTATAGTTGTTGAGATACTATTCTTTTTCTCTACTATATTGTTATTTCTAGTCCTCTGGGTGCTTTCTTCATATTTTTTTTTTTTACTAATTGAAGGGATTCGTAATTCTATATTTTACCATATTTCTTGTTGGTTCCATGTAGATTTAATTGACATATAATAGGTGGTTTCTGTTTTTGGGATGTCTGTAAAGTTTTTGGCACATCATATTGAATTTCTATAATTTGTGTAGCTCCCTAACATTCAGATAGAACCTTCATTGAAAAATGTGAGGGGGGTTGCAAATTCACATTGGATAACACCCTCCTCTGGGATAAAAAAGTTTAACAAACACAATAATAGAGAAACAATTAGTGACGTCACCAAAAGATGTAGCCTCTTCAAGGTATCATATCCTCTCATCAAGGTCTACCATGGACCTTAATGTCATAGCCTTCTTTTGTCTAAAATGAATGCAAATTTCCTTGCAATTTGGCTTGCAACATTCATAATTCATGCTCATGGAATATGATTGTGTTGCAATTGTGATAACATCTGCTGTATGTAGAAGCTTTAATAAAAAATGATTGAAAATGACATTTTTGCTTTGTTTTTTTCAAGATTTAAGGAAAATTACACCAAGTAGCTTCCAGCCTCATATGACCATCATGTCAAACTCATCTCAGGATATTGTCCAAGTAAGAGCCACTTAAGCAAGAAATCTAGTATACATGACTCTCCAATTTCAATTAGCAACAATGACAGTTCTAAGTATGGTGCAAACATTTCTCTATATCCTCAATGGGGCATGTTTGATGACAATAATTTGGGGAGTGAGAGAGGGAGATGGTAGGAGAAAAAATTCAAGGAATCCACCGGAAATTGAAAAATGTATAACTAATAAGGTGAAGACACTTTGTAACCTAAGAGAGAAACCTGTTAGGAAATGGGTGAAGTTAGTATTACACACCCAATAGGATAACCTCGAGGAGAAAACATTTCTCCCACTTTATTTGTTGGCATAACCTAGTAAGTGTTATTCACTAGCATGTATTTTGTAAAGGCCTTGACCTAGTTCCCATTCAACTCCATCCACTAGGTTGTAGAGGACTCCAAGCCTAATTTCATGAAAAGTAAGTTTGGGATGATCACATTGACTTGCTTGATGACATGTCTATGAAGATTAACTACCTTGAACTATTTTTCTGCGTAGGGAAAGAGATACATTCCCATGTCTGAGCATGAAAACATTCTTTGATATTGTTAATTTCTCTAGTGTTTACTTCTACAAGTTCTATAGGCAGAGTCTGTAAAGGGCCAGGTAGCCTCTGGATCTCATCTTTTATGAATTAAGGTGACATATCTAGTAAATTCCCCTACAGTCAATCTCTGTAATGGATCTAAATAGAAGTTTTTCATTTTAATATCCATAAAACACAACAACTTTAAGGTAAAATATGTACATGTGTCATTTCTCCCACAAACTAAAGTGTATAAGTGGTAAATTTTATACCAAGTGTGCTCCCACCATGTAAAGCAAAATTTGGTGAACTTATCATTTTTATAATTTCTTTTTCGATTAAATTGAGTTTCACACATCAATTATTGCTTTGAAAGTTGTGTTCTACATAATTTGTGTACACTAAATTACAAATTGATTTTTTGAAATCTATTTTGTGTAAATGTCAACCAATAGATATATATATCATGGAGGATGAACGACGAATATTAGTCGAATCCCATATGGAGGTTCAGGGATCAGGGGATGTTCACAGTATTTAAATATAATATTAAATCTCCATACATGTGTGTACATATGGAATTGATTTTTTATTAACTTTGTGAGTTAAATTAGTTGTTAATAAGTTTCATTTTTTAATTTTTAGGAGGTAAGAGGAGAAGGGTTTCTACTCCATCCATGGAGCGTGCCCATGGTTCAACCAGTCATGGTATGGTTCACACAATTTAATCAATGAATATGTATATGTATTTATATGTACACATGAATGTATTTTTCAATTGACTATAAATTCGTATTTGTTTATGAAGCTTCTCCCTCGTCTCGAGAGGTTGGTGGCGATTCAAATCCACCTAGAGGGCCATCAATGAGTGGTAGCAGGTTGCGTGAAGGGGGTGATATTTATTCCCCCGAAGGCCAATCAATGGCTGCTGGTTCTCAGCAGGGTCATTTTGGGTCTGGTTCTCAGCAGGGTCATTCTGGGTCTGGTGTTGTTATGAAAGGGAGGGGGGAGGCGATGTAAAAGGAGTGGAAAGGGCGTTGTTTTATTATGGAGGGGCGTTGTTTTATTATGGAGGGGCGGTGTATCATGACACGGGAGGGGCCCACAGCGTTTATATGTAATATGTAATGTCAATAAAACAGCGTGGTGATATATGTATATATCAAAACAGCGTGTAATATGATATAACAAATGTAATATGATATAATAAATGTTGAACAGCGCGGACTATGCAGACAGCGTTTAAATATATATCAAAACAGCGTGTAATATGATATAAAACAGCGTGTAATATGATATAACAAATGTTGAACAGCGCGGACTATGCAGACAGCGTTGATTGAATAAATTTTGAATGGAGTTAACACAACGTTTTTATGTGCAGCGTTGGATATAACATGGAGGGGAGGCGTTATGTATGCCGCATGTAATGGAAACCAACGACAACGTATTGCAGAGGCGTAAAAAATGTGACAGCGTATGTATTGACAGTGCTTTAAATATGAAATGAATAGCCTTTATGTCTATAGACAGCGTATATGCCAGGGCGTTGGCGTATAGGAGAGAGAAGTCGTGGAAGGCCGCGGTGTTTTGCAGTGGAGAGGGCGGCGGGAGAAACTTATGGGAGAGCCGACGGGTTGTAGTGGAGCTGTAGTGAAAAAAACGCAGAGTATATACAAGTTGCAGAGCTGTGTTAACGTGATATATATACAAGTTATGACAGAGCGCTGTAATATGGCCGAGCTGTATTGTGGAACAACAGTCGAATGGAGAGCGCTGAGGGAAATGAATGGAGAGGGCGCAGGGATGAGGGAGAGGGCGTAGGGAGAAAGTGAGGGAATGGAGTGAGGTAGGGAAATGAATGGGCGCCAGAATGGGTCGATAGGTATGGAGTGGGGAAAGGAGAATGAGGAGGCCCAAAAGGGCGTTACATAAAAAATTTGAACTTGAATCTGCAGAAGACAGTTGCAGGACTGCTGGACTGGCAGAGCCTGCAATTTGCAGATTGACAGAGCCTGCAAATGTCAGTGCTAAATAGGAAAAAAAAATGCAGAATAACAGTCTAGCAGTTAATGAGCAGCAAAAACATTAAAAAATATTGACTGAGCAAAGGGTAGGGAGTTACACCACAGGGCAGAAATGCCAAATGTGGGGCTGGCTCTGATACCATGTCAAACCAGGAGGTAACTCCTCAAAACTAGAATGTGTATTAGCTGAAGAATGTACATGCTTATATAGATGGGAGGTGAGGCTATTGGGATTCAGCTCCCAATGACTCTTGGCCTTCCTTATTTCCTAATAATAAATAATATACAAAAATACATGTGCACACCCATCCATAGGATTAGGTGTCAACAGAAATGTTCCCTCAATCTTAGGACCAAACCGAAGCTCTGGTGTATCATCATTCAAGTTAATAGTATCATGAATATCTTCTATGTTAAAAGCTTTCAAAACTTGACATCTATATAAATTTTGAGTGACTAACTCAGTGAATGGGATAGAGATCTTGATTTTGGAAATTTCATTCTCTAGGCTAAAGGGAATCTGATTTTTCAAAATGTTTGATTCAGCCTTCTTAGTCACTGATTCATTAGCAAAATCAGCTTGTTGATTTCTACTATTTACAGTAGTCAAAATGGTTTTTTCAAGAGAATGAGCTGAAATGCTAGTGCTGCTAGGGTCACCACTCTGTTTTTCATTGGTTTGGGTGTTTTTTCCCTTGTTTGGATCAGAACTTTTAGTCACTGTTTTATGATTTTCTACTGTATTTTTGGAAGTATTTACAGGGCCATTTTTGGCAGAATTATCAGAGCTTTTGTTCATGGGAGTTTCTTGATTCTTTTCACTTCTTAGGTCATATTTTTTAGGTGATCCTATGATGGCATTTTCAAAGTTTTATTCATAGTATTCAGTTTTAGTCTTCTATCATCATAGGTTGTATATAGACCTTGTTTTCTTTCATGGAGGAAATCAGAATCATCATTGCTTGCTCCCAACATGTTTATGTTATCTTCCTCTATTTTTTCATTTGTTTTTCCATCCTCACTAACATAATTATCTTGAAAATGAAGTCTGATCTGTTGATCAACATCTCTTTGTCTATTCTGAGGTAGATTTCTCCTAAAGTTCTGATTTTGATTCTGGGATTGGTTTTTGTTTTGAGGAGAAGTTTGGTTTTCTCTAGATTTAGCTTTTTCATATATACTCATCCTCTCCATTATCTTCTCCATCATCCTTTCCATTTTTTAGTCAGATGTGGAAGGTGCAGCTTCATCCCTATATGATACCCTCTTCTCAGTCTTCATTCTAGCTCTCTTCTCAATCAGATTTTCTTCCACACTAAGAGCTCCCTTCTGCATGTCTTCTAAAGTTAATGGATCTCTTTCTCTTAGCTGATAGGCCATTTCAATATCAAATCCTTCAGGGAATTTGGCCAAAGATGAGCCTTGTGGAGGTTTCAAATCTGGGGGTAGTGCGTTATAAACACTATTAAATCTAGTGCAATAATCGTGAACACTTTGCCTAGTGTTTCTCTTGAGGTTTTTGTAATCTGAAAGTATTTGGAGAGGGTTATTCCTAATTTTCCATTTTTTTAATAATGATTGATGGAAAGCTTGGAGGTCATTAATACTATTAGGGGTTAATTTTTTGAACCATTTTCTTTCTTCTCCCCCTAAACTTTGAGCAAAAAATCTGAGTTTAACAGTTTCATCATCTATCTCATTTCTATCAAAATAGTCATTCATATTTTCCACATGTAGTTGAGCAGTAATAGAACCACTAGCATCATATAATGGAATCTTGGACTAATAGTCATGTGGAAAATTTACTAAAGGTAAAGGAAGGACTAGAGGAGCATACCATGCTGCCATGATAGGAGGTTGTGGAAAAAATGGGGGGTTTACAAGTGGAGGGTTTATGAAAGGAGGGGGAGGATGGAATGGAGTATTTTGAATAGTGGGTGTATGAATAACAGAAGTACTTGGACCAGCAAGAGACTGTTGAGTAGATCAAGGATGGGAGAAACCAAATATATGAATGAAATGCATATCAGGTGGGGTGGTTTCTTTGCTATCAGTATGTTCACCACTATGTTGGGGTGAGTGTGGAGACTCAAAGTCTATCTGATCTATATCACTAAGTGAATTAATTCTAGATGGGTTTCTTATGAATGGTAAGTCAACTTGTGTATCTTGTAGAGCTGAGAGATTTTCAAGGACAAAATTAGCTCTATGAATTGTTCTGACAACAGTTGAAGTCTTGGATTTAGGATATTTCCTAAGGATTATTTCTAGATTATCAACTATCTCGGGAGGATTTGGGTCAGGATAGGCTCTAGTATAAATTCTTCTAGAAGCCACAATGTGGTGTTTTTTGACCTAATGATGAGAACAGTTCAACCAAGTATGACAGTCCTTTAAAGGCTAACTAATCTTCTCAAAGAAAACTCAATCCTCAAAGTCTTCTTAACTGGGTTTGAATGATGTTTGAAGGATAAAATAATTTCCCACTGGAGTCTTAGGAAAAACCAGTGGGGTCAGCAAGCCTACTGAATACCAATGGAGTCTCCAGGTGAAGGATTTTTACTTTTTTTCAAGGTTTGGTTGTTGTTCACCATCAACAATCAATAATAACCAGTCTTGGCGATACTTTTCTCATTTAGAAATAGGGGTTCATTGAGTTGTGAAGTTATCTATTACTCAATTGTCCCCAGTATGGTCGCCACTATGTTAGGACTCCCATAGTTTGCAAGATTGGCAAGAACAAATACTACAGGGCCTACATCAGAACCACTTTGGAATCCTAGGATGTAGCCCTCCTAGATTTAGAGAGGTATCTCTCTATGTAAGTGTTTTCAAAAGATATTATCTTTAAGGCTTATGATATGATATTAGGCTAGTTATGAAGTACAAAAGTTTTGTTTGTTTTTGGTTGGGATGGATATCATCAAAATAAAGGAAGTCTTTTGAAGGGTAGAGGTGTGAGTAGGTTGAAAGAATGGTTCAGCTGATAGGATAGGTAAGAGACAGTATCAATCCATTGGGCTATGGAGTCACAAAAGGATTTAATTGCACAACAAGTTTTAAGAGTGGTCCATGGGGAAAGTCTTCAATATCAAAGGATCTCTTTAAGATAATTTTGTGGTATGGAACATTAAGAGTGTTTTGAAAAAAGCAAAGCTAATAACCATTTAAGAATATATTAACTTCTCTAAACAGAAAAAGCCTTTCAAAGTAACTGTTTGAAGCAAGCCAAAGGATAGGTCAAACCATAGACTTCTTTGGGCGAACTTTTACTAAAGCACACTTTTTAGACAACAATCCAACAATCTAACAGATTACCTTCAGAAAGAAGAAAACATATAATAAAACAAAGGGCAGCCTAAGATCAAGTAAGGAATTTGAACCTATACTGCTTTTGGAATACTCTTAAGGGAAAATTTAAAAACAGTTGTTGGAAAAAACACTAGAGGACAGGGCTAAGCATAGACTTCCCTAGTTTAACTTTACTTAGCATGCAATGAAAATATCATTTAAGAACAATATCTCAAGTTTTACTCAACAATGTTGGAAATACTGAGGGGGGGGGGGGTGAATCATTATTCCTTTCAATTAGAGCATTAGTTAATCTTCAATTATTATCATTTTTTGTACAATGATAGCAGAAAACAAGAGGAACACAAATGAACACAATTTTTAAGGTGGAAACCCACTCTGGGACAAAAACCACCTAATGCTTTTCTACTAATTCTTTAATATTCAACTCCAATTGAAAATAAAGCTCCAACTTCCTAGAATCTAAAAAATCATTCTTCTCTAGCTCCCACTGGATGGACACTCCAATGCCCAAGATTCTTTAGTAGTCAACTAAACAGATTCCCCAACACCCAATGAGTTATAACTCACCTTAGCACCACCCTACCACCCTATAGAAGAATAAAAGAATAATGGACTCCCGTACCAGGGAAAATGGTCCACTTTACAATGATATAGAATGATGTAGAAGAACATGATATACTAGACCATAACCCCAACTTTGACACAACCACCTAATGATGATCCTAGACCTCTCAACACTGCCTCTTCAACCCTTGGCATATAGACACTAGTACAATTTTTTACAATAATGTATTTACAATGACTTAGTACAATGATACCTTTACAATGATCGTATGCAGTGCTACCTACTTGAAGACTTCATATGATGAACTTCTTGCTGTTGTTATGCACCTTGGTTTCTGCTCTTGTCATGCTACCTTCTACTGCACCTTGCTTTTCTTTGCTGCATAGAAAGCTTGGTCCTTTGCAACCCTTGACAACACATGATCTAGTTCTTTCTTGCCTTATAGGAGCTCAATATTGAATCTAGTGTATCTTTGTTATTTCAGATCCTCAATATCTGATTTTTGGTTCTGTAGCAATCCTCTAGGTCATCCTTCCAATGCCATAGGTCTAACCCAATTTGGATTCTTCAAGAGAGAGTTATACCCAATCTCTCACAATGCCCTAATTATGGATTTTTTTAGCAAAGAGAACTTGTATGACATGCCACATGTCACTGTTTCTTAATTCAGCTTTGAAATTGATAGATTGAAAGCTACAGTCTGTGCACTATATGTCACTTTTTACAGATTTCCAATCCAATACTCAGAGAGAGAGTATTGACGATTTTACCAAGGTCACTTCTTTCAGATTAATTTCAGGAGCCTGCAAAAACCCTGAATTCCATAGATCATATCTCCAAAACTATTGCGCACCTTGATCTGAAATTTTTACAGCAGCTTCCTCAGGATTTCGGCTTCACCTCATAAAAATTCCAGCTTCTGAACCTTCACGATGACCTGTTTCAGATGGTTGAATCTCTTGCCTAAGGAGGAAATGAAGATCACAATTTATATAAATGCTTAAGTTGAGAGGGGCTTCAACAAGTGAATGTGGGAGGGATTTTAGGAGCTCAAAAAATATTAATTATGACTTTTCAATGACCCATGCCCCAACCCCATGGTGTTTTAGCCCAATAACTGCGGGTAAAAACTTCAAACATGAATATCTCTCAAACCGTGAAGAATTACATGGCGTGCCATATATCAACGGAAACATCTCGACAAGTAGAAACCATCAAAAGCATTATTGAACAAAAATATATTAATTTGGTAGGTCAAAATTCCCATGCAATATTGGGTTAGCCCCTGGTCCTGCTTGGGTTGACATCAATGACAACCGATGATCAACAAGCAAGACATGGGCTCACCAACATTCCTTGATTGGTTATACTCTATTGAAATCATTCCCAAAGAACAATTATAATAAAACATAAAGATAAAGCTTATCAGTGATATTTAGGGTACTTTTAGAAGTAAATCCTAATCTAAACTTGCTGTTCTTTATCAAAGAAAGTGGACAGTATGAAAACATAAGAAAAAAAACAATTACAGTAAGAAAAACATCACCATTGACATAGACCAGGATCCCATAAATCAGCTTATATATTTGATGTTCAAACCAGTTACAATCTTCAAGTCCAGTAGATCTTTACAACTTCAAACTTATCTTCTCAGCCTATCTTTCTTCAATTAATAACAGAGCTTCGGCAACCTCAATAACTATTTATATTCAACAAGTATTCAACCAACAATTACAATGGGCTCCTCTTATGATATATATAGGTAAATTAAAGAGGTGGAGTGAAAGGAAGGTCTAACTATTCAATTAATACAGAGTAAATGCTTCTCGACCTTTGGAAGGCCAAATGGAGAAGATATCTAATGTCTTAACTTTGTTTAATTGATTTTTACATTAATTTTCATCTACTTCAGTCACTTTTGTTGACTTTGAGGCTTTTGGTGAGCTTGTAATTACTTTCTGAGTTGTCTTTGGAAAATATCTCTGACTATGCATTAACATTTTATTCTTTTGAGGCAAATAAGCTGGCAGGTGGCATTTCTAGCTTTCTGGAGATTAATTGCTTCAATGATCTGGCATTTTTGAAGCGGTATTTTGTTGATCTGTCTGTCTTTGATACTTTAAACACTGATTAGGCCTCTGATTTGGCTTTAGGCCTCCTTTAATTATCTTTATTCTTCAAACTGTGTCTTTAACCTTTAATCTTCGAGTTAAGCCTTTAATTTTCTGGCTTTATGCTTTAACCTCTATCCTTTGATCTTCATTATTTTCCTTTGTGTACAAGTAGCTTTCTTTTGTTGCACTGGAGGGTTTACTCTGTAACCGATGTCCATGAAACACTAATTAAACCTTGAGAGTCAACCTCTTTTGTCCTTCTTCTTCACTTTTGGGCCGTTTTGGATTGTCATCCAAGGCCATATCACTGTAACTTGACTATGGGACAGCTTCATGTTTTTAGCCACCATTTAAAACCTACAATATAAACAAATTATTAAATAAAACCCTACATTTAGTGGTTTACTGCTTTCAGAGGTTAGGCGAAGGTAGAAGAGTAGTGCACAGGAGGAAAAATGCGTGGAGGGAGGGTTTCATGGAGAAAATCCAAGAACCAGGGTTTCAAATGTGAGTTGGGCGTGAAATGGTGATGAGCGATTTTGCAGAAAAACGAAGTGGTATTCACGTGAGGGAATGCGATACAGGTCCTTGGGTGATGTGTGTCCAAAAAAAACCACCGTTTTCGCATTGAAAACACATGATGAATTCTTTTGGTGAAATGAACGCGAAATCAATTTTAGACCATCCGATCTAGGGGGGTCAGATCTAAGGCTGTAAGCGAGCGCAACAAATGGAAATGATGTGCGGTGAAGGAAGGTGGGGCCGAGCTGACGTGGGCTCTTTTGTAGTGAGGTGATTTTTTTTTTCGAGCGGGGTTAAATTGTAAAAGTGGGGGATGGCCATCTGATTAACAAAATCAACGGTGGGATTTTAACCCAGGTGAATGGGTAAATGGAGATCAGGAGATGAAAATGAAGGGGAGGAAGGCCTGACTACAGTTAGATTGATGAGATCAACGGTTAGGATGGTTTGGAGGAATAAATGAATCGGGGTGGCAGAAAATTAAATGAGGGGTCAGGGAAGTGGGGAAAGCCTGATGGTCGTGGATCTCTCAGATCGACGATGTAGATGCATCGAGGTGCCATTAGTCGAGGTGAGGATTTTATAAAGGTTTTGGGGTTTTTTACATGGGAAAAGGAGTTTATAAGAGAAACGGAGGGGATCAATGGGAGCCGTTGGATTGGGGAAATGGAAGACTGAGATCAACTGCGGGGGGACTTGGGGGTACAGAGGAAAATCTTGGGGTGTGCCCCCGTAATGAATTTCAGCTGTAGATCTGAGATCTACCATAGTCAACAGATTCAATTGCAGGGGCACTGGAGAGTATAGGCCACCTTGGTCGGGAGCCCCCATAGTGAACCTACGTCGTTGATTTGGGTTAATCGGACGGTGGAGAACACGTCGTGGAATTGCATATCGGTAGAAAAAAGGAATGTGGGAGAAGAAGATTGTGATGCACCGATGCGATGGGCGGAGGACCGTTGGATCAAGATAGAGATCAATGGTTGAGATTTTACTCAGGGGATCGCATCAGCGGGGGAAAAGGTTCAAGGTACAAGGGAACTGGGAAGTTGCGATGCGATGCGGTGGAGCGGTGTGATGCGAAGTGTGATGTGATGGAGGCTTGGCTCTTGGTCATAAGACTGGGTCATATGGTGGAAACGGGGCGAAAAGCTTAAGAAAAAGGGGCTTAGGCCTGATTTCTTTAATGGGCGGAAAATAGGCTAAAAAGAGGGGTTTTTTAAGCCTTTTTGAGGTTCTGGTAGAATGAAAAGTGTGTTTTTAAACTTATTTAAAGGGGATTTCATGGTTTAAAAAAGGATTTAGTGGAAAAAATGGTAATGAAGGGGGTTTTTTTAGAAGGATTGAAAGATAAGTAAAGAGGAAAAATGAGTGATATGGGGGCAATTGTGGAGATGACATGGGGAAATGAAATGATGGAAATGGGGCCTTAGAAAACAGTTTTTCTTTGGAAACAGCAGGATTTTGAAGGATTCTTTTGGTGAAGAGACCACTAAGATAGGCTCTTGGGATAATTAACATGGAAAGACTTTAAGAACTCACAGATTACACATGAAATTTGTTTCTTGAAGGCTAAAAGACTTGTTTTATCC
This sequence comes from Pinus albicaulis, assembly GCA_034641835.2. NCBI lineage: Eukaryota > Viridiplantae > Streptophyta > Pinopsida > Pinales > Pinaceae > Pinus > Pinus albicaulis. The sequence continues at coordinate 1,692,856,937 of CM076581.1, forward strand.
ATCATCAGTTATGACAAAATTTTATTGACGGCTAACATACCTTTTCACATTTGGAGTGTTTTATCCCTCCTTAGGATACTTATGGGCTTTTCCACCCATTTATTCACTGACTAGAGCTGCTACTAACTCTAATGTTCCATTTAGTTTGGAGGCTAAAATTTTGGAACATTATAGTCCTCCCATCCAAAATATTTTCTTGTCCTCAAGAAAATGTATAGGGAGAGAAAAATTTCTCCCCTCCTCCTCATGTGGCCTCCCATCAATAACCTCCATCACTGCATCAAGAGAATCTGCAAATAATGTGTCATCTAATGCTTCCTCCCAAGTGTGCAAAACCAAGGTGTCTGCATCAATCAAAGGTGGAAAGTGTGAATGGAAACCTGCTTGCTGTCTCATGGCCTCCACAAAGTACGAGTGATGACCAACATGGTGAATGAGTGCTTCCCTCACCCATGCTATCATCTAAATGAAGTGAGTCACCCTCCAACATGGAAACTCATGAAGAATATCCTCCACCTTTGGCTCCTAAAATGTAGGTGGGTTGAATAAATGAACATGATAGGCAATAGCCCCTATCCCACGTTTTCCTCCTCTGCACTTATGATAAGTGTAGAGGGCATGTTGATCTTGGGTTGCAGCATGATTTCCCTCCAACGGCAAGAAGAAGATTGAGTCTCCAAGGACTCTTCCTCCAAAATCATGAGACATGCCAACCCAAACCATTCCATTCAAGATGAATGGCACATCATCACCATATGGAATCAGAATCAGAAAATGGATGAAGCTTATGTGCAAGTTTGGATGATACACATGGTCTCTCTGGTGGATACAGCACAGTCTTTTTAACTGCTAACTCAGAGCATCAAGTGGCAAGTTGTTCTTTGAAGAATTTGTAGATATGCATGTTAGATCATCTACTATGAAGTAGTAAGCTACAATATATATCAGCTATGTACAATCAAAACAATGCAACAATTTCCCAAATTCATGTAGAGATGGGTTATCAAGATTACAAAATTTGGCCCTAAAGTGACCATGAAACCCATATATAATCTTGCTCTTTTGTGAAGCAATGCACTGTTTACATATGGTGAGAAAATACAAATACTCAATAGAGTAATCAACAAGCACATAAATTTATTTCTTACCGTGCATCATGTGTGAGCTGAAGGTGAGGTCCATGAGTGAGTCCTCCCATGAGAGTTTCCTCATAAAAATCTGCAAAAGGAGAGGGTGCATACTCCCTTTGGAACACACCATCAATAGAAACATGCTCTCAAGTGACAGCGTTGTAGGCCTTAGTAACAAGGCTCTTGTTACTTCATGACTTCTCCCTTTGAAATTCCATATCCCAAAGCCATCCACCATCATGCTGTTATGTGAGAAGATCTCCTTCCTACATGGAAGTCTCTCATGATCCTTCAATGCTGAAGGGTAGCATCCTTGCACCATGAATGTGCCTCCCTTCTTTCCGGAAATATCATGAAAAGTATGGGAAAATTTATGCTCATACTCTCCCAAGTGCAACCACAGCAACAACAAATTTTGTTGCTTCCTCATCTCTCCCTCATACAAGCCATGGATTAAGATCATGATGGTCAACTTGTATGATGCCCCAACAAACAATTCAGCCATGAAATTATTCCTCAAGTTCTCCAAGTGGTTCCTCCCACAAGAAGAGAAAAAGTGTGATGTGGCAATCATGGTTTGCCCATGGTTCCTCCTAAAATGTAGAACATAAAAAGTGGGGAGAATCATGCTCCAAATGGGCATCTTAAATCTCAAGCCCACTCTCCAAACAAAGCTCCCCATGAACATAACCATATCAGCAATATATGGAAGAAAAGTACAATGAGAACAAGTTGCCAAGTGACAACCGGAGAGTGAATCATGGCCCCACTCATGGAACCAGAGCAGTGCATCCCTTGCCTGCATCAAAATAAGAAATAACAAGTGCTCTACTAGCCACTTGTTTGCTGCCACAGTCATCTCATTGTTAGCCCCCCTATGAAATTCTTGACAAGAAAGCTGGGGGCTAGTCTGCTTTGGAGTCTTCAAGGAATGCCTTTTCCTGAAAACCCATCATCCTTGAAGTCTCTTAGTGTTGTGCCTAAAACAGTTTCCCCCTGCTAATCCATTTCTCAAAGGGCCTGTTTTCCCCTCTAATCCCCTAAAACCTCCCAAAGCCCCCTTCAAATTCTACCCATGTCCGTGGTTTAGCCTGATTCGCTATTTATCTTCCTATCGTTACCCTTATAAGGCTTCAAAATGCATTGAAAAGGCTTAAAAACTCACTCTGAACCTTATTTCAGGCCTAGCCTCTCTCCTAATAGCCCCACGCTCCTTTACCTTACACAAAACGTTGCGCTGTAACCATCCGCCAGTCTAAACGACGCTATTCCCCCATTTCCTATCGGGCATGATGTTTGACGTTGATCGTGGTTGATCGGACGGTGAACGTTAAACCCGATACCCCCTGGCCTATCCGCTCATTTTCCTCATCGCGCCATCACTGTCCGTTTCCACGAATATCCAACGGCCCACAGTGCGTCCGATGCCGGTGGTCCCCATACGACTATTCCAAACCCGTCGGTTTCCTTCGCACCACTTATGCATGGTTCCATTCACCATCCAATGCGTGTCCTTGTGTATGATTTCCAAACCACCGTCCCTACCAGTTAACTCCATCCATCGCGCGTTATTGTCTAGACACGAATGGCCAGCGAAATTGCCGTAGACCGTCTGATCTGGAGCAGGCCATCCGACGGCTATCGCTCGGCCAAGATGCATGAAGTTTAATGTAATTGCACACGTGATAGCTCATGCCATGGCCCACCGTCCGCTGTCCTCTGCCGTTGATCCCACCACGATCGATAGTCCCAATTTTTACGCCCGCCGCTGACTTTTCCACCATCGCCCGGTTCTGCCACGTCATCTCCACATGCACCCTCCGTACGGTCTCCCATTCCATTGCATATATTGGTTCTTTTTCACGTTTTTTAACTTTCTCCACGTATATTTGCACTGCAGACCGCCACCATCCACCAGAGCACGTTCCTCCATTATTTCTACGATTTTCTTCTCCGTATCGTCATCTACACGACCTTTCTCCGCCTCCACATCATCCGCCACCCCATTCATGATTTCCTTAACTTGTTTGTGTATTTTGTAGGGTTATTAAGAGTCAATGGCCGCCATGATGCACATCTCTGCGACAAGGACGGAGAAATAAAAGAAGATCATTTATAGGGGCAGAATTGATGAAAAATGACCCGGGAAGGTGAGGACAGGACGTTCATTAAAAAAAACAGGGTTTAAACTCTGTGGAGAACATACCAACGCCATTAAAGCTTGAAATGCACGGACAGAGGCAGAGATGAAGCAGCAGAATGTTTTAGTACAAAGCAAAGAGATTAAGGCATGCCAAAGGAAACCTTGAGCCTTAAATCTGCAGTTTAAAGAGGCAAAGCACCAGTTGAAGACCGTGAGGACCGATCAAAGGTCCTGAACACAAGTAAGAGGTAACATCAGGGTTTATTCATCAGCAGTATGTTTTTTTTCATTAAGGACAGGGTGCCCATGCAGCTTTTATTATGTGCCATGCCCCTGAAGAAATTTCCACCAGATAGCAGACCGAAACTACCAGAGCATTTGATTCACAGCATGGCAAATCCAAATATCATTTATTTTCATTTTTTTTACTCACCAGAAGTACTACAAATCACCGCAGCCAAAGTACACCAAAGACATGCCTGGAGTAAGTGGAGATCTAAAGGAGATCATATTTTCGCCCAAAGAATGCTAGGGATAAAATGCCCATAATATTAAATAGGATGGGCCTCGGCTCTCTCTCTTTAAGAAGTTTTAATCAGGCATTTAGTTCCTCACCTACCTCTACTACTTCTCTTTAGCTATAAAACTCAGAAGAAACATTGTAAAGGTTTTTGATGAGATATCAGAGAAATGTAAGCATTTTCCTCTTGAGACAAGTTCTCTGTGTAATATTGTAAGATAGGCTGAGATTTGATGTATTTAGACTGAGTGTTCAAGCTGTGGGCAATGATGTACCTGATTGGTGTTGTTTTTAATATGACAAGCACATTTCTTTGGATCCTGATCTAAATCATCTGGTGATGTTTTCCTATCTCTGTATCTGATTTCATTTCATTCCATTTCTACTGGCTCGCATCAGAAGTTTGGCATAAGATTTACCCTTGATAGGTACTTTATGTTGCTACTCTCCCAACCTTTTATGTTTTTTGCTTATATGTGTATCTAAATATTGATTTCAACTGATTTAACCAGTGTAGTGGATGTTATTTCCTGCTCTCTGATGTATGAATTAATGAAATCTATGTTTAGATGTTCTTGCAAGGATCTAGTTGGATGAGTTGAGAACACTGGGAGGTCTAGACCCTGTCTCTACCTCACTAGGATCTTTCCATCTCAATTAAGCCTTTCTAGGATCCCTTGTGTTGCCTCTGATTTTGTCCAAGCAGGTCTGTAGTTAAATGACCTCTGACCTGATCTATACACAGGATTGGATGGTTCTCCTTCATTCATTTTCAGTCCTTAATGTTCCATTTCACCAATCATCCTTTAAGATCCAAATGCTCTAGATAACTAGCCCAACTGAAAGCTTGCACATTGATTACAAGTAAATACTTTTTGACTCCATTTCCCAATGGCCTTGATGTTCTCTAAGTTATCTACCTTTGCCTAAATTTCCTCTTTTCTCATCCTTGTCTTATATTGGACCCTTCTTTCCTGATTCCCAACAACCAAACATAAACAATCAAACAAACAACCCTGAGCCTATAACTAGCCTAGCATCTTAAACTTTGAGCCTCAAAGACATATATGCTTTGACCATCATAGAGAGATCCCTCTCTGGACCTAGGAGGGCTAGATCCTAAGGTCTGAAAGTGGTTCTATGTTGTCTCATATTTTGGTCTTTTCAACCTGGCCAAAACATGGGAACCCCAACATAATGGCGACTCCACTGGGGAACACTGAGTGCATTACACCTTAAGCATCCTTAAGCATTCAAAAGACCGAAAATCTCTGGTTAGGTTGGTAGTTAAACAGATTCTATCCTCACATCAACCTCTACACCATTTTTGTGCTTCCCCATACTCTTGGACAGAGTCTGGGAAGGGCCAGGTAGCCTCCGAATCTCACACTCTCTCTGAGGTGACACATCTGGTAAATGCCCTCCCAGTCAATCTCTGGTTAGATTTTGCTATGTTGTGAAGATATCCTTGAAAGAGGACATCCCACAAGCACTATGGTGCACAGTGTACCCTCCCAAAACATCTCAAACCTTCCACCTGGCGACTCCAAGGCTCCATAAACGTTTCAAAGACTCCACTGGTGATCGGTAGGCCTGTTGATTATCTTGGTTTCCCATAAGACTCCACTGGGAGACCAGCCTTTTAAACAACATCAACCATAATAGGAAAATCAAGTAGGGTTAGCTCTTGGTTGAAAGGAAACATTCTGGCTTCAAGAAACATCTATACAAGAGCATATCCTAACCCAAACCCACCTGAAATAGTTGATAACCCTGAGAGAATCATCAAAGGATCTCCTGCACCTAAAAGACCAACTGTTTCCAGTCACATTCATAGAGCTAATTCTACACCAGAAGAACTAGCAGCTCTATCACATTTTCTCCCTGACCTAGACCTACCTAATATACTACCAAGGACTAGGTCATTCAATCATCTAGACCAGCCAGACCCTAAGTTTCACAGTTCACCATCTCATAGTGGTCAACACACTAGGGACAGAGGAACCCCTCCATCTTCACCACCTGATATCCACTTCATTCAAAACTTCGGGCTCTCCCATCCTATATTTTCTCAACAGACTTTTGCTGGTTCTAATATCCCTGTTATCCATATACCAGCTACTCAAGCCAACCTTGTACCTCATCAGAACATTATCATGGCAGCTTGGTATGCACCTTTGGTTTTACCTCAGCCCTTGTTACCCTTACCCAATGATTATCAATCAAAAAACCCACACTTCACTGCTAAAGAATCAATCACAGCTCAGCAACATGTAGATAAGATGGAGGATTCTTTTGACTACATGGAGATTGATGACGAAACAATCAAAATGAGAATCTTTTCCCAAAGCTTAGGGGGTGATGTAAAGAAATGGTTTAAGAGTTTACCTCCTGGCAGTATCCAAGATCTCCCTGCGTTATATCAGACCTTCATAAACAAATGGGAAGTTAGAGAAAACCCTCGCCAGCTCTTAGCAGACTACATGACCCTTAAGAGAAATGTGGGAGAGAGTGTCCATGATTACACCACTAGATTCAACAACATTTACAATGCTCTTTCTCCACACATGAAACCTCCCCAAGGTATGGCTCTAGCAAAATATCCTGAAGGCTTTGATGCTGACATGGCCTATGAGCTCAGGGATAAAGAGTACAACACATTAGAGGACATGCAGAAAGGAGCAGTGAACATCGAGGCAAACCTGATTGAGAAAAGAACAAGGTTGATATCTGAGAAGAGGGTAACATATAGAGATGACAATGTAGCTTCCACTTCTGACCCAAACTATGAAAGATTATCTAAAAACGTGGACAAGCTGCAACAAATGATGGAAAAAATGGTTGTTACAATTAGTAATCAGAACAAAAACTAGAACCAAAACTTTAGAAGAAACAATACCACTCCCAACAAACAAAAAGAATCAGATCAACAAGTTATTCCCCCATTCCAAAACTTCCTAGATGAGGATGAGGGAATCATAGAGGAGTCTGAAGGGAATACAATAAACATGTTTGAAACAAAAGATTCAATCCTCAACTGTGACTCAGAGGAGGATCAGCCCTCACCCTCTTGTTGGGATGACGAGTGGTTGGAATCTGAGGATTACAGGTTAGGATTTGAAAATGCTATGATGCAGGTCAGAGAACAATATGAACTTAGGAGCAAAAAAAACCAAGAAAATTCCAAAGCCAAGACTCCTGAGGTTACCATCAAGAAAAGACCTGATAAAATTTCTAAAGTAACTGCTGAAAGTTCCAAACCAGCAGCTGAAAGTTCTTGGAAAAATAAAGAAAAAGACAACCAAAAGAACGATAAAAAAAATCAACCAGTTAGCAACACTAAAACTTCAGTTAGCGCCCCTGATAAAACTGTCCTGAACACTGTACATAGTGAGAAATCACAAACTGATTTAGCCACTAAAGAAGTGGCTAACAAAACAGAGTCGAGCATTCCAAAGAGTCAGTCCACTTTCAATTTGGAAAGTGAGGTTGCAAAGATTAAAATCCCTGTACCACTCTCTAAGCTGGCCACTCAGGATGTATATAAAGGCCAAATTTTGAAAGCGTTGAATCTGGGGGAAAACAACGACACTGTGAATTTGAGCGATGATCAACCTGCCCTCCTGTTTGGTCCAAAGATTGAGGGAAAGTTTCAAGAAGGGGTAGTTCCACCTTTTTATATCAGTCTCAACATTCATGACAAAATACTCCACAATGCCATGCATGATTCTGGAGCATCACACAATTTAATGCCTAAGGTGGTGATGGAAATATTAGGCCTAGAGATAACCCGCCCTTACAAAGATTTGTATTCGTTTGACTCTAGTAGAGTAAAATGCCTAGGTCTAATCAAAGACTTGTGTGTAATACTCACCCAGATTCCTGCTAAGTGTATGGTCATGGATGTGGTGGTGGGAAATGTGCCACCTAAGTATGGCATGCTGCTATCTAGATCATGGGGAGCCAAACTACAAGGAACGATGCAGATGGATGGCTCATATGCCACTATCCCTATATTTGGCCAACTTAGAAGACTGTATAGAGAGTCCCAGATGAAATCCCTAGTCAGTAGCCCCGAGAAACTTGAAAATTCACCATTATACTCTGTACACACAGACCTAGATTCTTTCATTCTTTATAACGACCCATCCTTAGGAGAGCCAGCATCAGGAAACATAAATACAAACAAAAACATAGAGCCCATGGACTTTAACATAATGGCTACCCTAGAATAATACGATGAATAAGACCATGGGAAGGGTACTGGAAATGAAACTCTGAGTGAACCTGAACCAGAAAAAGAACGTAAACAGCAAGATAGCCAACCCTCTGAACTCCACACATGTCATGAAGAACAAAACAACCCGCAACCTAGTACAGACCCTGTAATGCAACAAAATGGCGAACCCAGCTGTAGGGAAGGAAAGAATGACGAAACGGACAATGAACCTCTGTAGGAAATTAATTTCGATGGATCTTGTACTAGGAAAACTGTTGGAGCAGGGGTGTGGGTACGTAATGTAGAGAGTGATTATGCAGAGAGCCGCACTGTCAATCTGCACTTCAAATGCACAAATAATATTGTAGAATATGAGGCTCTCATCCTGGGTCTGAATCTATTGAAAAAATTAGGAGCCCATAGTATAGCTGTGAGAGGAGACTCAGATTTAGTTATCAAATAGGTGAATGGTGAATATACAGTGAAACATCCCCGACTAAGGGCCTACAGAAATGATGCAGTGGATCTGTTGAAAACCTTTGTAGAATACGATTTGGTGTTTGTGCCTAGGAGTCAAAACATCATTGCAAATGGATTAGCTTGCCTAGCCAGTTCTTATCCTAAGACTCTGGCTGACCCACAGATCATCATTCAGACCAAGTTTAGACCTGCTGTGCCAGACAACGAAAAAATACTGGCACGTCTTTGAAGGTGATAAACAGATTGAGGACTTCCTGACAGGCAGAAATGAGTTTGAATTTTCCAGTTCAGACTCTAAAGACGAAGACGGTGGCCTTAGTGAGGAACCCTCTAATGAAGAATCCCCACCTTGTAACATAGAAATAAACACCTTTTCTGAAGAAACTAGAAATTCAACCATAAGATGTGAAAACGCGGAAAATGAGGAGATGGAGGTGCTGCAGGCCAAAGATAAGAACATACCCAAAGGCCTGGCACCCCTAGAGGACCTTTTTGACTTTGATGACGTAGCAAAAAATCCCACTATCGAACATACAGACTTAGATATAGAAGAATGCAACATTGGCACTGAAGATAAGCCCAAAATGATTAAACTGGCTAAGTCTGTGCCTGCAGACATGAAGAAGAAATACATTGACCTGTTTAAGGAATTCATTGATGTGTTTGCATGGAGCTATGAAGACTTAAATGCCTATGACACCAACATCATACAACACAAGATACCCTTGAAGGAAAATCAGAAGCCTTTCAGACAAAAACTCCATAGGATCAATCCAAAACAATCGCCTGCAGTAGAGAAAGAGATTAAAAAGATGTATGAGGCAGGCATAATAGTTCTTGTAAGGTTCTCTGATTGGGTATCAAACTTAGTAGCTGTGAGGAAGAAAACAGGGGAGATCAGATTGTGTATAAATTTCTGAAACCTCAACAGAACCTCACTAAAAGACAATTGTCCTTTGCCTATAATGGAACATATCCTACAGAAGGTGGTGGGCTCAAAGAGAATCTCCCTGCTAGATGGCTTTTCGGGTTATAACCAAGTGTTAGTACTCCCAGAGGATCAACTCAAAACAGCTTTTACCACTCCATGGGGCACCTTCATGTATGTGAAAATGCCTTTCGGACTGATGAATGCTGGGGCTACCTTCCAAAGAGCGATGGATATAGCTTTCTTGGATGAGATAGGACACTTCATAGTTATCTACTTGGATGAATTGACTGTCTTTTCTAAAATTGAAGAAGAACACCTGAAACATCTGAGGAAAGTCTTTGAAAAATGTAGAAGGTATGGTCTGTGCTTAAATCCTAAGAAAAATGTGTTTGGGCTGCAAGAAGGCAAACTTCTTGGCCACATTATATCTGAGGAAGGAATTAGGATAGACCCACAAAGGGTTGAGGGGATACTTCAAATCACACACCCGAGAAACATCAAATAATTACAGTCCTTCATGGGGAAGATCAATTTCCTTAGGAGGTTCATTCCCAACCTAGCTTAGCACCTTAGGAAAATGACTGACATGTTAAAAAAAGGTGCAGGAATTAAATGGACTGTGGAAGCCAAGAAATATTTTGAGTCAGTAAAACTTGCACTAACTCAAGCCCCTGTCCTCATCAGCCCAGACTTCTCGAAGGATTTCCTGATCTTTTCATTTGCCTCTCAGCATACAGTGGATGCGGTTTTACTGCAGAAAAATTCAGAAGGAAATGAACAGCCCATTGCCTTTTTTAGTAAGGCCTTAAGGGATGCACCCTTGAAGTACAAAATTATGGAAAAGCAGGCCTATGCCCTGGTAAAGGCCTTAAAAGACTTTAGGGTGTACATTCTACATTCTCACACCATTGCTTACGTGCCAAATATAGTGGTCAAAGATATCTTGTCCCAAGACCCTGATGGGAAAAGGGGCAAATGGATCGCCACTATCTTAGAATATGACCTTGAGATAAAGCCCACCAAACTGATCAAAGGTAAAGGCCTGGCCCAATTAATGGCTGAATCTAATCTGCAGGCCCTTGACATTAACATGGTAAATGCCTTAGATGAGCAAGAAGGATTGCCCCACCCAACTATTGAGGAGAAGTTTCAGAACTCTCCTTGGTATTCCGATATCCTTTATGTGCTCACCAATCTCAATGCCCCTCCAGAACTGTCCAAAAGTAAGGCCAGATTCATAAAAATGAAAGCCAGAAATTACTGCATCCTGAATGAAAACCTATATTGGAAAAATCCAAATGGCCTATTGCTGAAATGTTTGTCTGAAACTGAAGCTGAAAGAATCAAACAAGAATTTCATGATGGGGAGTGTGTAGGCCACTTGAGTTGGAAAGCCACTGCAAATAAGATACTCAGGGCCGGCTATTATTGGCCCACTCTTTTCAATGATGTCCATAAAATGGTAACTGCCTGTCACAAATGCCAAATATTTGAAGGCAGAAGGAAGCTCCTCCCCCTCCCTTTACAACCGATCACTTCCGAAGGTCCCTTCATGCAATGGGGCCTAGATTTTATTGGAGAAATTCACCCCACTTCTTCTGGGCAACACAAATGGATCCTAACTGCTACAAATCACTTCACCAAATGGATAGAGGCCATACCCACTAGGAATGCCACCGATGCTGTCATCATTAGGTTCCTAGAAGATTACATCCTCTCTCAGTTTGGCTGTCCAAGAAAAATAATCACTGACAATGCTGCTGCTTTCGGATCCAAGAGAATGGTTGATTTCTATCACAGGTATGGAATATCCCTTGGTCATTCAACTTCCTATTACCCTCAGGGTAATGGATTAGTTGAATCATCCAACAAAATCCTAGTGAACATCATTAAGAAGCTGCTGGAAGAGAATATAAATTCATGGCACAAAAAGTTGGTGCATGCTTTGTGGGCGAACAGGCTCACAACAAAGAAATCCATTGGCATGTCACCATTCTAGCTTGTCTATGGAACCGAAGCAATTTTTCCTACCATCCTAGGAGTGCCAGTGATTAAGCTTGTCCAAGAGATTCAAATAGAGGAAAACAGTATGGTGAGAAGAATTAATGAAACTATCCATCTTCAGCAAACAAGGGAGCAGGTTTATAGCAGAGCTGTCAGAGTTCAGGAAAACATAAAGAGGCAGTTTGAAAAAAGAGCTAAAGCTTCAGATTTCAAAGTTGGGGACAAGGTTTTGAAATGGGATTCAAGGAGAGAGGACAAAGGTAAACATGGCAAGTTTGATAGTTTGTGGCAAGGTCCATATATTATCCTAGCCACTATGGGTCCTAATGCATTTTTCTTACAAGAACTTAATGGTACAGAGCTGTTTGGGGGTCCTCTCAATGGCATGATTCTCAAGCATTACTTCTGCTAAATTTCAGTTTCCATTTTCCATTTCATTTTACATATCATTGCAGTGTTTTCGTTCTTTAAAAAAAAAAAAAAAAAGAGGTTCAGACATGCTCAAAACATGAACCTCCGAAAGGAAAAAAGAGTGGCTCAAACATGATGAAAATCTGAGCCAAAGGGAGTAGAATAGCTGGTCCTGATATGCTCAAAATCTGGACCAGCAGTGAAAAGAAGAATCAACTCTAACATGCCCAAAACCAGAGCTGAAAGGAAGAAAAAGAAGTGACTCTAACAAGCTCAAAACTTAAGTCACGAAAAGAAGAAGGATGCTGCAAGTTTCATATTTTAAGCCTTCACATTTTTGTTTTCTGCAAAATTCTATCCATGTGCAACTGTTTTTATGCCTTGGATCCACAGCAAGTCAGACAGTTTAATCCTCACTTGGCTGCTTTGAATTTCCTGTCTTAGAATGTAGGAGAAGAAACCTATTGGACAGTTTAATCCCAACAGGTAGTAGATTAGGTAGAGAAACATATGAGGCCAACAGTTTAATCTAGCCTCATGGAGAAATAAGGGTAGATTTAGAATAGGTTTGTTTTCTATTTAGAAATAAAATGTAAACGGTCTGCTAGTTCAAATGCACCCTAAAGGGAAAAATGGTTAGGACTATAGTTTGGGTAGGTAGACTGGTTGGGAAGAATGTTTCTGCTGATGTAACATATTCATATTGTGGTGGCTGATCAAAGAAGGGGATGTGCCAAGCAACAGGCAACTGGCCTACTCCAAAGATCATTTCTGGTTTCTTGCCTCCTTCAAGAAGAAGCCATCCCCATGTGGAGCCACTATTAGCCCCCCTATGAAATTCTTGACAAGCAAGCTGGGGGCTAGTCTGCTTTGGAGTCTTCAAGGAATGCCTTTTCTTGAAAACCCATCATCCTTGAAGTCTCTTAGTGTTGTGCCTAAAACAGTTTCCCCCTGCTAATCCATTTCTCAAAGGGCCTGTTTTCCCCTATAATCCCCTAAAACCTCCAAAGCCCCCTTCAAATTCTACCCATGTCCCTGGTTTAGCCTGATTCGCTATTTATCTTCCTACCGTTACCCTTATAAGGCTTCAAAATGCATTGAAAAGGCTTAAAAACCCACTCTGAACCTTATGTCAGGCCTAGCCCCTCTCCTGATAGCCCCGCGCTCCTTTACCTTCCACAAAACCCTACGCTGTAACCATCCACCAGCTAAAGAACACTTATTCCCCCATTTCCTATCGGGCGTGATGTCTGTCATTGATCGTGGTTGATCAGACGGTGAACGTTAAACACGATACCCCCCTGGCCTATCCGCTCATTTTACTTATCGTGCCATCGCCGTCCGTTTCCACGAAGATCCGACGGCCCACAGTGCGTCCAATGCTGGTGGTCCCCATACGACTATTCCAAACCCGGTAGTTTCCTTCGCACCACTTATGCACAGTAGGCGGTTTCTCTCCAACGCCCAGCGATTCCATTCACCGTCCGACACGTGTCCTTGTGTACGATTTCCAAACCGGTGTCCCCGCCCGTTAACTCGATCCATCGCGCGTTATTGTCCGGACACAGATGCCCAGCGAAATTGCCGTAGACCGTCCGATCTGGAGCAGGCCATCCGACGGCTATCGCTCGGCCAAGATGCACAAAGTTTAATGTAATTGCACACGCAATAGCTCATGCCATGGCCCGTCATCCGCTGTCCTCCGCCGTTGATCCCGCCACGATTGACGGTCCCGATTTTTTCGCCCGCCGCTGACTTTTCCACCATCGCTCGGTTCCGCCACATCATCTCCATGTGCACCCTCCGTACGGTCTCCCATTCCATTGCACATATTGGTTCTTTTTCACATTTCTTAACGTTCTCCAAGTATATTTGCTCTGCAGACCGCCACCATCCACCAGAGCACGTTCCTCCATTATTTCTGCGATTTTCTCCTCCGTATCGTCATCTACACGACCTTTCTCAGCCTCCACATCATCCGCCACCCCATTCATGATGTCCTTAACTTTTTTGTGTATTTTCCAGGGTTATTAAGAGTCAATGGCTGCCATGATGCACATCTCTGCTACAAGGACAGAGAAATCAAAGAAGATCATTTACAGGGGCAGAATTGATGAAAAATGACCCGGGAAGGTGAGCACAGGATGTTCATTAAAAAGAACAGGGTTTAAACTCTGTGGAGAACCTACCGACGCCATTAAAGCTCGAAATGCACGGACAGAGGTAGAGATGAAGAAGCAGAATGTTTCAGTACAAAGAAAAGAGATTAAGGCACGCCAAAGGAAACCTTGAGCCTTAAATCTGCAGTTTAAAGAGGCAAAGCACCAGTTGAAGACCGCGAGGACCGATCAAAGGTCTTGAACACAAGTAAGAGGTAACATCAGGGTTTATTCGTCAGCAGTATGTTTTTCTTCATTAAGGACAGGGTGCCCATGCATATTTTATTATGTGCCGTGCCCCTGAAGAAATTTCCACCAGACAGAAGACCGAAACTACCAGAGCATTTGATTCACAGCATGGCAGATCCAAGTATCATTTATTTTCATTTTGTTTACTCACCAGAAGTACTACAAATCACCGTAGCCAAAGTACACCAAAGACATGCCTGGAGTAAGTGGATATCTAAAGGAGATCATATTTTCGCCCAAAGAATGCTAGGGATAAAATGCCCAGAATATTAAATAGGATGGGCCTCGGCTCTCTCTCTTTCAGAAGTTTTAATACGACATTTAGTTCCTCACCTACCTCTACTACTTCTCTTTAGCTATAAAACTCAGAAAGAAGCATTGTAAAGGTTGTTGATGAGATATCAGAGAAATGTAAGAATTTTCCTCTTGAGACAAGTTCTCTGTGTAATATTGTAAGATAGGCTGAGATTTGATGTATTCAGACTGAGTGTTCAAGCTATGGGCAATGATGTACCTGATTGGTGTTTTTTTTAATATGACAATCACATTTCTTTGGATCCTGATCTAAAGCAGCTGGTGATGTTTTCCTATCTCTGTATCTGATTTCATTTCATTCCATTTCTACTGGCTTGCATCAGAAGTTTGGCATAAGATTTACCCTTGATAGGTACCTTATGTTGCTGCTCTCCCAGCCTTTTATGTTTTCTGCTTATATGTGTATCTGAATATTTATTTCAATTGATTAAACCAGTGTAGTGGATGTTATTGCCTACTCTCTGATGTATGAATTAATGAAATCTATGTTTAGATGTTCTTGCAAGGATCTAGTTGGATGAGTTGAGAACACTGGGAGGTCTACACCCTGTCTCTGCCTCACTAGGATCTTTCCATCTCAATTAAGCCTTTCTAGGATCCCTTGTGTTGCCTCTGATTTTTTCCAAGTAGGTCTGGAGTTAAATGACCTTTGACCTGATCTATACACAGGATTGGATGGTTCTCCTTCATTCATTTTCAGTCCTTAATGTTCCATTTCGCCAATCATCCTTTAAGATCCAAATGCTCTAGATAACTAGCCCAACTGAAAGCTTGCACAGTGATTACCAGTAAATCCTTTTTGACTCCATTTCCCAATGGCCTTGATGTTCTCTGAGTTATCTACCTTTGCCTAAATTTCCTCTTTGCTCATCCTTGTCTTATATTGGACCCTTCTTTCCTGATTCCCAACAACCAAACATAAAAAATCAAACAAACAACCCTGAGCCTATAACTAGCCTAACATCTTAAAATTTGAGCCTCAAAGACATATATACTTTTACCATCATAGAGAGATCCCTCTCTGGACCTAGGAGGGCTAGATCCTAAGGTCTGAAAGTGGTTCTATGTTGTCTCATATTTTGGTCTTGTCAACCTGGCCAAAACATGGGAACCCCAACATAATAAGATAAAAACATGAGGTTACAACATGGTGTCAATGGTGCACACCAAGAATCATGTGGCTTCCCCCACATACCATCAAAAGTATAGCCATAATCAGTGCTACAAGTAGCTCCAAGTACATCATCATACAATATGCAAGAAGAGATAACTCTTCTTGTTACATCATGCTGCTCAAATAAGGAAAATAAGTACAATACAAAATATGAAATGATACCTCCTCCATCATGTACTTGAGATCTTGAGCGAAATGGCTCAGCTGGAAATTCTCCCTCACCTCTAAAGAGTAGAGAAGTGGCTATGGCCTCCTCTTCAATACCATTCGGGATATGCATCTCTCCATATGCTAATATATGTCATGCTAGATCCCTCCCAAGTGAACTCCTCCATCAAATGGAAATATGCATCAAAGTGCATAGAAGAGAAGTCCTCATGTGCTGCATGTAGCAACTTCTCCTTGAGACTAGAAGATCTAGTCATGAAGATCCTACCATAGGAATATAATACCACAACATCCACCATGTATCTATCATCTCCATCCGGGTCATCAAGAATCATGCATGCACCAAGATCCTTGAAGTACTCTACCAAGATCTGAGATCTCCAATAAGGATCAATCCTCCTAAGAGACAGCACTGGTTATCTGGCATGTGAAGCTCTCCTCAGACTGCTACCTACTACTTTGACATTCCCGATGCCAAATTCTTCCTCCAAACTCTTCACCTCTCCAAAATCCAAGAGTGGTGAATCCAAATACAAGATTTCTTCCATCAACTCTAGATCAGGTTGCCTCCATGTAGTGAGACATCAATGTCAAGAGTGGACTATACATATGGTTGGGCAACCTTTCCCTTGCTTTCACAGCATAATACTGTTTGCCTCCTCTTTTCACTAGCTCTCTGAAATAGAGAAGGGTGTGTGCCTCTCATCATATGATGCTGCTCTTCCACCCTACCTCCTCCTTCCAGCTGCAATGCTACACAATCATGCTACTCACTAATTGTTCTTGGACCTCCATGTATGAGATCCTGGGGACTTCCTTGCAAAGAAGAAAAAATACCTCCTATTGGAGCATGTGCCCCTCCTTCCTCTGCATGAGGTACTAGATGTGCTCTAGATGTGACAATGTTGTTGCCCTCATCTTCCTCAATGTATATGGGCAACATCTTAATAGTTGGATCCTCCTGTGAAAAGGAGATTCCCATGCCCTCTTGTTTAATAATATGATCTAGAGTTCTTGCTTCCAGCAATGTGTAATACAAGATGTCAACTTCTCCCATGGTTTTCTGAAGTGGAGTTCCCTCCATCACATGCAAGGGTTTTTTTCTCTCAATTTTTCCTTGCTCATGTTTCTTAGGAAGTCTTTCACCAAACATTCCCATCAACGTTTCTATGAATCTTGCATAAGAGGAACTGTTTGCATTCTTTAAAGAACAAGATTCAAAAATCCACCATGCATGAGCCTTACCTCTGAAATGCAGCATTGTAACTCTGATGGCTTCATCTCTGGAAATATGGTGTAGCTGCAAATAGGAGTCTATCTCCTTTACCCAAGCTCCAACTGAACATGTATGTGATCCAGCAAAAGTAGATAGAAGAAATATACTTGCATCCTGTTGCTTGCTCTTCTCCACCTGGATCTTGAAAAACTCTTGGAAATCAATATGATCTATAAACATCTTAGTTTCAGATTCATACTCCCTTAACAAATCACTAAGATTCATCCTCTTAGGAATTCTTCCTCCTCTCATCCATATTAAGACAGACCTGGGCACTTGACTGCGCTGAACCTCATGGTGTGTAGCTGCATGCTCACACTCACCATGTGAAAATCTAGATTCAGCTCTAGATCCAAACTCCTTTGGAGATCCCATATCCAATCTCACTTTCTTCAGCTCTCCTTGAAGCCCTGCATAGATTTTGGAAGAAGCTTTGTAAGCTTGTATTCCTTTCTCCCTTCACATACTGAAGCTCTCTGACTTCTATCCATTTCTCCTTCCTCTGAAATTTAATGGCCTGAGATCCACAGGCTGAGCCAAGACTATGCTTTGATACCAGTGTAATATCCCAAAATCGGGATAGCTCAGCAAACATGCACTAAAAATGAATTTTCAGACATATATGTTATAAAATAATGAAATGAACCCTTGGATTCCATAGATAATTCAATATACAACCTAAATCCAAGAATAGAGATGAAACAAATCAAACAAGGTGGGTTAAACAGATCTCCCACACCTAGGATTGCCAAAATGAGCTAAAACCCCAAACACTGCAACACAAGAAATTCTGCATAAAAGGGACTGCGTAGTCTAAAGAGGCTTTACAAATAAAAATTTTAGAGACAAATAGATCTGGAATTATATTAGACAATATGCTTAGAAAATGAGATCTATTCTCCTTATACAAAATGCAAGAGAACCCGACAAGGGTTTCTTATCAAACACTCTGCATAAAAAATGTGATATTCATAAATTCACTGAATCATCACTACAAAACTGAAGCAAAAGAGTGTTCAAGGTTGGAAATATGTTTGATCTGATGTATATCCCTTGAGGGATTCCTCCCATGAAAGGATGAACCTCTCAAACACAAGGAAACACTGCAACAGAGCCACCAAACCATGCACTGAGTACTGCCTCCAAAATAACGCATTCCCTAGCTGGAACAGTGTTGGGAATGTATGGGAAACGTGGGGTTTGATACCACAGATCTAAAATCATCTCTGGAGCTCTCCAAACAGGTCCCTCAAGTGGAGGAAATCTTCCTCCAATGAGAAACTAGCTCATAAATCGAGATTCCAATCCCTTCCACTGCTGCACCCTGCAACATTGCACAATCTCCAGAAAAAATGCGTTGATGAAGTAGGCTGAACCTTGGCTTGAAAACCTGATGTTTAATGATGAATAAAAACTCTCCCAAGAGACTCCTCAAGGAAAGAGGTGGGATTCCCACTCGGGAACACCTGTGCTAAACAACACTGCTACTCTGCTAAACAGCAAGAGAGAGCAAAAGTCTGATCAGACATGAAGAATAATGCTACCATCCTCTTCCTTATATAAAACATGATTCTTCTTGCCCTTGCCTAACTCAATTAGGTCATCTCTATCCAAAGATACGTCTCCCTCCAAAATTGCGTTATTCCTCCTTGGATTCCTCCTCCTCTACAACTGCGCTGTTGACTTAGTCAAAGTGGACTGAATCAACTTGATTTTATCCATATTCACACATGGAGGTGTTTTATTAGGCTAGAAAGAGTGTCCCCTTTCACATTTGGAGTGTTTTATCCCTCCTTAGGAGACTTATGGGTTTTTCCACCCATTTATTCACTGACTAGAGTTGCTACTAACTCTAATGTTCCATTTAGTTTGGAGGCTAAAATTTTGGAACATTACAAGTGGTCTCATGTTACCCTGTGAATTTGGCCTACCAATCTGCTAAATCATGGGAACCCTAACATAATGGAAATCGCAGTGGGACCATCTGAGTCAGTGACAATATAAGCACCCTTTAGGACTTCAGAAACCCTTGTTAAAGAGTATCTATTGATTTATAGCCATCTCATCACTATCATTAACATAATAGTGATCATGATGGGACCCTTGAGTCAGTGAAAATCTTAGTATCCCTAAAGGAACTCAGAAAACCCCAAAAAAAATCCCTATATTTTCTTTTGTCATTATTGGTGGTGGACCATACACACATATCCTCAAAACAACTAAAAACATCCACCTGGCAACTCCAGTAGGCCTATTTCTTCACTAGTTCTCATTAGACTCCCTAGGATTGTGTTAAATCATCCCTAAGAAGTCTAGAAGCCTAGTTATACACAATGTGAGCTTACCAAGCACTAAGAGAGGTCAACCTTTCAAAAACATCCCTAAAATTTTTAGCCTCTCTACACTTTGAGTTTGAAATATGGCTTCACGAAGGATCAGTACCAAATCTCATTTGGACCCAAACCCTCCCACCATAGTTGATGACCCAGAAAATATTTTGTGCAAAACTTCTAAAACTGGAAACTTAACTACTGTTAGGACCATTCATAGAGCAAGCTATGTCCCTGAACATCTTACAACCTTTCAAGATCCCTAGTTTTACTTGCATCATACCAAGAACCTTTTCAGAACCAAGTCACAAAGTGATATTGACCAGACTCACCTTGTGCCCATATATTTGCAGCAGAGTTCTAGTAGAGGAGCCTCTCCTTACACTCCACCTGACTTTCAACTTCTCCATCACTTTAGCTCTTTCCATACCAAATCTGCTCAGAACCAGTTTCCTGGTCCAAGTACTTTCACCACACTCATCCATACCACCAATGTGAAAACCACTCCACTTCATCCTACACCTCCTCTCACAAACCCTCCCCTTGTAAATCCTCCTTGGATTCCACTAGCCCCCATCATGGCAGCTTGGTATGCCCCACTAGTTTTACCACAACCTCTAGTACCTTTGCCAAATGACTACCAATCCAAGATTCCTCATTTCACAGGAGCTGACTCTAACACTTCCCAACAACATGTAGATAGGAAAAATGATGCCTTTGATTACATGGAAATAGAAGAAGAAACCATTAAAGTGAGGATCTTTTCACAAAGCTTAGGAGGAGAAGCCAAAAAATGGTTCAAAGAATTAACTCCTAGCACCATACATGATCTCCCTTCCCTTTACCAAAAATTTATAAACAAGTGGGAAATTAATAAAAAACCCCTCCAAATCATTTCTGAATATAAAAATTTTAAGAGTAATGTAGGGAAAAGTGTACAAGATTATTGCACCAGGTTTAACAGTGTCTACAATGCCCTCCCACCTCACATGAAACCCCCACAAGGCCTAGCACTAGTAAAATTTACAGAAGGCTTTGATCTGGACATGACATACCAATTAAGAGAAAGATACCCCACAACTTTAGAAGAAATGCAAAGGACAGCTATTAGTGCAGAAGCCAACCTCATTGAAAAGAGGGCTAGGATGAGGTTAGAAAAAAGAGTCACTTACAAAGATAAAACCATAGCCTCAACCTTCTCATCTGATGCCAAAATGGACAGCCTAATGAGAACAATGGAGAGAATGATAGAGAGGATAAACTTGAATGAAAGGGAACCTCCTAGGGAGAACCAAGAAAATCCCCAAAACTGAAATATAGCTCAAAAATTCAGAAGAGACCCTCCCCAAAATAGACTACAAGACAATTACCAACAAATTAGGCCCCCTTTCCAAGACAATTATGTATATGAGGAAGAAAGAGAGATGGAGGGGTTGGAAGAAAATCACATCAATCTGATAGACTCTGACAATAAGGGTGATGTTTCTCTCACTAAAAAGGAACAAAATATGTTTTCATCAAACCAAAATGAAACCAATTATGAGGACTTTGAGTACTACAAATTGGGATTTGAGAATTCCATAAATGAGGTTCATAGGCAATATGAGCTTAGGAGCAAAAAGAACCAAGAAGCACCAAAGAAAAACAATCTAGACACTGTTGTTAGGAAAACCCTAGAAAGCATTCCTAAAAAGACAGCAGGCAACACAAACACTATGGCTAAGAAAACTGATCCAAACAAAGAAAAAATAAGCCAGCAAAATAGTGAACCAAGTTTCCCTAGTACCTCTACTAATGGCCCTGGAAATTTTTTTCTAGATAACAATCCTAATAAATCTCAAAAAATCAAAAATGCTGAAAAGACTATATGTGACAAAACAGATGAAAATATGTCAAAAACACTAGCACTGTTCAGTCTTGAGGGAGAGATTGCCAAGATCAAAATTAGCATGCCCCTTGCTGAGCTAGTAACCCAAGATGTATATAGGAATCAAGTCTTGAAAGCTTTGAATATAGAAAATGACAATGACACTTTAAACTTGATTGATGACAAACCAAAGCTATTGTTTGGTCCTGAAGTAGAGGGAAAATACCAAAAAGGAGATGTCCCTCCTTTTTATGTCATCTTAAACATACATGACAAAATATTACACAATGCCATGCTAGACTCTGGTGCCTCACACAACTTCATGCCTAAAGTTGTGATGGAGAGATTAGGCCTAGAAATAACTAAACCTTACAAAGACTTGTACTCATTAGATTCTAGTAGAGTCAAGCGTTTGGGCCTAATCAAGGATATTTGTGTCAATCTGGCACAAATACCTACTAAGAGCCTAGTCATGGACATAGTTGTTGCTGACATTCCCCTGAAGTATGGCATGATTTTTTCAAGATCATGGGGATCCAAACTTCAAGGAAACCTTCAAATGGACATGTCATATGCTACTATCCTTGTCTTCAATCAAACTAGGATATTATACCGGGAGTCCCACATGAAGTATATGGTAAGTAGCCTAGATAGGCCAAAAAACACCCCTATCTATTCCATTCATTCAGACTTAGACTCATTCATATTGTATAATGAAAATGACATTGGTGAAAAAGTGAATGAAAATGACAAACATCTAGGCCCATTAGAATAGTCAAACCTATCCTTAAATAAAGAAAATATCATCCGAAACTATAGCAGCCGTGAACAACAACATAGTGGCGAACATGAACTAGAAACACTTTGGAACATGAGCTTTGATGGCTCCTGTGGCAAAGCAGGTTCAGGAGCTGGTTTCTGGATACATAAAACAAATGAAGGTCATTCATAGAAACTACATTTTCAGTGCACTAATAACATGGTAGAATATGAGGGTATTCTCCTTGGCTTGCATTTGCTCAAATATTTAGGAGCTAAGAAATTCTCTTCCCAAGGAGACTCAGAGCTGGTCATTAAACAAATCAAAGGTGAGTATTCAACAAAGAATCCAAGATTGAGAGAGTACAAAACTACTACCCTATATCTCCTCAATAATTTTGATAAATATCAGCTCACTTTCATCCCTAGAGCCAAAAACTGCCTTTCTAATGAGCTTGCCTTTTCTGCCATTAATTGCCAAATACTCCATGCAACTTGTAATATCCCAAATTGGGACTGCTCAAAAATACATGCTAAAATAACACATTTTTCAGAAATGTATGCAATGGAAATTAAATCCAGCTCGTGGATCCCATATATCTGATATTATAGTAATTAGATCTGAAAGGAAATCAGAAACAAATCACTATTGCATAGTTAAGCAGGCCTCCCATGCCATAAATAGCTTAAAATCACGCATAAATAGGGACTACAACCATATGTGAGAGCTGGAATACCATGACATAATTATTTTATTGCCCCTGCAATAGCAGTAGGTTGTACAATAGATCTATATCAAGTATGTGGACAAAAAGTTAGATCTATAGCAGATCCATGCACTATACAAGCTCTTTTATCAGTCCCTTTTGGGGTTTTCAGTAAAACACCATGTACAAAGTGTAGATCTGAGATATTAAGACTGCAGATCTATGGAAATATTCAGATTTGGAAATTAGATTTGATCTGATGTAAACAATAAACTGATCTCCTCCAACAAATCTCCAAAGTGAAAGGCAGATCCCCAACACTTAGAAATTCAGCTCACCAAATGGTGCACCGAATCACCCTGGAGCAGTTCCTTCAGAAATTACGCAGATCTGGACTTATTCTACACTGTAGGGGACAAAATAATGTTTTACTGTAGCCAAGATATGGAAATATAGCTCAAAACCTTCAATACTATCCTCCCAATGGATTAGAAGACTCATGCACTGAAAAGAAGCACTGAAATCACCTAGATCTGAAGATCTAGCCTCCACTTGCTGCAGCTTCCTAAAACATGCAAATCCTCAATAGGATCTGTGTTTTCAAAGGAAGATGAAGCTTGTTCTCAAGCCAAATAGTGGCCAATATGGTGCAAGACTCTTCCAAGAGCTCCTCAAGGAAAGAGAAGGGATTCCTAAACAAGAAGACCTTGTGCTAAACAACACTCTATCTCAGCTAAACAACGAGAGAAATAAAATATGTATAAACAAACCATATAATCATAAAATTATAATCATAAGCAAACCCCATATGGCTGCCATCCTCCTCCTTATAAAAAATTTGAGCCTTCTCACCTTGGGTCCCACTCATTAGGGTTTCCATCTTCATGCAATGAATCTCCCTCCAAAATTACGTTGTCTCCATTAGTCTTACTCATCTTTTTACAACGTTGTTTGATTTAGTCAATATTGACTGGATCAATATTTACCGAATCAACCTTGACTGGATTTCCATGAAAATTATTCTTCCACACTCAATGTGTCTTTATTCTATCTATCTAAACAGAACTATATTCCCACTGAGTTATCTTCATTAATGTTCCACATCCTCCGTCTTAGCTTAGTTGACTTGGTTAAACTTGACTTTGTCTACATGCATTAAGCCTTGTTCACACATGAAGGTGTTTTTATCTAGCTATGAATATCATCATTTCCCCATTAAGAGGGCTTTTATTGTTGCTATAAATATTTATGGGTCTCCCTACCCATTTATTCATCTAACTATGTGTTTGGAGCAAAATTAATATTCCTAATAGTTGCATGCTAATGTAGGAATATTACAGTCCTCCCCTCCAAAATGTTGCTTGTCCTCAAGAAACTACAAGGATAGAACTGAAGAGCCTCCCCTCTTCCCCTTGTATCATCCTCAAGTGATAAGTTCCTCCAAATAGCAAGATTATTTCTCAACAATATGTCCTCAAATTGTTCTTCCCATGTGTAAAAGTATGACTTTGGTGAAAATTCCAAATGGCTCTCAACATGAAAAAGTGGGACATACATGGAAACAACAATATGTGGTCTAGAGACCTTCTTGAGGCATGGAATCAGAAATATATTGGGAATAATCATCCCCATGTGAAGCCTCCATCCCCAAGCTATCATCCACAAAAAGTGAGTCACCCTCCAACATGGTAACTCATGAAACATCTCCTCCACCTTAGGCACCTGCAAAGAAGTTGGGCTGCATAGATGAATATGTTGGACTAAAATGTCCATCCCATGCTGATTCTCTCTCCACTTATGATATGTATGGGGCTGCTGCTGATCTTGGGCTGAAATATTATTGTCCCCAAGGATGACCCAAGTCACCCCACCAATCAAAACATCCATGAAGAACCTCTCCCAAGAACTCAAGTTCTCCAAATAGTTCTTCCCACATGAAGACAAGAGGTGTAGTGTGGAAATCATGATTTTCCCATTTTTTCTCCTGAAACATGGAACATATAAATTATGGATAATCATACTCCCAATGGGCACCTCCAACTCTTGTGCCATCCTCCCAACAAATATTCCCATAAACATAACAACATCATCAATATATGGAAGCATAAACAAATAAAAAAAAGTTGTCATGTGACAACCAGGAGGTGGATCATAGTTCCATATATGGAACCAACGTAGTGCATCCTTTGGCTGCCTCAAAACAAAGTATAACAAGTTTCTTTTCAGCCACTTTTTTGCTGCCACAATCATCCTACAAGATGAAATCATGAAAGTAAAACTTGGTGCCAATGGTGCACACCGAAAATCATGCGGCATATCCCAAAAACTAGAAATAAACTGGCCAACTTCAGTGCTGCAAATGGCCTCAAGTACATCACAATAAAAAATACAAGAATGAAAGGCCCTCCTTGGTACAATATGCTGATCATAAGAAATAAAGGAGTACAAAGAATAAAGCATAAATATACGTCCTCTATCATGTACTTTGGTCATTGAGCTGAAATGGCTAAATTGAAAGTTCTCCCTCACTCCAAATGAGTAGGGAAGTGGTTGTGCCAACCTCTCCATCATCATCCGGGCTATGCATCTCCCCATATGCTGATATACATCCTGTTGGATGCCCTCCCAAGTGAACTCCTCCAGTAAGGAATGATATGCATTAAGGTGCATGGAAAGAAATCCCACAAGTGTTGTATGTAGATATATCTTATTATGCTTGAAAATCCAAGTCAAGAAGGTCATATCATGGTAATATATGTCTCCATCCACTATTCCATCACACTTATCTCCTACATGCCCACCAAGTGCACCAAATTTGAAGTGATCCTAGGAACACTCCATCAACAACCCCAAGCTCCCAAGTGACAGCGCTGTTGGCCTTTGTAATAAGGCTCCTGTCATCTCATAGCTTCATCCTTTGACATCCCACATGTCAAAGTCATCAAACATAATGCTTCTATGTGTGAGAGATCCCTCCCAAAGTGGAAGCACCTCCTCACCTTCCAAGGTTAAAGAGTAGCGCAATTGCACCATGATAGTGCCATCTCCTACTCTTGCAACATCATTCCAAGTATGGGACAAGATCAACCCATACTCTCTCAATAACAACCAAAGAAAAAAAAGCTCTAGTTGCCTCGCCACACCATCATCAAAATAATTCATGGAGAAACAACATGAGAGTTGATATGAAAGATATCACATCATTCCAATACACCCAAACTCCTTTCTTCCATATGATGTAAGTGCCATGCCAAATTCCATCCATCCACATACCCTTAGAAATAAAAAGTGTCATATGATGACCAAACTCTTTCAAGAGTAACCAACAGAGTCTTGCATCCTGCTACTCGGTATCATAAATCTGCAAGTGGCTTTCCAACCTCTTTCTCACCAACATCACCTATCCTACCCATGGTGAGTGTCTATCATCATGTCCAAAAGTAGCATTCCTCCAATGGAGAATACCATCCTCCCAAATCATATTTCTGTCTTTGCATTTCATGGGATATTGAAATGCAATCTCCTCAATGACCAAGTTGATCCCATAAGGATCCAAATAGGTGATAGGCAAAAAACTCCCATCATGATGTGTAGGGCTCATCAAGAAGTATCCAACACAAACATGAGAGATGTTATCCATCCTAAGATGTCCTCTATTGTGGATCATATGCATATCCTTTTATTTTTCAAATATTTGAAAATAAAAAATAAGAAATTGTTGGAAAATATGTTAAAGTATCGAAGTTTTATACTTTAGCATGAAAAAATATCTATGTTCGTCAAATTTTAAGTTAAAGTTTAAACATTTAAACTTTATAATTGTGGGTATGGTATTAAATGTTAAACAGTGATTAGTTTGAATGGCGGAAAGTGTTGATCATTAAAATATTTATCAAAAATCCCAACCCGCGTGCACAACTAGCATGCCGGATACCATGAGGAGTGCCTCCGTAGTTGACTGGGTTGACTGTGGGGATAGTGGAGATCAACGGCAGAGATTGAATGTGGGGGCACCAGCCAAAAATTTCCTTCATACCCCGAGAGCCCCCACAGTGATGTAAGATGCTGAGTGGGTCACAAATGTCTTCCACGTCAAGCAGAGTTAACCGCTTGCTGACGTGTCTTGTCAGCATTTAATTTAAAACCTGCGCCACCTATATGAAAGAAATTTTTGTCTATTTTTCAAAATTACTTGTGATTTTCTACGTTGCACCCCCTTTTAGCTTTCCGCCACCTGCAAAATTTGACCACCCTGTAAATTATTTTCCACGTAAACTTTTAACCATGGCTAAACGGTTATCCCTATCAGGTTCAACCAGCCATATCTCTCTCATGGATAGTGAGAGGGATATTCAAGATACCCTCTGTTCAGTAATTCACCTCCCCTTCTACTAGCAAGTTATATTTAATGCTAATGCCTCCCCTGTGTATTCTGCCATGTTCAATTCTGGAGTCTTGTCTACATGCATTCCTAAAACCCACCTTTTCCCTAAATTAATCTATTGGTTGGTATTCGTTATGTATCCAGCGAAATGTTTTGTGATGAATTCCCAAGGAGAAAATGTTCTGCAGGTGTATACCCTATTAATCCACCAAGCCCTTTGCTATCCTGAGTCAAAGTCATCCATTTAATTTTCTGACGATTCAATTTTTCAATATTATGATAATCTTGCAGGAGAAGAATTCAATCATTTCATGTTTCATTTGAAGCCTGACATGAAGCAGTTTCAGCCAGATTGAAAGGAGTTTTATATGGGGGTTTTTTATGCTGAGACTCGTCCAATATTGAGTCATATTGAGAAAATTCTGGGTAAGGATGATGATAATACAGTGGATAAATCAGTTTTAGGGATGTTTTCCATGATGATGAAGCTAGAAATGGTGCTGGATATTCCATCATATTGGCAAGAATCAGTCAACTCACAACTGATGAGCCTTTCATTAACAGTTTCCTTTAAATTTCCCTCATTAATTGTATATTTTTTCTTATACCAAAATGTGGAAGAATTCATGCATTTATGTCTAAATATTATGGGTGTAAATAAAAGAAGGCAATCAGTAATATTTTGGACATATGTATTTTGAAGGGAGAAAAATGAGGCTGGGTTGTTTGATTTTGCTAGCTATTACATGCCAACTACATACAAAATATTGAATGGAAGTCCTCCTCCCTGTTTCTTACCTAAAGCTCAGGAGTTTCTGCATTTAGGAAACAATTGTAAATATGGAGACTAGTTTGTTTTTTAGGAATATTCTAAAATAAGGCTACATGGAGCAAGTGTTAAGCCTTATAGACTCCCAACTTTTGTAACAATGAGGCTTTTTGCTTTAGAGTTCATTATACAGAGTCTAAATGTTGATCAGGTTCATTTCGTGCCTATGAAGAAAGTACACATGTATAAATTACCCATGGTTGCAGGCCCTTTCATAGTAAATATGAGGCAGGCATTTGATGAAGTAACAAAAATATTAGATGACATGCAGATGTTATTAGGAGAATGTTGGGCTTATGACCCATATAGTGTTATTTCGAACAAGAGAATTGAGAATGGGTATTCTGCTTTAATTCATGAAAGTAGGCCAGAACAAGAGAAGATAGCATGTAAATATGTGAAGAGTTTAGTAGATGTAAACATTCAAACTCCTATCATAGCAGAGAAAAAAACTAAAAGAACCAAGGAAATGGTGATTGTTCTAGATGATGAGGAGCAGGGAGCCAAGAAGAGAAAAAAACTTACTAAAGAGCTTGCATCTACTGCTCCTGTTTTTTCTTTGCATTTGGGAGAAGAAAAAAATGCTCCTGCCTCACCCAGGAATCATGAAGCTTCTCATGAACAGGTGCCCTTGATTAAACAGATGTTTTCACAAATTGAAGAAAGAAATCAGAGGATGAAGGCCAACATGGAGGCCCAAGCTGAACACCAATTCACTACTGAACAAACAAGATTTTTAACTGTAATGGATCTTGAGAAAGATTAGTTTATAATTTCCCTCTCACATCCTATAGATATGTCAATTGGTTCTTCCAGAAATTTCAACACTGCTAATGTGACTGTGGATATAAAGAAAATTCCACTAATAGATAAAATGAACTTGCATATGCAAACAGGTCAATTGATTGTAAATGACCTCACAAAGACTAATGCAATGGAAGTAAAGGGAGATAATATGTTGGGTAAAGTAATTAAATAGTTGAAGCTAGAAAAGGCTAACTCAAGAGCCTTAACAGTTCAAAATGAAGAATTGAAGAAGATGATTATAAAAATCGGAGTAGACCCTAGTGACAATACTGTTGTGCAGAAATTCATGCAAAGTGCTGAGGTAGAGATATCTACATTAAGAAAGAAATTGAAGTTACCTACTGGAGAACATTCAATGGCTACAAAAGTTGCAAAGGTAGAGAAAGAAAAGGAAAATTTGTTGCAGCAACTCATGCAGAAATATGAAGAACTATTCAAAATAAAGCAGACTGCAATTTCATTGAAAAATCATATTGATAATCATAGCTATACTTTTATTTTTCCTACAAGTGATGAAGACCCTCAAACACAAATTATTCAATTAAACACTGAGTTACAGATGGCTGAAAGAGATAGAAAGAAGGCTCAAACAGAACTGGAGACTGCAACAAAATTGATGAAGGTCATAGAAAATGAAGCAGACAAATACAAAATGGATTTCCGAAATGCTGAAGCTGAGATTAAAAATCTCAAAGAAAGAATGAAAGGAAATATTTCACTAATACAAGCTAAAGATATCATTTGAACTGATATCATTTCAGAAATGAAATCCAATTGGTGCTTCCTGATGATAATTGAAAAAGAGAAAAGCATTATTGTAGAATGTGAAGAACCAATTATGTCTGATAAGCAAAAAGTAGTTAATAGGGCCATTTGGGCCAGAATATTTATTGATTTTATTAATTCCAAATCAGATCAGTAGTTAGAGGAGAATGATATGCAGAACAGGATGTTGTATGTAGTGGAAATTAATAAAATGATTGTCAGGAATGATCTCAGAAAGGCTTCAGAAAAGAAACTAATGGAAATCAAAGAAGCAGTAAGTCAATTTGATAAATATTTTGATAAAATGACAAGAGTAGGCTTGCCATCATGTTGGGGAGCTAAAGGAAATTTTTTTCCATGGAGCTCTTATGAAAATTTACTGGTAATGACAAAAATAAAGGTTGATAATAGGCATGAAAAGACTCAGGTGCTTAAAGGAGAGACAATGGTCAACTTCTTGCAAATAAATTTTCAACTCTTGTGGATGGTAAAAACTCTTTTCTCATAAAGGCCTTCTTATGATCGAATTACTACATTCAAATTAGAATATCACAATCTGACACATTCATCCAGGATGAAGGTAGAAATATGGAAAAAGTGCAGAGCTTGGACAATTGACCTGCCAAAAGGATCAACAGCAAAGAAAGACAAATCATTTGTCCAAGGAAAAGAAGCCACATCACCAGCAATTCCTATAGATTAGGATATTTATTTTTATTTTCTGAAGACAATGTACTTGTAATAGGACATTTTCAAGGCATGTAATAGACAACCTTCGAAGTCCTGAAGTATTTTTGGTAGTTAGGATTGGTTACAGTAGTTCCAAACTGTTTTTTACTGTATTTAATGTAATTTTCAAGAGAGGGAAAGGTTTCGAGTTTTGGACCTTCAGACAAATATTTTTGTACTCAAAGATTCAAAAATTAATGAATGAGTAAGCAATTTTCTGGCATTTTGTTTATGTTGAAATGTGTTTAAGTTTTCATTATGTATTTCCATCTATGAATAAAACAAGGTTATGAGCAGTAGATCTCTTTTTAATTCTGTGTATAAGATTTAAAAGCCTTAATTGGCGCTCCTTTGTTTTAACTATTTCTTTCACAAATTTCTTCTGGGGTTTGGAATGATATTTTCTGTATAAAACGACATATTAGTTTGGACTTATTCTTACATTTTCTTCTAGTCACTTCATTCAACATCAACAAATGGTAGCATTGTGAAGCATTCATTATATTTCATGTTTAAGGGTTTGATTATAAATAGTTGAAGGTTAATAAAACAAAGACATAAAAATTTATGACATAATCATAAAATGTCTTAAGCATTGATTCCTTATCACAGCTAAGGGATTTTCTCTTAAGGTACAACATTAATTGGCGTTGTTGCCGAGGACCGAAGATTCAAAGGTTTTTCCCTGGGTTTTTTTCATATTTCCTCTGGTTGTTTAGAGAGGAGGAAATACTAAGCTGTGCTTTATTTTAAATAATTCTGGCTCCTAAGAGGCCTCACATGAGGTCAGATACCTCTCAGCAAAAAGTCCCTATTCTGTCAGATCAAGAAAATTTAGTTTCAAGGAAGGGCCAGAAAACAAAAATATTTTCTACACTTGATGCCACACTGCTTGCACCAGGCAGCAATTCTCATATTTTTCCATCCAAGGAAATTTCCCAGAGACTCATTTTCTTGGAAAAAGAATCCTTATCATCACCCATTCATTTCCAAGAACCAACATCAGAAGAACTATCTTTTGAGTCTGTATCATTTTCATTCACAGAATCTCAACCTAATTCAATTGGCAGTTCTTCTACTATTGTTCATATACCCCTTCCCATATCGATTGTTCCACCCCTTTTTCCCCACTTACAACTGGTATTCATTTTACCCCCTTTTAAGGAGCAGTCAATCAGGGCATAAACATGGCAGCCCTTGCTTTCTTGATGAATAGATATGCACCATTAAATCTACCCCAACCAATGAATGCAATGCCTCAGGAGTACCTTAAGTTACTCCCTAGATTTACTGGTGAAGATGAAATAACTGTAGAACAACACTTGCCTTTGTTTTTCACTTTTGCTGAAAAATTTAATGTAGAACATCTTGATGTTGTAATGAGACCTTTTGTGCAGTCTCTAAGTGGAGAGGAAAGAAAATGGCTCAAAGGACTACCAAATGGTTCAATCAATGATTGGGATGAATTAGAAAGAAAATTCATCCAGAGATGATGTGAAAAAAGAGACCATGGTTATTCTTTAACAGAATTTAATGCTATAAAGAAAAAATCAAATGAAAATATGGGTGATTTTGTCAAAAGATTTAATAAGTTGTACAATAGTTTGCCTGTGGAAATGAAACCTCCTCCTATTCCAGCAAGGGTTATTTTTGCTGGTGCATTTGCATCAGATTTCAGTTTTACCTTGAGAGAGATAAGAGCCTCCACTCTTGAAAAAATTCAAACTGATGCCTTGGAAATTGAGGAAAACATGACTGCTGCTGGAAAGGTTCAAGAAAAGGGAAAGGCTAAAGAATAAGATTCATTATGAGATCAAAGGATGGATGGTATGAATAAGGTCATTAAAAAATTTTCGAACAAATTAGTAAATATGGAATTAGATAACAAGAAACCTGCACAACAAAACAAAGGGGTTTTCAACCGCCAATTCAAAAAAAAACCCCTACAAATTCTACAGAGAGAAGAAAAGATCAAGATCATGTTGGAAATATGATGCTGAGTGTTGTCCTTGATGGCAACCCACTTGATGAAGATGATGGAAACCTACTTAATGAATTTGTGCTTGATGGAATATGTCTTGATGAACTTGCTAAATGATGTATATACAATGAGTACAGAAGGTATTGATGGAAGGAATAATCAGTATGTGCCAGAACCTGATGAAAAGAGTATGTCTCAAGGCATACACGGATATGTCTAGACTAAGTCACGTATGCACGCAGGTTATAACGTGCCAAGTCGCATATGGGAAAAATCGCTCTAAATATGTAAAACCAGGGGTAACCACCATGGTATTGACCCATTGTATTGAGTAATGATTCGTCTATATGACCCCATCCAGGAATACCATCGAAAGTAATGTGGTTTTGGCTCATGGTATTGATAAAGGATAAACCTATATAAGGAGAAGAAATTCATTGTGCAAGTGGGTGCAAGATGTCTGAGCTTGAATGAATACTTCTCTCTGAAGTATATCTGAATGGAAAGGGTAACTGTTGAATGATAGATCTGAAAGCATGATGCACCTATGAAGAAATAATGAAGAAGTGAATCTAGATCTGAAATGTATTTGTATTTGATAGATCTATTATGGAATGATTAGATCTGAGATGAGGCGAACATCTGTCTGAAGTAAAGGGTAAAATATGTGTGATGTATATATTCTGAAGAATTGCAATGACCTAAATGTCTGAAGAACTATACACTAGTTCGCCGCAGAGTAAGCACGTATATACGCGGGTTTGCTTAAGATAAAGCGCGTATGGGAAGTAAAATTAGCTCTGTAATTTGCACAGAAGTATACACGGGTTTGTATGGTCGAAGGCGCGTATATACGTGGTATCAGTGAAAGGAAAGCGCGTATGTAAAACTAGAGTTTGCTGAAGTATGAGTATGAAATGTCTGATCTGTTCTGTTGTGTTACTGTTATCTTTTTGGGTTATCTGAATTGACAAGTATCTGTTGGTGATGTATGTTTGAGCTTAAAAGTATGGAGTGGGTCGAGTCTGAAAATATGATGAAACATGGCCTGCAAGTTGTGTTCTAAATGAACCTTTGGATCCAGTGTGAAAATTGATGAAACGTGGTCCATGGTGGTGCTGAGGGTTGTAGCCTTCTGTCAGGGGGTCGTAGCTCCCTTCCAGGAGAGGCTGGTAAATGAGAGCAGGGGGTCGTAGCTCCCTTCCAGGAGAGGCTGGTAAATGAGCGCAGGTGGGTGCCTGCGTGCTGGTAGGAGGCTGCGCCAGCACATTTGTTGTAAGATGTTTTCTCTATAATAAAATATTGAAGGCTGAGCAACTGCAGCGGTGGTTTTCTCCCAACTTGGGTTTCCACCTAAAATCCTGGTGTTCATGTGTGACGCTTATGTGTGATGGTTTATTCTATTCTTACTGCACATGTTTACTATTTATTGAACATCTAATGAATGAATGATGGAATGATATAAGTGAAGAATTAATGGCATAATTAGATATCTATGTATACGCGAGTTTTATGAAGGATATCCGCGTGTATACGCTAGTTTGGTTCAGAAAAGTAGTGTATGGGTTTTAGAGAGTGAAAAAGTAAAAATATCTGAGTATGCCCTAAATACTGATTCACCCCCCCCTCTCAGTATTTTTCCCAACAATTGGTATCGGAGCTAGGTCCTTCTGCAGAAGCTTGATCGCTTGAAGGAGATTCGTCGAAATGGGAAGTCATGAAGGAGTAATGTCTATAAGACCACCTCTATTCAATGGAGATAATCTGTTATTCTGGAAGATACGAACAAAATCATATCTGCAAAGTCTTGGTGCAGAAGTATGGGCAATCGTGGAAGAAGGTTATCAATATCAGGCAAGTATTCCTACTGATGCGTGAAAAGGAGGAAGTATAAAATCAATGCCCAGAAAGCATTCAATGTCTTGTTAGGAAGCATGTTTGAACAGAATTTGCTAAAGTGATGCGGTGATTAACAAAGAAATATGGGACAAAATCATTACGAGCTATGAAGGAGATAAGGAAGAAGGAAGATACAAAGGTAAAAAGTGAAAAACTCCAAACTCTGAAGAATTAGATCTGAAAATTTAAAGAAGATGCATAGTGATATAGAGTATTGCAGTTCTTTAAATTAAAGAGTGATATTTTTAGATGTGTAGAAGTTTGGGTGAAACCATAGCGTCTGCCTCACAGTTGAAAAGTCTTAGATCTTTGACTTCCAAAATTGAGTCAAAAAGTAGAAACTATTGAAGAAAGGCAAGATCACTGACTCTTACTATTATTCAATTGCATGGTATCCTAGCATGGAATGAAACAAGGAGGTCCCTCTCAAATCAAAGAAGGCACTTTTAAGGCATGTGCAAAAGGAAAAGAAAAAGAAGTTGTCAAGGAATCAAGTTATATATCAAAATAAGAAGAAGCCAATTTTGTAAGGAGACTCCAACCAGGTACTAGAAGATTCAAAGGTAAGCTACCCTTCAAATGTTTTGATTGTGGAAGAGTTGGTCATTATGCTGCTAAATGTCCTTATAGAGAAAATCATGATAAGGAGAAACAATTTTCAAAGGGAAAGAGTTATTATGCAAATGAAGATGACATGTCAAGTGAAGATGAAGAAGATTCTGACCAAGAACTGAAAGTGCTCATGGCAAAGAAGCAAAAGAAGAAGGCTACTCAAAGAAAGGAGATATCTTAGAAAACGTGTGCAGCAGAAAATGAAGAAGATGAAACAGGTATTGATTGTTGTTCTTGTAATCCACTTTCTTGTGCATGCAATGATGAAGATAGTGAAAATAACAGTATAAGTCCAGAAGCAAATCTTAAGATCAATGATGAAAGTAATTATTGGGATCAATTCAAAAGGAAGGAATATATCTACAAAGATGTGATCTCTAGAATGAATGAACAGATAGAAACAATGAAGGGACAGATAGACAAGTATCAAGGGTTGTACGCTCATGCAACCAGTCAAGGTGAACAACTTGAAGCAGAAATCATCTCTCTGAAAGCAGATCTCGAAGCATCAAATAAGAAGATTGAGGAACCTCTACTATCATTTGAAAAGGAAGGTCTTGAAGCTGAAATCATCTCTCTGAAAGCAGATCTAGAAAAGTCAAATAAGAAGAATGAAGATCTACTATAAACATTTGAAGAACAAGAAAATGGGCTGAAAGAAGAAATCTTGAAACTGAATGAACATGTAGAAGAAGGAAGAAGGGTTGAAGAAAGTATGAAGCAGCAATGCCAAAAATTGGAGGTTGAGGTAAACATTCTCAAAGGTAAATTGGAAGAAAAAGATAAACTTTTGAGGTTTCAAGATAGTACTAAGATTCTGGACAATATTCTTAGAAATCAAAGGTCTCTTTCTATCAAACTTGGTCTTGTTTTTCATGAAACGGTTAAAGGAGAATCTAGTTCACAAGGAAGTGCTAAAGATTCAAAGGATGACAAAGCAAAACCTGAAGTGTTGAAAGAAACAAAAGGTCAACCAACAATGATGAATTATCAAAGGAAATCATTCAATAATGTTGAATGCCTCAAATGTCATAATTATGGGCATGTTGCAGAAAAGTGCAGAAGCAGAATGTTTTAGCCACAAACAAACAGATTCTACAAAGAGAGGTACTCTGGTTTTTTCAAGGGATATTGTTTTTTATGCAACAAGTATGGTCATAAAGCCGCTGATTGCAATAGAAGGAAGAATAGAGAAACACACTATGATCCTTATGCTTACTTCTCTGGTCACATGAGATGTTATACTTGTAACAAGTATGGACATGTGGAAAAAGAATGCAGGATGAACAGATATGAGAAATTGGAGAATTTTCAGCACACTAAAAGAAATTTCAAGCAAAGCTGGAAAAAGAAAGAGGACCGGTCAAAAACGTAGGGAATACTGACCCTACTACAGTCACCAGCATCTGAAGCTTACTTCTCTTAATGACTGCAGGAGTAATGTGAGATACATTAAAGGAATTAGTGATGTATCGTCATAGGGGGAGCAATGCATGATGATTCTTATGGTTGATTTGGTAATTCTGGTTATGATTATTTCTGACAGTGCATCTGGTGTGAAGAAGACAGGTACAGGAGGCACAAATTCAGGGGGAGATGAAGGAATGTGAAATTTTCTATATTTCACTTTCAATACGCGGGTTCTGTGAACAAAAGCCGCGTATACACGCGAGTTCCAGCAGACACAGTCGTGTATGCATTGATGATAAGAGAATTGGGATGACAGCTGAATATCAGGAGCAGAGGTTCAGGGGGGGCATCAGTTTGACTACTAATGATTGGATGAGATGGAAGTCTTATGATTCAGAGATAAGAATAGATCATGCAGAGTTTGTTAATATGGATGAGACCTTTTCCTTACATATGTTACATCATGTAAAATCTTGAAGATCTTGGTAATATTGGACCACATGGATGACTGCTTGACACATATTTGAAGATGTTGTTCTGGGAAGCATTTGAATATCACAAACACAAGCTGGAGTTGTCTCTGTCTGTCAGAAGAACATACCTACTTAAGTTCAGAAGATAAAAATGGATACGTGGATTTCCTGAAACACAGTCGCGTATATACGCGAGTTAATACAGAGAAAATAGCGTATGTGTGGTTGCTGACAATGTTTATGGATCAGAATTTCTTCAGCACAAGCTCTGGTGTTGTTTGGTATCTCTGATGCTGTTTGAAGTCTCTGGTGGTATTTCAGCTCTTATATTTCTGTCTCATTCTCTAATTTTGGGTGAATATGCCTTGATGTTTTTGCTGTTGAAAGTGGTCAGGATGCACAAGCAAAGGAGGAGATTTGGTCATATGGAAAGGATGTTTGGATGCACATTTTCAGGGGGAGCATTAGCCTTGCTGAGTACAATGCATTGTTGGCATTATGATGGTTCTAATATATGATCTCTCTCCTGAGGTCTTTTGGTATTTGGTACAAAAAGTCATACTTGTAATTTGATGAAAAGGTCATGTTGAGACCTATGATGTTGATGTAAAATGTAATATTCAGTCATGTAAGGACTTGTTCAAACTTGTAAACCCACTTGGTTGGGTAGCTGAGTCAAAATGTGTAAACCCTCTTGGTTGGGTATTTGAGTCTCATATCCACTTGGTTGGATCTTTGATGTAAGTATGAATCCTTGGTGATAGGAAGGTCATTGAGTCATGTACTTCATTGTAAAATATGTTTTAGATATTCGCATGAACTCGGGGAAGACATGGTAACCGGTAGCCCATTATAGAGCGAGGCGCTTCCTTCTACATGAGGAGAGAAAACCTTGTGTTGGTTTTGATCGCTCTTTGCCCTTGATGTGAGGGGAGTGACATGGTGTTTGAATAATGGGAAAGAATGGTGTCAAAGAATGGGGAGAGTGACATGGAGTCATTGTATTCTTAATGTATCTATCTGTTGTGGTGATCAAACACCATCGTGGTTGCCATCAAGTCCAAAGGGGGAGATTGTTGGCAATATGATGCTTAGTATTGTCCTTGATGGCAACCCACTTGATGAAGATGATGGAAACCTACTTGATGAAGATGTCCTTGATGGAATATGTCTTGATGAACTTATTAAATGATGTATATACAATGGAAGTCTGAAATGGTATTGATGGAAGGAATAATCGGTATGTGCCCGAACACGATGAAAAAGTATGTCTCTAGGCATACGTGGATTTGCCTAGGGGAAGTCGCGTATGCACGCGGAAATCAACGTGCCAAGTCGCGTATGGGAAAAAGCACTCTTAAAGTGCAAAACCAGGGGTAACCACCATGGTATTGACCCATTGTATTGGTAATGATTTGTCTAAATGACCTCGTCTAGGAATACCATCGGAAGTAATGTGGTTTTGGGCTCATGGTATTGAAAAAGGGAAAACCTATATAAGGAGAATAAATTCATTGTGCAAATCATGTGTGTGTGGGTGCAAGATGTCTGAGCTAGAATGAATTAATGGCATAATAGATCTCTGTGTATACGTGAGTTTTATGAAGGATATCCACGTGTATACGCTAGTTTGGTTCAACAAAGTAGCGTATGGGTTTTAGAGAGTGAAAAAGTAAAAAGATCTGAGTATGCCCTAAATACTGATTCACCCCCCGCCCCTCTCAGTATTTTTCCCAACAGATCAAGTCCAAGCACCTTTATGTATAAAGGCAGCCCCATCACATTCTGTTGATAATGATCAGAAAGAAGATGAAGATCAAATTTCTGCTGTGTATATGGAAGATGGTGAGACAGAAGAAGAGAGTGAGAAAGAATATACAGAAGAATGTAAAGAAGTTGATATCTCATTTGATCAGGAAGAAATGGATGATTATTGCAAACAATTTACTGATTTTATGCAAGCAAAGTTGCATACAAAATACGATTTGAGGTCAAAAAAGAGGATGAGAACTCAGGATGATGAAGGAGAGGAATCAGAATCAGTACCTACTTCAACGGTGACTCCACTACAGAAGAATCCTATTAAAAAATCAGATAAGGGGAAACAACCCGTGAATCAAGAAAAAGAGAAAGAGAAGCAGCAATCTGAAGCTCCTTTAATAAAATCTAATGACCCTAATATTTTGGAGAAAATGGTTATTGTTCCTAATCAACATAAAAATTCAAATAAAAACCAATAAGAACTTGAAAAGTTTACAAAACAAAATCAAACTTTCAGTTTGTCTAAAGAATTAGAAAAAGTGAAGATTCAAGTACCACTTCTTGAGTTGGTCAAACCACCTAGTTATAAGAAAGAAATTGCAGAGTTTACTAATGTATCTCAGTCTGATGAGGTTGGTGATATAGTGAATCTGCAAGAAGAGAAACCAATGGCTACTTTTCGACCTCATGTTGAAGAGGTAGATTCTTTTTTTCCACCTTTTTATATATCAGTTTTGTTGCATGATTTCATTTTACATAATTGTATGCTAGATTCTAGTGCATCACATAATCTAATGCCACTGTCTTTGATGAAAGAGTTAAATTTAAAAATCACCAA
Organism: Pinus albicaulis; assembly: GCA_034641835.2. Taxonomy (NCBI): domain Eukaryota; kingdom Viridiplantae; phylum Streptophyta; class Pinopsida; order Pinales; family Pinaceae; genus Pinus; species Pinus albicaulis. Next base: position 1,692,896,267 of record CM076581.1, read on the forward strand.
ACCATATAGAGACCTTTATTCCTTTGATTCAAAAAGGGTGAAGTGTGTGGGTCTTATCAAGGATATGGTTGTTTCCCTGGCTCAAATTCCAGCTAAGAGTATTATGATGGATGTGGTAGTAGCAGATATCCCAACCAGATTTGGTATGTTTTTGTCTATATATTGGGGGGCAAAGCTTGGAGGAGTTTTTAAATTGGATTTCACATATGCTATCATTCTTGTTTTTAATGGGGAGGAAAGGAGGTTATACAGGGAAACTAGACTCTTGAAAACTTCTACCAAGAAAGATGCGGGTAATTCCCCCATTTATGGCCAAGAGAAGGAGGATCTCTCTTGTTTCATACTGCATGAAGATGTATAATTTGCTGAAGATTCAGAAAAGTAGCTCAGTTCAGCCAATGTACATAAAGAGCTGTGTTCAAATAAAATTTGGAAGTGTTATTTTAATGGTGCATTCTCTAAGGAGGGCACTGGAGCTAGATTCATATTTATATCTCCTGAATGTAACTTTTTTCCTTTTTCCTTCAAATTGGAATTTGAATCTACTAATAATGTGGTTGAATATGAAGCATTGATTCTAAGTCTGCAAACAGCTAAACAAATGGGAATTCAGTTTTTATCTATTTTTGGTGAATCTGAATTAATCATAAGACAAATTAAGAATTAGTGCCAGACTAAACATCCCAGTTTGAGATCTTATAGAAATGAGGTGTGGGATTTAGTTGAGAATTATTTTGAGGCTTTTAATTTACAGTTTATTCCAAGAGAAGAGAACATAATGGAATATTCATTGGCAGTTGCAGCTAGCACATTTAAACCACCAATTAATCCCAGATTGAGATATGAAATTGAATTGAGATACAGGCCTTCAATCCCTGATAATGTAAAACATTGGCAGGTTTTTTAGGATGATGAACAAATTAATCAGTTTTTAACAATGATTGGAAGTTTTGAAGATAGTCAAATTGATTTAGAATTTGATGAGAGTGGTCAAAGTGATATGTCCAAAAATCTAAAACATTCAATTGGTGATCAGAAGATAATTCAATTGAAAGATAATATTTTCCCAGAGGTCTGGTACCTCTTGAAAGATTGTTTGATGCTAATGATGTGTCAATGAACCAGGAAAAATTATCCCAAGATGGAGAAATGGAGGACTGCAATTTAGGGACTCAACATGAACCTAAATTAGTCAAATTGTTTAGAGGAGTTCCTAAGGAGTACAAAGAAAGGTATGTATATCTTTTTAAAAAATTCATGGATGTATTTCTTGTTAGAAAATTAAATATTACAGAGCAATGAAACACATAAAATATGCGGAAAAATACAAGCACACAAAACACATAAAACCAGAGAGACACAGATATACGTGGTTCACCCCGGTTGAGCTCGTCCACTGACGACCGGAGTCCTTCCTTTATATTATCCAACAAAAATGAAGAGACAAAACCTACAGCAGATCCGCTGTAATATCCTTTGTTCTCTCTCACGGTCTCCCTTTATGTTTCTTGCTCCGAGAATACACACACAATACACAGCCACAATACAATGCCCTCATAAAAGTGAGGGGTTGCCTTCTAGGGCAAAAAAACCTAATCTAAACATAACTTCTACCGTCAGATCATTTTCCTAATGAACGGCCCAGATTGACTAGAAATTACTATACTTTTACAAGGCAATTTTACATCTGTTTTTAGCTTCGGGGGCGCTGCCCCCCGAACCCACTTGAGGGGAACTCCAGCTGCAGCCCACAGACCCCCCACGGACGGCCCGATTAGAATTACGGGCGGCGTTGCCGCCCCTTTTAAGGTACAGCGGTCCAATTTTGTGATACAAAGTAAACAAGATAATCAGGCTCCACACCCAGCAATCTCCCACTTGGAGACTGATTGTAGCAACTCCACCACTACTTCATTTGTTGGACAATGACTCCTCTTTGGACCTGGTTGTTCCTCATCTTCATCGTCATCCTTGAAGACCAATTGAAACTGAGCACATTCTCAGTTTCTCCCTGGTTACAACTTTTGTTAGCATATCTGCAGGATTCTGGCTAGTGTGTATCTTTTCCAGCTTCAACTCTCCATCTTCCAATACTGACCGTATAAATGGTACTTGAGATGTATGTGTTTAGTCCGAATGTGAATGTCGAGTTCTTTGCAAGATGAATAGCAAGGGGCTTATCACCTAGTGTGCTCATACACACAGTCACTCAATTCATCCATAAACCTTTGTAACCAAATCATTTCTTTACTAGCCTCTATAGCAGCAACATACTCTGCTTCTGTTGTTGTTATTTCCATTATGTCCGTAAGCATCTTTCTGTTATCTGATATTAATGAAATGAAGTGTTATTTCCGCTGCATCTCTGTATTTATGGTTATGTGTTTATTCTGTTGCGTTCCTGCATAAATCCGGATCAGTGGTATCAGAGCGGTCTGCTTTTTCTCGATCCTTCTTTGCATGTCCCCACCAGTCAGCAGACGAAGGTTTGACTCATCAGAACTTGTGTGATCGTTTCTGTCTGTTCAGATGCCTACAAAAATAATGAAAAAGAAAGGATGAGAAGACAGAGATTCCATTCAACGACGGCCACGCGTCTTTGGTAGAAAACGGTGAATGTGAAGGATGGAGGTTTCTCACGGCATCCTTCAACGGTCGCCCACGAAGGAAGCAGACCGTATCCAAAGAGCGCCACTCCGGAGTTGCGACCTTCTTTAAGGTACAAGTAATGGATATTCCCATCATTTATGTCAAACAGACTACAGAAAATATAGATGATAATAATCTTATTAGAAGGATATTTCTCGGTTCATGACTTTTCAGACCGGGAGAAGATTATTTTTGCACTCCTCAAAGCTACCCCCCATGTTAAGGACTCGTGGGAAACCTACTGTGAGAACAAGGACCAGACAGAACCCTCTCTGTTCTCGGCCGTACCAACTTGGAATTCTTTCCGAGACGCCGTCAAGGAACAGTACTATTCCGTGGGGAGCTATGAGGACAAGTACATACAATGGACCACGCTGCGACAACAAAGGGATCAAGATGTGCACGAGCTGACGAATCTGTTCCATACCCTGCGCACAAAGTTGGGTATCAAAGATTCAGAGAAACATTTGGTGCTAAAGCATCGCAGCTGTCTGCACAGATACATTCAGGAGGAAATGGAGTTCCTCGACATCTCCTCACTTGGTACGGCATACCGGTATGCTGCCAAGATTGAGCAGAAATTCAAACAGAAGAAGCGAGACTTTGGATCTGCGAATCAAAAGCAAGGAAAAGGTGCTTCCAAACTGCAAAACAAAGGACAGAGCATGGCGGCTAAAGACAACCCATCAAAGCCACAAGACAAGAACAACACCGTAAAGCCAAAGAAGGACACGGGAAAGTGGTGGGAGTTCCATAAGAGCTCCACTCACAACACAAGTGAGTGTCGGGCCAAGCAGTCGCTAGTGGCCGAGATGAGGGCTTCTGAGTCAGATGCATGCTCTGACTCCGAATCAGAACCTGAAAAGGGGAATGAAAAAGGGAAACAGATTATTGATGCGGAGCCCAACGCCACTTTTTGCTACTGCTGTCCGGGCGAGGAACTTGTACATCTCACGAGGAGGCACGCTCTTCCACTCCCGCATGTGGGCAAGGCGTACGCTCATTGTCGACAATGAGCCAAAAGAACCTCATTTCGCACGCTCGTGAAGCTATTGCTTGCCGACCACAGCTCACCCACATCCATACACCATCGGTGGCTTCACCATGATCAGACTGCCACCAAAGGGTACGCTTCCTATAGCATCAAGCGCCCTTCACGGGATGAGGTATTATGTGACATTGCTCCTATTGATGTTTCGATGTATTATTAGGACAACCATACTTCGGGAAGCGTCATGTTGTGTATGAGTCTCGACCTCGGGTTTATTATTACTTTTTGGGAACAAGTTGTACAGATACCACAGGTACCACCTTCACGACTATCTTTGGCGTCTTAGCATGTAGTAAGTTTATTTCCAAACCAGAAATTCTGTTTTTCCTGATATCCGCCCAGGCAAGAAGAAGACCGTGGCCACCATTCTCCGCACAGGGCCCTCTCCCGCACGCACAACAACAAATGGACAAGGTCGTGGAGTGAGCACGAGACGGCACCTCACCCATGTGGGTTCCTCTCGTACCGTTGCACACACAACCATTGATCCCAACCCTGCAAGTACTACCCAATGGGACCCATATATTTACGTCTGTTTCAGTTGAGCAACCGAAGAGTGCGTATTCAGAGTCATGCGTAAAGGTCACATCGTACCAAGTTCACCGCCTCCGTGGAGCCCGACTGCAGCAGTAAGAAGATGGGACGTGGAGACTCGTATTGACTATCGGGCGTCGAACAAGATCATCGTCCCATTAGGCCCATCCCACCGGGATGGATGAGACCTTCCGACCAACTCCAAGGTGCAAAATATTTCAAGAAGATCGACCGAAGTTCCGGGTATCACCAAAGTACCAATTGAACCCTTCCGATGTGTGGAAGACCTGCCTTCAAAGCTAAGGAAGGCCTTTTTTTGTTAAAAATACACTGAGAGGGTGAACCGCATTTACCCATAATCAAATCCTTTACTTTTTCATTCCTTAAAAAAACCCATACGCTACTTTACTGTAAGAAACCAACAGACATACGCGGATCCCTTATGAAATGGGAAGAAGGAGAGAAGTTAACAAGAGATTTAGATATGTCATTAAATCTTCACTTAAATCATTCCATCATGTATTCTTCTTTCAGATATTCAATAAGTAGTAAACAGGTGCAGTAAGAACAGAATAAACCATCACACAAAGCATCACACATGAACACCAGGATTTTTAGGTGGAAACCCAAATCGGGAGAAAACCACCGCTGCAGTTGCTCAGCCTTCAATATTTTATTATAGAGAAAACATCTTACAACATATGTGCTGGCGCAGACTTGACCAGCACGCAGGCACCCACCTGCGCTCGTTTACCAGCCTCCCCTGGAAGGGAGCTACGACCCCCTGACTCGTTTACCAGCCTCTCCTGGAAGGGAGCTACGACCCCCTGATCTCGTTTACCAGCCTCACCTGGAAGGGAGCTACAACCCCCTGACTGAAGGCTACAACCCTCAGCACCACCTTGGACCACGTTTCATCAATTTTCACACTGGATCCAACCACTTCAATAGAACACAACTTGCAGACCGCAATTCATCATATTTCCAGACGGAACCCTTTCCATATTTTTTAAGCACGAACATACATCATCAACAGATACATATCAACACAGATCAGATAGCAGAAACACAGCAGAACAGATCAGATATTTCATACCCCTTGCTTCAGCAAGCCCTAGTTTGCATACGCGCTTTCCCTTCACTGATGTCGCGTGTATACGCGCTTTCCCTTCACTGATGTCGCGTGTATACGCGCTTCCGTCCATACAAACCAGCGTATAACTCAGTGTATATTTTATTGCGCATACGCTCTTTCTCTTCGCTGAAGCTGCGTATATACGCGCTTCCTCCGCGTTGAAGTAGCGTATAGATCTTCAATTATTATAGAGCAGGATACTTCTTCAGATCAGATATTCAGTTCAGATTTACCCTTTCACTTCAAACAGATGTTCGCCTAGATGTTCGCCTCATCATAGATCTAAGCCTTCCATAAACAGATCTAGTAGATACATTTCAGATCTAGATCCCTTTCTTCATCATTGGTGCATCATCCAATCAGATTTATCTTCAAGTGTAACCCTTTCATTCAGATCTACTTCAGAGAGAAGTATTCATTCAAGCTCAGACATCTTGCACCCACTCTATCTTTTTGCACAATGAATTTCTTCTCCTTTTATATGATTACCTTTTGTCAATACCATGAGCCCCTTTTTCAATACCATGGACCAAAACAATACCATAAGCCCAAAACTACTTGGACGGGGTCAATTAGGCGGATCATTACCCAATACAATGGATTAATACCATGGTGGTTACCCTTGGGTTTGCACTTTTGAGCGCTTTTGCCCATACGCGACTTGAAACGTTATTTTCCGCGTGTATACACGACTTCACCTAGGCCAATCCGCGTATACCAAGAGACATACTCTTTTTCAACATAGATTTAGCACTTGCTGACTTCTTTTCTTCACTGCCTTCTGTACACACTGTTGATACATCAAATTTACTTCATCAAGAACATATTCTATCAATCACAACTTCATCAAGTGAGTTGTCATTCAATGACAACACTTAGCATCATCGTGCTAACTAGCATCATATCACATCAGATTTACATCGATTACCAAGACCATCAAGTCAAGCATAACTTCATCAGGTGTATTGCCATCAAGGACAACACATGTCAATTGTCACATGTCTTCATCTTCATTCAGTGGGTTGCCATCAAGGACAACACTCTGCATCCTATTTCCAACAATCTCCCCCTTTGGACTTGATGGCAACTATGATGGTGTTTGGTTACTACAACAGATAGTTTAGGTACCATATCACTCTCCCAAATATGTCACTCTCCCAAATATTTGACATCATTTTCTTCTCTTCATTAAAACACTTCTCTTCATTAAAACACCATGTCACTCTCCCCCTTTGACATCAAGGGCAAAGGGCGGATCAAAAACCAACACTCTCCTCCTTTTCTCCTCATGTGGAAGAAACATTCTGCAGATCTGAAATGTGCTGAAGTGGCCAAAACTCCCCCTGAGTTCATGCTGAATCTTCAAACATATTTTTCAAAGAAGTACATGACTCTATGAACTTCCTATCACCAAAGACTTATACTTACATCAATTATCCATCCAAGTGGATTTACATATGAGACTCAACTACCCAACCAAGTGGGTTTACAAATTTGACTCAGCTACCCAACCAAGTGGGTTTACAAAATTGACAAGTCCTTACATGACTGAATATTACAATTTTACAACATGGGTCTCCACCAGACCTTTTCATACAATACAAATATGACTTTTTTTTTTTCATAACCAATACCAAAAGGTCCTCAAGAAAGAGAACATATTTCAAAAACCATCATAATACCAACACTGCATTACACTCAGCAAAGCTAGTGCTCCCCCTGAATCTGTGCAACCAAGCAATCTTTCCAAAGACTAAGGCTCCCCCTTAGTTTGTGCATCCTGAAAACTTCCACCAACAAAACATCAAGGCATCTTCATCAAAACATTAGAAACAAAATTATGAGAACTGGAACACTGTCAGAGATACCAAACAGTATCAGAGATACCAAACAACACTGCAGCTGTGCTGAAGAATGCTGAACCAACCAAAAAAATTGTCAGCAACCAAACATACGCGGTTTTATTTGCATGAACTTGCGTACATACGCGACCGTGTTTCAAGAAACCCGCGTATCCCAAGACATCTTCTAAATTTCAACCAGATTTGTTCTTTTGACTGGCAGAGACCACTCCCAGCTTCTGTCTTAGATACTCGAACGCTTCCCTGGGCAGAGGTTTGATAAAGATATCAGCAGCTTGTTCTTTGGAGGTAACATACTCCAACTTCACTTTTTGCTCAAGCACTTGTTCACGTAGGAAATGATATTTGATGGGAATGTGCTTGGTTTTCGAATGCATAACAGGATTCTTTGAAATACTGATGGCACTTGTATTATCACCCATAATGGAGATAGGAGTTGTACATTTGATTTGAAAATCTTGCAAGGTTTGCATCATCCATAGGAGTTGAGTGCAACAAGATGCGGCAGCTACATACTCTGCTTCAGCTGTTGATAAGGCAATAGAATTTTGCTTCTTGCTGAACCAAGATACTAACCGGGGCCCCATGTAAAATGCACCACCACTAGTGCTTTTCTGATCATCAACACTTCCAGCCCAATCTGCATCAGTGTAAGCATGAAGAGTAAGATCAGCGTTCTTCGGATACCATAGACCAAAGTCTTGAGTTCCTTGTAGATATTTGAAAATTCTTTTCACAGCCTGAAGGTGAGACTCTTTTGGATTGGCTTGGAATCGTCCAACAATCCCAACTGCATGCATAATGTCTGGTCTAGTCCCAGTGGGATAAAGTAGACTTCCTATCATTGATCTGTAATCTGGTTGATTCACCGTGGGAGAATCATCATGAGAGCTGAGATTGCATCCGGTTATCATTGGAGTGCTTGCAGGTTTGCATTCTTCCATGCCATACTTCTTCAGAATTTGCTTAAGATATTTTTCTTGTGATAGGAATATACCATTTGTAGATTGATGCACTTGCAAGCCAAGAAAGAAAGTTAGTTCCCCAAGCAAAGACATTTCAAATTCTTGCTGTATGACAGAAGCAAATTTCTGACTCATAGATTCTTCGTTACTCCCAAAAATGATATCATCAACATATACAACAACAATCAATAGTTTATCATTTTCAACTTTTGTGTATAAGTTGCTATCAGCAGACCCCTTTGAAAATCCTTGTTGATGAAGATATTTGTCAAGATGATAGTACCAAGCCCTTGGAGCTTGTTTGAGACCATATAGAGCCTTTTTAAGTCTACAAACAAGATTTGCATCATTTCCCAAAATGAATCCTTCTGGTTGTTCTATATATACTTCTTCTTCTAGATCACCATTAAGAAAAGCAGATTTAACATCCATTTGATAAACTTTGATTTGTTGATAACTTGAAAAAGCAAGGAACATTCTGATGGCTTCAAGTCTAGCTACAGGAGCAAAAGTTTCTTCAAAGTCTATACCTTCTTGTTGAGTATACCCCTTACAAACCAGTCTAGCTTTGTTTCTTACAACATCCCCATTCTCATTTAACTTGTTCTTGAAAATCCATTTAGTTCCAATGACATTTTTATCATGAGGCCTTGGAACCAAATCCCAAGTGTCATTCTTCTCAATTTGAACAAGTTCTTCATCCATGGCTTGCCTCCAACATTCATATTTGCTAGCTTCATTGACAATGTGTGGTTCAATTGTGGATAGAAGTGCCAAATGATTAGAAGATCCCATAAGAGTTCTCCTTGTTCGTACACCAGATTCCTTGTCACCCAAAATTTGAGTTTCAGGATGATTCTTTTGAACATATCTGGATGGAGCTTTTTCAGATAGATCATCTTCAGGTTCTTCATTGGATCCACTGTCTATATCATTGCTATCTGATGTAGAAGGCCATATGTCGCCATCATCTTCATTTGTGGTTTGTTTTTCTTCCTTAGGAGCTGCAGGAGACTCATCAATAACAACATCAATACATTCAACAACCTTTCGAAGCCTTTTATTGTAACATGTGAAAGCTTTGCTTGACGAAAAGTAACCAAGAAATATCCCTTCATCTGATCTAGGTTCAAACTTGCCAAGTTTTTCATCATTATTTTTGATAAAGCATTTACTTCCAAAAACCTTAAAATGCTTCTCAGTGGGAGAATTGCCATACCAGAGTTCATATGGAGTTTTGTCACTATTTACCCGAACATGAGCTTTATTGAGAATGTTAACTGCTGTATGTGCTGCTTCACTCCAGAACATGTCAGGAACATCAGAATCAGCAAGCATAGCTCTAGCCATTTGAAAAATTGTTCTATTCATTCTTTCTGCTACACCATTTTGTTGCGGAGTGCCTGCTACAGAGAACTGTCGTTTAATGCCATGTTGTTCACAAAATTCAAAGAATTCATTTGATGAATATTCTCCTCCTCGATCAGATCTAAGACACTTGATTTTTAGATCTCATTCATTTTCTGCCAAAGCTTTGAAGTTCTGAAATTTTTCAAGTGCTTGATCTTTGTGTTTAATGAACCCGATCCAACACATTCTAGAGTAGTCATCAATAAATAAGATATAGTATTCTTCCCCACGTAATGACTTTTTTCTCATAGGTCCACATATATCAATATGAATGAGTTCAAGAGGCTTACTTGATGATCCTTCTTTGGCATTAAATCGTACTCTGGTTTGCTTACCAAATTGACAAGATTTGCATATGGTACTTTCTGGAAGATTGACCTTGGGAAGATCACGAACAGCTTGAAGTCTGCTAGCTTTGTTGATTTGAGAGAAACTCAGATGTCCCAGCCTTCTATGCCACATCCAATTTTCTGAGGACTTGCTCAAGTAACATTGATCTATGCCATTTAGAATATACAGGTTGCTTGGATTTCTTTTTCCTTTTATAATGATTTTACCTGTGTCAAGATCACGAACCACACATTCTTTGGAACTGAAGACCACTTCTGCTCCTTCATCACACATTTGACTAACACTTAACAGGTTATGCCTTAATCCATCCACATACATGACATCTTTAGCCTTCACTTTTTCTTTTAGAAATACTGACCCTTTTCCTTTAATTACAGCAAGAGTATCATTTCCAAATGTAACTTTCTTTTCCTTTTCTAGAGCATTATAAGTATGAAGTTTGCTTTTGTCACCTGTCATGTGTCTTGAGCACCCACTATCAATGTACCATTGATTTTCTTCACCTTCTGCAAATAATTCTATCCCACAATTTTCAACCGACGGTTCTTTCTTCTTCCACACTTTAGAGCTTGAGGGAACATGTTCTTTGGGCTGGCTCTTGTTCCTGCATTCAGATTCTTCATGGCCAAAGTTATTGCAATAAGTACATTCAACTTCACTTTGAAGAGGAGAAAAATTGTTATAGGTATTCTTCTTTGGTTCAGTATCCAACCTTTTCTTTCTTGCTTTTCTTGTCATGATGGTTTTATATGCAACACATTGAATAGCTTTATGACCAAAATTGTGACACGTGAAACATTGCCCATTGAAGTAGAAATTTTTGCGATCATGGAATCTTCTATTTGAATTTACCTGTTGGTTGTAGTGTCTTTGAAAGCTATCCCTGTTAGTGTTCCTTGAATTGAGATGGTCCTGCTTTCCCTGTAGAAATCCTTTATTCTCTTGCCGAGTGGCTGAATGATGTAAACCACCTGTAACTGCTTTTAGATAGTTGGGTGCTGAAGTTTGAGAAGATTCTCCGGTATATCCAAGACCTGTCTTTATAAGAGGAGAACGTTGTACCTTGATGATCTCATCTAAGGTTTCATATCCTTTAGCAAATCTAAGATTCAAGGTTTTTTCTTTCTCAACTTCTTTTCTTTGACTTACCACTTCACATTCTAGTTTTTCAATATGTTTCTTTGCTTCTTCAAGTTGCTTTTCAATGGTCTCTCTGATTATCTTTTCTTCTTCTAAGCGTAGTTTGAGTTGATTATTTTCTTCAAGAAAATCATTCTCCTCTAGAGCATCCATAAAAGTACCCTTTTCTTCCTTTTGTTCAAAAGCCATGAGAAGTCTAAGATCTTCTTCACATTCTTCCTCACTATTAGATGACTCATCACTATCTTCATCAGCATAGTAACTTTTCTTAGGGCTAGATCGGTTCTTATTCCTTCTTACTACTTCTTTTCTTTTATAAGGACATTTTGCAGCATAATGACCAACTTTACCACACTCAAAACATTTGAAGGGAAGCTTACCTTTGAATCTTCCCGTACCTAGTTGGAGCTTTCTTACGAAATTTGCTTCTTCTTCATCGGATACATAGCTGGATTCTTTGACAACCTCATTTTCCTTTCCTTTTGTAGATGCCTTAAAAGTAGCTTCTCTTATTTGAGAAGGACCTCCTTGTCTCATTTCAAAAGCAGTCAGAGTACCATGTAATTGAACAATAGTAAGCGATTGCAGATCTTGCCTTTCTTCAATAGCTAAAACTTTAGAGTCAAATTTTGAAGTCAAGGATCTTAAGACCTTTTCCACCAGAGTAGTATCAGTTATGGTTTCACCCAAATTTCTCATTCGATTTACAATATCATCCAGACGAAGAAAGAAACTGGCAACACTCTCATCACTATGCATCTTCAATTTTTCATATTCAATTCTAAGAGTTTGGAGTTTTGCACTTTTTACCTTTGTGTCTCCTTCATAGCTTAGAATGATTTTGTCCCATATGTCTTTTGCCGAATGTAGCTGCATTACTTTAGCAAATTCTGATTCAGACATGCTTCCCAATAAGACATTCACCGCTTTGGCATTGATTTCATACTTCTTTCTTTCAGCTGCATCAGTAGGAATACTTGCCGGGTATTGATAACCTTCTTCCACGATTGCCCATACATCTGCACCAAGACTTTGTAGATAAGCTTTTGTACGTACCTTCCAGAAGATCAGATTGCTTCCATTGAATAGAGGTGGCTTTATAGACATTACTCCTTCTTGACTTCCCATTGCGACGGATCTCCTTTAAGCGATCAAGCTTCTGCACAAGGACCTGCTCTGATACCAATTGTTGGGAAAAATACTGAGAGGGGGGGGGTGAATCAGTATTTACTGCATAATCAAATCCTTTTACTTTTCATTCCTTAAAAAAACCCATACGCTACTTTACTTCAGTAAACCAGCGTATATACGCGGATCCCCTTTATGAAACTAGCGTATACACAGAGATTTAGATATGTCATTAAATCTTCACTTAAATCATTCCATCATGTATTCTTCAGATATTCAATAAGCAGTAAACATGTGCAGTAAGAACAGAATAAACCATCACACAAAGCATCACACATGAACACCAGGATTTTTAGGTGGAAACCCAAGTCGGGAGAAAACCACCGCCGCAGTTGCTCAGCCTTCAATATTTTATTATAGAGAAAACATCTTACAACATATGTGCTGGCACAGACTTGACCAGCACGCAGGCACCCACCTGCGCTCGTTTACCAGCCTCTCCTGGAAGGGAGCTACGACCCCCTGACTCGTTTACCAGCCTTTCCTGGAAGGGAGCTACGACCCCCCGATCTCGTTTACCAGCCTCTCCTGGAAGGGAGCTACAACCCCCTGACTGAAGGCTACAACCCTCAGCACCACCTTGGACCACGTTTCATCAATTTTCACACTGGATCCAACCACTTTAATAGAACACAACTTGCAGACCGCAATTCATCATATTTCCAGACGGAACCCTTTCCATATTTTTAAGCACGAACATACATCATCAACAGATACATATCAACACAGATCAGATAGCAGAAACACAGTAGAACAGATCAGATATTTCATATCCCTTGCTTCAGCAAGCCCTAGTTTGCATACGCGCTTTCCCTTCACTGATGTTGCGTATATACGCGCTTCCGTCCACACAAACCAGCGTATACCTCAGTGTATATTTTATTGCGCATACGTGCTTTCTCTTCGCTGAAGCTGCGTATATACGCGCTTCCTCCGCGGCGAAGTAGCGTATAGATCTTCAATCATTACAGAGCAGCATACTTCATCATATCAGATATTCAGTTCAGATCTACCCTTTTGCTTCAGACAGATGTTCGCCTAGATGCTCGCCTCATCACAGATCTAAGCCTTCCATAATCAGATCTAGCAAATACAAGAGCAATTCAGATCTAGATCCCCTTCTTCATCATTGGTGCATCATACCTTCAGATTTGTCTTCAAGTGTAACCCTTCCATTCAGATCTACTTCAGAGAGAAGTATTCATTCAAGCTCAGACATCTTGCACCCACACTCCATCTTTGCACAATGAATTTCTTCTCCTTTTATATGATTACCCTTTGTCAATACCATGAGCCCCTTTTTCAATACCATGGACCAAAACAATTCCATAAGCCCAAAACTACTTGGACGGGGTCAATTAGGCGGATCATTACCCAATACAATGGATTAATACCATGGTGGTTACCCTTGGGTTTGCACTTTTGAGCGCTTTTGCCCATACGCGACTTGAAACGTTATTTTCCGCGTGTATACGCGACTTCACCTAGGCCAATCCGCATATACCAAGATACATACTCTTTTTCAACATAGATTTAGCACTTGCTGACTTCTTTTCTTCACTGCCTTCTGTACACACTGCTGATACATCAAATTTACTTCATCAAGAACATATTCTATCAATCACAACTTCATCAAGTGAGTTGTCATTCAATGACAACACTTAGCATCATCTTGCTAACTAGCATCATATCACATCAGATTTACATCGATTACCAAGACCATCAAGTCAAGCATAACTTCATCAGGTGTATTGCCATCAAGGACAACACATGTCAACTGTCACATGTCTTCATCTTCATTCAGTGGGTTGCCATCAAGGACAACACTCTGCATCCTATTTCCAACACTTTTTGAATGGCTGGTCATGCCTTTCGGGTTGACGAATGCTCCCGCAACCTTCATGAGGATGATGGACGACATCTTGCGGCCATTCACCAACTCATTCGTAGTGGTGTACTTGGATGACATTCTGATCTTCAGCAAGACTTGGGAAGAGCACCTTCATCACATCCGAAAAGTCCTCCAAACACTGCGACAACACAAGTTGTGTGCCAATTTGGAGAAGTGCACGTTTGGCATGACCCAGGTTCAATATCTGGGATACATTATTGATGAAAGGGGGGTGCATGTGGATCCAGCTAAGATCCAAGTCATTCGGGATTGGCCAGCCCCGACTACTATAACAGAGCTTCGCAGCTTTCTGGGTCTTGCTAATTTCTACCGTAGATTCGTGTTGGGATTCTCTCATATCACTTGGCCCTTGAGTCAAGTCACCAAGGGAGGAGCGAGAGAAAAATTCTTTTGGTCGGAACCTCAATAGAAGGCATTCACAGAATTGAAAAATTGCCTCTGTTCTACCCCAGTGCTCACATTACCAGACTTGCAACAGCCATTTGAGATCGAGACAGATGCCTCTGACTATGCTATTGGGGCAGTTCTTACTCAACAGGGACATCCAGTGGCATATCACAGTGAGACATTGTCTGACACAGTTCGTAAGTATCCCACTTATGACAAAGAAATGTATTCCATTGTGCAAGCTTGTCGACAATGGAAGCATTACATTTTGGGGAAGGAAACAATCATCCAAACAGACCACCGGCCCCTGCAGTTCATACAGACACAAGGGAAGTTGCAGAATGATCGCCATCAGAAGTGGTCCACATATCTGCAACAGTTTCATTTGAACATCAAGTACAAGAAGGGTAGCACCAATAATGCTGCAGACTGCCTCAGCCGACCACCGATCGTGGCGCTCACCACCGTGCTCAACTCTTGTGGGCACGAGACTTCTGATTGGCCGCTTCTCTATGAGAGTGACCTTGAATTCGGCCACACTTACAAGGAACTCTTAGGGGGCACACAAGTTCCAAATTTTCACCTCCAAGATGCACTTTTATGTCACCTGGGACACCTTTGTGTTCCTTCAAGCGAGCGTGCCAAGATGATATGGGAAGCACACTACAGTCGAGTCGCTGGGCATTTCGGGGTCGAGAAAACAGTAGCAATACTACAGAAGTATTTCTATTGGCCGAACCTTCGAAAGGATGTCGAGAAGCACATCAGATCCTGCACTGTTTGTGCCATTGCCAAACCGACCATCAAGAAGCAAGGCCTATATACTCCACTACCTACCCCTAGTCGACCTTGGGAATCCATCTCCATGGATTACATGTCGGGCCTGCCCTCTACTAAGAATGGAAATGACTGTGTTTTCGTGGTCGTTGACAGATTCTCGAAGATGGCCATTATGGCGGCCTGTAAGAAGAATATCACAGCAGAAGCCACTGCTAAACTCTTCTTTGAACGAGTGTGGGTGCAATTTGGGATCCCACAGTCTATCATATCAGATCGAGATAGCAGGTTCCTCAGCACATTTTGGTCCAGCCTCTGGTCAATGTTGGACACAAAGCTCACCAAGTCCACAGCTTTCCATCCCCAAACAAATGGCCAGACAGAGGTCGTCAACAGAATGATTGTACACATTCTGCGCATGTACAACTCAAAGCATCCACGCACATGGGACGAGAGCCTCCCCTATGTACAACACAGTTATAACCGGGCTCTCCACAGTTCAATTGGCCATAGCCCCTTTCAGGTGGGCTTGGGATTCCAGCCACTATGTCCCATCGACATAGCCATGCCGTTTGCAGCTGCTCAGGCCGATTCAGCTCATGTCCAGTCTGAAGTTGACAAAGCAAGTAGCTTCATCGAGCGCATTCAACACATCCGCCAACAGGTTCATGATATATTGGACAAAGCCAATGCGAAGTACAAACAGCGCCATGATCAACACCGGGTGCCACACCACTTCCAAGTGGGCGACAAAGTATGGCTACATTTGCAGAAGGAGCGCCTCACTGGACCTCACCGCAAGCTTCGCCCGCTCTGATACGGGCCGTACACCATCACCAAGGCTGTAGGTAACAATGCCTTTGAGCTTAGTATTCCACCATTCCTTGGTCTGCACCCAGTCTTCAATGTGGATCGCCTTCGTCCTTACTTTCCACCTCTACTAGACACCTCGGACATTGCAGAACAACTCACACCAACAGAGTTAAACCCAGACTGCATGGAACAGGCCACCACAGATTGTATCATGGACATGCAAATCAAGAACACTCGTCGACAGCAGATCCAACTGTATCGGGTTGTCAAAGCTGGCCAACTCCTGCACCAAGGAAAGTGGTTCACCAGGGACCAAGTTCAGCAGAAATTTCCTCATCTCATGGAGGAACTTAACGCAATGGGGACCATTGCTTCCTAAGGGGGGAGGGATGATCCAGGTGGATATTGGTGGCCACCCACCTATTCCACTTGGCCCCCCACCATTGTCTCTTTCAGTTTTTCAGTTTCGGCATAACTTACTATTTTTAGCAGTTTTTCGGGTCCTGAACTTCCGGAGCCGTTTTGAGGCCCTAAACGACGTCGACGTTTTTTGGGTATGAAAGCGCCAGCGAATTTTCTGATAAAATTCGTCCCAATAGCTGTAGTCCTCGGATAGAGCTTTCTAATGATGTATCATATGCGTCAAATGGAGATAGTATGCCAAAGTTACGTCCCTGGGAAGTTGAAACACCAATTTACCCAAACGGGGCCCATAGTTTTGGCGCTTCATCTCCTAGGGTTAGGTTTTTGGGATGTTAAGGGCCCTCCATTGTTTCTCAATAATAAATAGGCCCTCGAGCCTCATTGTAACACAGTTCGGAGGTCTGTAGCCATCACATCTCTTCTCAGAGATTCGCTACCAGCACCCTAGCTATTTTATTTCCATTATGTCTGTAAGCATCTTTCTGTTATTTGATATTAATGAAATGAAGTGTTATTTCCGCTGCATCTTTGTATTTATGGTTATGTGTTTATTCTGTTGCGTTCCTGCATAAATCCGGATCAGTGGATTTCAAAAATTTGAACAGAGCTTCCCTAAAAGACAACTATCCTTTACCAAAGATGGATTTTGTTCTGCAGAAAGTAACTAGAGCATTCAGGTTATCCATGGTTGATGGTTTTTCTAGGTATAATCAGGTGGCTGTGGAGAAGGAAGATCAAAAGAAAACCACTTTCACAATGCCTTGGGGAAAATTCATGTATGTTGGGATGCCATTTTGCCTCATGAATGCAGGAACAACTTTCTAAAGGGAAATGGATATTGCTTTTGTGGGTGATAAATTTGTAGCTATTTATCTTGATGATGTTACTATTTTTTCAGGTTTTGATGATGAACACTTAGAACACTTGAAGAAAGATTTCTTGAAATGTAGAAAATTTGGATTATCATTAAATCCCAAGAAATCTTTGTTTGCTTTAGAATAAGGTAAGTTGTTAGGTCACATAGTTTCAAAACAAGGAGTGAATATTGACCCTACAAGGGTGAAGCTATACCGACAATTCCACTGCCTAGAAGTAAAAATGATATCCAAAGGTTTCTGGGAAAAATCAAATTTCTGAGAAGATTTGTTCCAAATTATGCTGAGATTGTCAGGAGAATAACATATATGTTAAAAAATAATGCTGAAGTAAAATGGGACAAAGATGCAAGAGAATCATTCGGTAGAATTAAATAATCTCTCCAAGAATCTCCTGTATTAATCAGTCCAGATTACTTAAAACCTTTTCAGGTCTTCTCATTTTCATCATCTTCTACTAATGTTGTTGTATTATTACAAAAAAATGAAGAAGCTAGTGAACAACCTGTAGCCTTTTTTAGCAAAGTCCTCAGAGATGCAGAGTTGAAGTATAATATCCTAGTGAAGCAGGTATATGCTTTAGTAAAATCATTAAAGGCTTCCATAAATTATATACTTCATTCTCAAATAGTAGCATATGTGCCTAATTCTGTTGTAGAGGATGTGCTAGTACAGAGTGACGTGGAAGGAAAAAGAGGAAAATGGATTGCTAAAATCCAGGAATATGACTTGGATATCAAACCAATAAAGTTAGTCAAAGGACAGGGACTGGCCAAATTGCTGACAAAATCTAATTTCCAATCTTTGGGAATTAGTCTACTTGCACCTGTAGATGAAGTAATTGAGGAAATAGATCAGATTGAGACAATGTCATCAATTAATTACAAATTTCTTTGTTCAGGCTGGTATAAGGATGTCATTCATTATCTATGTTTCTTTTCTTGTCCTCCTTCAATAAACAGAGCTAAGTACAAAGCTCTGAAACTTAAAGCTCAACCTTATGTTATAATTGAAGCTAAGTTGTATTGGAAAGATCCTGCTAGTGTATTGTTGTTATGTTTGACAGAAGAGGAAACCATGGAGGTGATTAAATAATATCATGAATACTTGTGTGGAGGTCACTACAGCTGGAAAATAACTACTCATAATATTCTTAAATCAGGTTTTTATTGGCCCTCTTTATTTGCTGATGTATAAAAAACTGTTAGGAGTTTCCAGAAATGCCAATTGTTTGCAGAAAAGAAAAGGCTAGCTCATTTACCGCTTCTTCCTGTATTTATTGAAGAACCTTTCAGAAAATGGGTATTGGATTTCATTGAAGAGATTAATCCACCATCAAGTGGGCCATTTAAGTGGATTCTAACTGCTACTGATTATTTTACAAAATAGGTAGAGGCAGTTCCTACTAGGAAGGCAAATGATTTGGTTGTGATGAAGTTTTTGGAGGAGAATATTTTCAGCAGATTTGGATGTCTAGTAAAGATTGTAACAGACATTGCTCAGGTTTTCAATTTAGTCAGATTCATAAATTTTTGTCAAACTTATAATGTAATATTATCCCACTCTATAGCATATCATCCTCAAGGAAAGGGATTAGTAGAATCATCTAATAAAACATTGGTCAAAATACTGAAGAAAAAAATCAATGAGAATCAAAAGGATTGGGATTCAAAGTTGATTTTTGCTTTATGGGTAGTAAGGATGACTACTAAAAGATCCACTAGTAAGTCTCCATATGAATTGGTATATGGTGCTCAGGCTCTATTTCCCACTCAGCTACCAAGACCAGTAATTTCTTTTCTTCAAGACTCTCAAGAGGAACCTAATGCCTTGATCAGAAGACTAATCCAGGTGATAGAATTAAATGAAAGCAGAAATAAATTCAAAGACAATTTGATCATTTATCAGGAGAAAATGAAGTCTATTTTTGACAGAAAGGCAAAAGAAATCATGTTCCAGACTGGAGATCTGGTATTAATATGGGATACCAGGAGGGAAGAGAAAGGGAAACATGGTAAATTCGATCCTTTATGCTATGGTCCTTACAAAATCTCTGAATTCAGATCAAATAATACTTTCATGCTGGAATATCTTGATGGAGAAGCTGTAGAACTGCCTATGAATGGACAGTATCTAAAACAGTATTTCCAACACTAAAGGTAGTTAGTTTATTATTGTACATATTCAGTTTCCTCTCACTATATATTTCTCATCAAGAAATTTTTTAGTCCATTCCTGAAGTGAAGGCATTGATCTGCAGGTTCTTAGTGTTTCATGGAAAAAACAATATCCCCAGGTGGAGCCAGATGTTGTGGATCATATGCATATCCTTTTATTTTTCAAATATTTGAAAATAAAAAATAAGAAATTGTTGGAAAATATGTTAAAGTATCGAAGTTGTATACTTTAGCATGAAAAAATATTTATGTTCGTTAAATTTTAAGTTAAAGTTTAAAAATTTAAACTTTATAATTGTGGGTCCGATATTAAATGTTAAACAGTGATTAGTTTGAATGGCAGAAAGTGTTGATCATTAAAATATTTATCAAAAAGCCCAACCTGTGGGCACAACTAGCACGCCGGATACCATGGGGAGTGCCTCCATAGTTAACCGGGTTGACTATGGGGATAGCGGAGATCAATGACGGTGATTGAATGCGGGGGCACCAGCCAAATTTTTCCTCCGTACCCCGAGAGCCCCCACAGTGATGTAAGACACTGAGTGGGTCACAGTTGTCTTCCACGTCAAGTAAAGTTAACGTCTTGCTGGCGCGTCTTGTCAAAATTTAATTTAAAAGCCGCGCCACCTATTTAAAGAAAATTCTCTATGTTTTTCAAAACTACTTGTGATTTGCTGCGCTGCACCCCGTTTTAGCTTTCCGCCACCTGCAAAATTTGACCACCCTGTAAACTATTTTCCAAGTAAAATTTTAACCATGGCTAAGCCATCATCCCTATCAGGTTCAACCAGCCATATCCCTCTCATGGGTACTGAGAGTGATATTCAAGATACCCTCTGTTCAGTAATTCACCTCCCCTTCTACGAGCAAGTTATCTTGAATGCTAATGCCTCCCTTGTGTATTCTTCCATGGTGAAGTCTAGAGTCTTGTCTGCATTCATTCCTAAAACCCACCTTTTCCCTGAATTCATCTATTGGTTGGTATCTGCTATATATCCAAGGAAATTTTTTTTCATGAATTCCTAAGGAGAAAATGTTCTGCAGGTGTCTACCCTATTAATCCGCCAAGCCCTTCGCTATCCTAAGTCAGAGTAATCCATTCAATTTTCTAAGGATTCATTGGTTCAATATTATGATAATCTTGCAAGAGAAGAATTCAATCAGTTCATGTTTCATTTGAAGCCTAACATGAAGCAGTTTCAGCCAGATTGCAAGGATTTTGATATGGGGGTTTTTGATGCTGAGACTCGTCCAGTATTGAGTCATATTGCAAAAATTCTGGGTAAGGA
Source organism: Pinus albicaulis (assembly GCA_034641835.2). Lineage (NCBI taxonomy): Eukaryota > Viridiplantae > Streptophyta > Pinopsida > Pinales > Pinaceae > Pinus > Pinus albicaulis. Next base: position 1,692,917,208 of record CM076581.1, read on the forward strand.
TGATGATAATAGAATCGATAAATCAGTTTTAGGGATGTTTTTCATGATGGTGAAGCCAATAATGGTGTTGTATATTCCATCATATTGGCAGGAAGCAGTCAACTCACAGCTGATGAGCCTTTCATTAACAGGTTCCTTTCAATTTCCCTCATTAATTGTATATTTGTTCTTATACCAGAATGTGGAAGAATTCATGCATTTAGGTCTAAATATTATGGATATAAACAAAAGAAGGAAATCAGTAATATTATGGAAAGATGTAGTTAGAAGGGAGAAAAATGAGGCTGGGTTGTTTGATTTTGCTAGCTATTACATGCCAACTTCATACAAAATATTGAATGGAAGTCCTCCTTCCTATTTCTTACCTAAAGCTCAGGAGTTTGTGCATTTAGGAAACAATTGTAAATATGGAGACTGGTTTTTTTTTTAGGAATATTCTGAAATAAGGCTATATGGAGCAAGTGCTGAGCCTTACAGACTCCCAACTTTTGTACCAATGAGGCTCTTTTCTTTAGAGTTCATTAGAAAGAGTCGAAATGTTGATCAGGTTCATTTTGTGCCTATGAAGAAAGGACACATGTATAAATTACCCATGGTTGTAGGCCCTTTCATAGTAAATATGAGGCAGGCATTTGATGAAGTAACAAAAATGTTAGATGACATGCAGATGTTACTAGGAGAAAGTTGGGCTTATGACCCATATAGTGTTATTTCAAACAAAAGAATTGAGAATGGATATTTTTCTTTCATTCATGAAAGTAGGCCAGAACAAGAGAAGATATCATGTAAATATGTGAAGAGTTCAGTAGATGCAAACATTTAAACTCCTATCATATAAGAGAAAACAACTAAAATAACCAAGGAAATGGTGATTGACCTAGATGATGAGGAGCATGAAGCCATGAATAGAACAAAACTTACTGAAGAGCCTGAACCTATTGCTCCTGGTTTTTCTTTGCATTTGGGAGAAGAAAAAAATGCTCCTGCCTCACCCAGGAATCATGAAGCTTCTCGTGAACATATGCCCTTGATTAAACAGATGTTTTCACAAATTGAAGAAAGAAATCAGAGGATGAAAGCCAGCATGGAGGCCCAAGATGAACATCAAGTCACTACTGAACAAAAAATATTGTTAATTGTAATGGATCTTGAGAAATATCGGTTTAGAATTTCCCTCTCACATCTACAGATATGTCAATTGGTTCTTCCAGCAATTTCAACACTGTTAATGTGACTGTGGATGTAAAGAAAATTCCACTAATAGATAAAATGAACTTGCATATGCAAACAGGTCAATTGATTGTAAATGACCTCACAAAGACTAATTCAATGGAAATAAAGGGAGAGAATATGTTGGGTAAAGTAATTAAACAATTGAAGCTAGAAAAGGCTAACTCAAGAGCCTTAAGAGTTCAAAATGAAGAATTGAAGAAGATGATTATAAAAATCAGAGTAGACCCCAGTGACAATACTGTTGTGCAGAAATTCATGCAAAGTGTTGAGGTAGAGATATCTACATTAAGGAAGAAATTGAAGTTACCTACTAGAGAACATTCAATGGCTACAGAAGTTGCAAAGGTAGAGAAAGAAAAGGAAAATTTGTTGTAGCAACTCATGCAGAAATATGAAGAACTATTCAAAATAAAGCAGACTGCAATTTCATTGCAAAATCATATTGATAATTATAACTGTACTTTTTTTTTCCTACAAGTGATGAAGACCCTAAAACACAAATTATTCAATTAAATACTGAGTTGCAGATGGCTAAAAGAGATATAAAGAAGGCTCAAACAAATCTGGAGACTGCAAAAAAATTGATGAAGGTCATATAAAATGAAGTAGAAAAATACAAAATGGATTTCCGAAATGCTGAAGCTGAGATTAAAAATCTTGAAGAAAGAATGAAAGGAAATATTTCACTAATACAAGCTAAATATATCATTTGGACTAATATCATTTTAGAAATGAAATCCAATTGTTGCTTCCTGATGATAATTGCAAAAGAGAAAAACCTTATTGTAGAATGTGAAGAACCAATTATGTCTGATAAGAAAAAAAGAATTAATAGAGCCATTTGGGCTAAAAGATTTATTGATTTTATTAATTCCAAATCAGATCAGGAGTTAGAGGAGAATGATATGTAGGACAAGATGTTGTATGCAATGGAAATTAATAAAATGATTGCCAGGAATGATCTCTGAAAGGCTGCAGAAAAGAAACTAATGGAAATCAAAGAAGCAGTGAGTCAATTTGATAAATCTTTTGATAAAATGACAAGAGTAGGCTTTCCATCATGTTTGGGAGCTGAAGGAAATCTTTTGCCATGGAGCTCTTATGAAAATTTACTGGTAATGACAAAAATCAAGGTTGATAATGGGCATGAAAAGACTCAGGTGCTTAAAGGAGAGACAATGGTCAACTTCTTGAAAAGACATTTTCAACTCTTGTGGATGGTAAAACTCTTTTCTCAAAATGGCCTTCTTATGATCAAATTACTGCATTTAGATTGGAATATCACAATCTGACACATTCATCCAGGATGAAGGTAGAAATATGGAAAGAGTGCAGAGCTTGGACAATTGACTACCAAAAGGATCAGCAGCAAAGAAATACAAATCAGTTGACCAAGGAAAAGAAGCCACATCATCAGCAATTCCTATAGATTAGGATATTTATTTTTATTTTCTGAAGACAATGTAATTGTAATAAGACATTTTCAAGGCATGTAATAGACAGCCTTCAAAGTCCTGAAGTAGTTTTGGTAGTTAGGATTGGTTATAGAAGTTCCAAACTATTTTTTACTGTATTTAATGCAATTTTAAAGAGAGGGAAAGGTTTCAAGTTTTGGACCTTCAGACAAATATTTTTGTACTCAAAGATTCAAATATTAATGAATGAGTAAACAAGTTTCTGGCATTTTTTTATGTTGAAATGTGTTCAAGTTTTCATTATGTATTTCCATCTATGAATAAAACAAGGTTATGAGAAGCAAGTCTCTTTTTACTTCTGTGTATAAGAGTTAAAAACCTTAATTGGCACTCATTTATTTTAACTATTTCTTTCACATATTTCTTCTAGGGTTTGGAATGATATTTTTTGTATAAAAAAACATATCAGTTTGGACTTCTTCTTACATTTTCTTCTAGTCACTTCATTCAACATCAACAGATGGTAGCAATGTGAAGCATTCATTATATTTGATGTTCAAGGGTTTGATTATAAATACTTGAAGGTTAATAAAACAAAGACATAAAAATTTGAGACATAATCATAAAATGTCTTAAGCATTGATTCCTTATCACAGCTAAGGGATTGTCTCTTAAGGTACAACATCCTCCATCATCTATCTGCTCCCCCTTTGTTATATATATGGGAATGTCATTGGAATGTTCCAACAATGTTTGGGCCCCCAACTCATCACTGCTACTAAATGACAACACTTTTGATCTCCATGATGGTGCAGTTGTTGCCTTAAGATCGGATCCAATGTTGAACACATAGTTTTGCAATGTATTGTTCAAGACAATACTCATCCCACCCTCCAAGAAACTACATTCCAACATCAGTGGTTGTGTGCAACTCATAAATGATACACTAGGATGATTGTTTGTCTCTTCCTTGAATGAATCAAGGCTGCTCAGCACAGTGCAAGTTTGCTGCTCCAAATCAACAATATCATTTGACCCTTGGTCATGCCATAGTACATTCCCATCATTCTCCACATGGTGCATTGAAATAATAGGAAATGGAAACATTTTCATACCTTGGTACAACTTGGGAACATCTTGTAGTTCTAAAAGGGTTCTTCCTTCTGGTGTGATGGCTTCCCCAACTACTGATTATGATAGCTACTATTCTATAGCTTCATCAGCGCTGGTACAAATATCTTCTTCTTCATGCACCTCCAAAATTGTGCATGGGACTCTAGATATCAATATATCAAGATCATCTTGCAAAAGTGCAAGTCGCCTTCCTCCTGAAACAAGTGCTCCTGCAGTAAATGGTGGTGAAGGCTTCTTCCCCTCTTATTTCTTCTTGTTAAACTTCTTAATCAACCTTTGAGTAAAATATGCATATGCAGTCACTTTTTCATGACTCAAATGGTTGAACCACCAAATGCTTACTTCACCCTCAAGGTGCAGCATTGCAATCTCAACAACTTCTTTCTCTACTACTGGATGTAGCAGAAAAAATGCATCCAACCTCTTTCCCCAAGCCTTTGCTGTGCATGAGTATGACCTATCAAAGGTATATAATAGAAATATATTGCCCTTAATTCTTATATTGTTGCAAGTTCTCCTTTCTTCTTTGAGTTGAATGAACAGTGGGAGAGTTAGATTCTCCTTGATATCTCTAGGTTGAGACTTATATTCTGCAAGATATTCACTTAGAATCTCATGATCTAAGTTTCCTCCATATTTATGCCTCTTATCTTTAGAAGAAAATTCCATAGAATGTTTCTTTGGAGCTCTATGCAATACCGGATCTTCTTTTTGCTGATAGGAAGTACATGGATCTTCCTCATCTTGAAACCCTATCATGGTTTCACTTCTTTCCTTCCTTCTTCTTTGCTTGACCTCATGGGTAAGGTCCTTCTTAGATATGAAAATAGATGAGATGAAACTCATTCCTCCCATAATTATGATCTCTTTCTTCTTCTTATATCATCTTGGCTTGAAACTCAGAGGCTGAGCCAAAGATCATGCTCTGATACCACTGTAATATCTCAAATTGGGACTGCTTAGCAATACATGCTAAAATAATGCATTTTTCAGAAATGTATGCAATGGAAATTAAATGCAGCTCGTGGATCCCTTAGATCCGATATTATAGTAATTATATTTGAAAGGAAATCAGAAAAAAATCACTATTTCATAGTTAAACAGGCCTTCCATGCCATAAATAGCTCAAAATCATGCAAAAATAGGGACTGCAACCATGTGTAAAAGTTGGAATACCATGAAAGCGTTATTTTATTACCCCTACAATAGCAGTGGGTTGTACAACACATCTAGAGCAAATATGTGGACAAAAATTTAGATCTATAGCAGATCCATGCACTATACAAGCTCTTTTATCAATCCCCTTTGGGGTTTTCAACAAAACACCATGTACAAAGTTTAGATCTGAGATCTTAAGACTACAGATCTATGGAAATATTCACATCTGGAAATTGGATCAGATCTAATATAAACAAGAAATTGATCTCCTCCAACAGATCTCCAAAGTGAAGGGCAGATCCCCAAAACTTAGAAAATCAACTCTCCAAATGGTGCACTGAGTCACCTTGTAGCAGCTCCTTCATAAATTACATGGATCTGGACTTCTTCTGCACTATAGGGGACAAAATAATGTTGGTCTGCAGCCAAGATATGGAAATATATCTCAAAACCTTCAATACTGTCCTCCCAATGGATTATAAGACTCATCCACTGAAAAGAAGCACTAAAATCGCCTAGATCTGAAGATCTAGCCTCCACTTGCTGCATCTTGCTGAAACATGCAAATTCTCAACAGGATCTGCATTGTCAAAGGAATATGAAGCTTGGCCTCAAGCCAGATAGTGGAAAATATGGTGCAAGACTCTTCCAAGAGCTCCTCAACGAAAGAGAAGGAATTCCTAAATAGGAAGACCTTATGCTAAACAACACTCTATCTCAGCTAAACAGCCAGAGAAAAAAAATATGTCTAAACAGAACATATAATCATAAAATCATAATCATAATCTAACCCCATATGGCTGCCATCCTCCTCCTTATAAACAATGTGAGCCTTTTCACCTTGCGTCCCACTAATTTAGGGTTTCCATCTTCATGCAATGAATCTCCCTCCAAAATTACGTTGTCTCCATTAGTCTTACTCATCTTTTTACAACGCTGTTTGATTTATTCAATCTTGACTGGATCAATCTTGACTGGATCAACCTTGACTGGATCAATCTTGACTGGATCTCCATGCAAAGTCTTCTTCCACACTCAATGTGGCTTTATTCTATCTATATAAATAGATCTATATTCCCACTGAGTTATCTTCATTAATGTTCCACATCCTCCATCTTAGCTTAGTTGACTTGGTCAAACTTGGCTTTTTCTACATGCATCAAGCCTTGTTCACACATGAAGGTGTTTTTATCCAGCTGTGAATATGATCCTTTCCCCATTAAGAGGGCTTTTATTGCTTCTATAAAGATTTATGGGTCTCCCTACCCATTTATTCATCTAACTATGTGTTTGGAGAAAAATTAATATTCCTAATAGTTGCATGCTAATGTAGGAATATTACACAACTGAACAATACATTGTCAAAGTCAAAAACCAGCCAACAATGCCTGACAACATAAACCATTGACAAGTGTTTGAGGGTGATGAAAAAATTGATGACTTTCTTCAATCTAGAAATGAATTTGCAAGAACAATACCAAGCCTAAAGCATGAAGAAGGTGTTTTTGTTGAATAAAAATCCCATAAAACGGAGTTGTCCTCTACTGCTGATATAAATCTGATTGCGCAACCTTGTGAGGTAGAATTATTTGTGAATCTAGACCAAAGGGACCTTGAGGTTTTACAACATCAGGATGATACATTACCAAGGGGAATTGTGCCATTAGAAAATTTGTTCGACTTTAATGATGTGGCTAAAAAACCAAATATATAACCCACCGAGAATGATGTAGAGGAGTACAACATAGGCAGCCTAAAGGAACCCAAAATGATCAAACTCTCTAAAACTCTTCCTCCTCACATAAAACGAAAATATATTGAGATTTTTCAAGAGTTCAAAGACGTATTTGCATGGGGGTATGAGGGTTTGAAATCATATGACACAAACATTCTTCAACATAAAATTCCTCTTAAGGAAAATCATAAACCTTTCAAACAAAAATTGAGGAGAATAAACCTTGTCTTACTACCTTTAGTTGAGAAAGAGATTAAAAATATGTATGATGTTGGGATCATATTTCCCCTTAGATACTCAGAGTGGGTTTCCAACTTTGTGTTAGTTAGGAAGAATACCAGGGATATTAGGCTTTGCATTGACTTTAGAAATATGAACAAAGCCTCCCTAAAGATACTACCCCTTGCCTAAAATGGATCACATACTTCAAAAGGTAGTTGGCTCTAAGAGAATCTCACTACTTGATGGATTTTCCGATTACAACCAAGTGCTAGTACTCCTAAGTGATCAACATAAAACTATCTTCACCACTCCTTGGAGTACATTCATGTATGTTAAAATTCCATTTGGGTTGATGAATGCAAGGACTACTTTCCAAAGGGACATGGACATAGCTTTTTCAGAAGAGATAGGCTACTTATAGTAATTTACCTTAATGACATCACTGTTTACTCTAAGACAGATGAAGAGCACTTAATCCACTTAAGAATTTTTTTTGAAAAGTGTAGGAAGTATGGCCTATCCTTGAATCCCAAGAAAACACTGTCTAGTCTCTAGGAAGGAAAACTCCTAGGCCACATCATCTCTGAAGAAGGAATCAAAATAGATCCCAAAAGGATTGAAGGCATATTGCAAATCAGCCATCCTAGAAACATCAAGGAGTTGCAATCCTTCATTGAGAAGATCAATTTCTTGAGGAGGTTCATCCCCAACCTTGCTGAACTTTTGAGGAATATTAAAAACATTCTAAAAAGGGATATAGGGGTTACATGGACTATGGAAGATAAACAATAATTTGAACTAGCAAAACAAGCTCTCACTCAAACACCAGTTTTGATCAGTCCTAATTTTACCAAGGATTTATACATTTTCTCATTTGCATCTAAACATACCATTGCTGCAGTATTATTGCAAAAGAACATGATAGGGAAATAATAGCCCATAGCATTCCTCAGAAAATCCATTAGAGATTCTCCTCTAAAGTACAACATCATGGATAAACCAACCTTTGCCTTGATTAGGCATTGAAAGACTTTAGAGTTTATATCTTACATTCTCATATCATTTCTTTTGTTCCACACACAGTTGTCAAAGACATTTTGAATCAGGACCCTGATGGTAAAAGGGGAAAGTGGATTGCTATTATTTTAGAATATGACTTAGAAATCAGACCCACTAAACTGGTTAAAGGACAAGGACTTGCAAAAATTATGGTTGAATCAAATTTCCATGCATTAGATATGAATATCGTTGATGCTTTATAAGAACAAGAAGAGTGCACGACTCTCAATATTGAAGAAGTATTTCTAAATTAATCTTGGTATGTTGATATCCTATATGTGCTTTTCTATCTTAATGTTCCTCCTACATTATCAAAGACAAAAGCTAGATTTTTGAAACAAAAATCTTTGAAGTTCTGCATTTTAGATGGAGTGTTATATTAGAAGAATTATGTAGGCATTTTTCTTAAATGTTTTCTTGAGGATGATGCAGATAAAATCATGCATGAGTTGCATGAAGGAGAGTGTGGAGGCCACATTTATTGGAAAAACACGACTAATAAAATCCTCAGAGCTGGCTACTATTGGCCCACCCTTTTTCTTGACACGCACAAACTAGTCATGACTTTCCATAAGTGCCAAATTTTTTATGGCAAGAGAAAACTCTTACCTTTACCTTTGCATCCCATTATTGTTGAAGTTCGTTTTCAACAATGGGGTTTAGAATTCATTGGAGAGATTCACCCCACCTCATTTGCCCAAAATAAGTGGATTCTCACTGCTATTGATTACTTTACCAAGTGGATAGAAGCCATCCCTTCTAGAAATGCCACCGACTCGGTCATTATCAAATTTCTTAAAACAAACATCCTGTCTAGATTTGGTTGCCCCGGAAAGATCATCACAGATAATACTTCTACCTTTACATCCAAAAGAAAGGTTGAATTTTTTTATAAATATCACATCACATTAGGACATTCCACAGCTTATTACCCTCAAGGTAATGGGTTAGCTGAGTCCTCTAACAAAATCTTGGTCAATATCATCAAAAAGCTTCTGGAACAGAATAAAAAAGCATGGCATGGAAAGCTAGTACATGCACTATGGGCTGATATACTAAGCACCAAGAAATCAATCGGTATGTCTCAATATCAACTAGTGTATGGCATGGATGCTATTTTCCCAACATCCTTGGGAGTCCCGGTGATAAAGCTTCTCCAAGAAGTGCAATTAGAAGAAAATGAAATGCAAAGGAGGCTGAACCAAACCATTCATCTACAATAGACAAGAGAGGAGGTTTACAAAAGGACACAAGAAGCACAAGAAAATATAAAGAAAATCTTTGACAAAAGAACTAAATCCAACAATTTCCACATTGGAGACACAGTGCTGAAATGGGATTCCAAGAGGGCGGACAAAGGTAAACATGGAAAATTTGAGAATTTATGGAAAGGTCCTTATCTCATTCAGTCGGTTAGAGGTCATAATGCTTTCTTTTTTCAAGGACTGAATGGAGAAGAGTTATTTAGAGGTCATGTCAATGGGAGGATGCTCAAACACTATTTCTGTCAAGAGTCCTAGTTTCAAACTTTCATTCATTGTACATAACATTTCATGATGAGATATCATAAAAAACAAAAAAACAAAAACAAATAAAGAAGGAAAAAAAGGGCAGATTTGAAAAAGAGGTATAACCCCATACCCAAAAAATAGTAATGTTGAAAGAGTGGAAGCCTAAATTCCACTACTTGTTCTAAGAGTTTTGTTCATTCATATAGCCTAATCATGGTTGAACATGTTTTCAATTTATTTCTGATAGGTTAGTGAAAAAGAAGTTGTCAAAACATCTAAACTTGACATGTCAGTAGGAATAGATTAGGAATAAAAGATACTAGTTCCACATGCTCAAATCTAAACCAAAGAGAAAGATAGGAATGAATATAAAATGATAGATCACAACCCTTATTTTTCTAGTTTTGTTTGTACAAAAATAATGTTTGTGTGCAGCTTCTCCTAATGCCACAATCCATGGTAAGTCAGATTGCCTAATCCTGATTTAAACCATGCTTTTAATTTCATGTCAATAGCTTAGAGAATGAAGTCTGTCAAACAGCTTAATCTTGACAGTCATGTAGTCTAGGTAGAGAATAAAAGGGTTTGCTAGCATAATCTGAACTCTTGGATGATATAAGCATAGAAGTAGTTAGTTTCCTGTTTTCGAAAAAAAAATAATGCTAAGGGTTTGCAAATCAAAGTGCACCCAAAAGAAGAAAAAATGTTAGAGGTATGAAGGGTAGGTAGAAGTTGTGTTGGAATGATCATAATATTTCAGATTTCAAAGATCACAACTTCAAAAGGATTGCAGCAAAACAACAATTTAAAGAAAGGAAGTCTGTCAAAATTCAAATCAAGGCACTGGTCTACTTCTTCCCAAGCTTTGATCTCTGAGGTTCTTGACACCTCCTAAAGGAGCTGCCCTCCTCAGCTAGAGCCACTGTTATCTTCCTGTATTTTACAGATTTCACTAGGTGACTGTGGATGTTCTTCAAGCAGTTAAAGATAGCATTATTTTCCTATCAGCTATATTTAAGAAATCTCACTGCCTTCATTATCCCAAACAAACCTATTTCACTATATTTCATCTCTGCCCTCTCAGTTTACCTTGTTTCTCTTAAAATAAAGTCATGTTGGGCTAGTTCACCTCATTTTTATTCTCCTCTCTACCCACATTCTCATTCACTCATTCCCCTTATGAAAACCCATTTTTCTCCCTTTTTTCAAAACCTTCATTAAATACCCTCCATTCCTCATTCTCCCTTATATATTAAAACAATGTAAAAGACCCTCTTTTACATTGTTTTAAAATAAAAAATTAAACCTATTGGGTCCTTTTACTTTATAAATATAACCTTGTTTTATTTTTTAAAACCCGACCTTATGTTATATAAACCTGAGCTCCTTTTTCTCTAGCCCTAAGCCCCCCTCGCGCTCATATGGCCCTAACCCAGCCTACATATAAGCCTCCTGATATAAATTTTCTGCCTCCGCCCTTTTTTATATAACTCCCCATAAACCTTATAAAAAAGCGCATTTACCTTATATTATAAGAACCCCGGAACCGCTCCCCTTTGAACTCCATGCCCCAATCAAAATGTGCCACCTGTCCCCAGGCTCCACCTCCAAACTTTCCCACCGCTCCTCTGCTATGCAATCACCGTCGATCTCCGCTTTCAAGATCCGACGGCCCCCACAGCGTATCGCAAGTTAAATAGCATCAAGGTTAAAGGTCTTTGACCCTTAAAAAATGGGCGGTTTTGCCCTGCCACACATCACCCAACTAAGAATATCACATCCCCTCCACAAAAACCATTACTTCTCCCTCTACTGCACAATAAACCGCTCTCGGTTTTCGAAAACCACCTTTCTTCCTCCACGCCAAAATTCAAACGCTCCCGCTCGCTATTCAAATTCCTGTTGGTTCCGCCTATGGAACCATGCCTCCTTCACCATTTTCACCTTTGTAAACATCCTCCAACAGTCCAAAACCCTTGAAAAGGCAATAAACCCTCTCCCGCATGGTTTTTAGGTTAATTATTCTTGTTTTGTGCAGGTTCAATGGCAGACGTGTCCACCAAAGCATTCTGATGGTCCAGGAATGATGGATGAAACTCTGGGTGACGATCCAAAGATTTAAATCAACCTTAGAAGGACTAAGGACCCTGTGTCAAAGTCAAATTGATGAAGCATGATCATTGATGATTAATTAAAACCCTCCAACAAAAGAATGCACCTCTACACACAAGACAAACAAAGAAACAGGAATACAAGTGAAGAAAACAGTTAATGGACTATGGACAGAGCAAAGCCAAGATTGTAAAGGCTAATCACCGATCAAAAGTAAAACAAAGAAGTAGCCAGAAAAGTAGAGTTTAAAGAAGATAAAGGCAGACAGTTAAAATATTAATGGATAAAGACAGAAGATCAAAAAGGTTAATCAAAGGATTAATGAACAAACAGAGATAAAGCAGATTAAAGAGAAAATCAACATAAACAGACAGTAAAAGGTTAAACAAAGTTTAAAAGCCTAAATACGGAGTTTTAAAGACAAAACAAGAGGCAGATTAACCCAAAAGCACATTCGGATTAACTACACCTACAGGCAGTTACTTCTTTCAAAAATATTTTGCCACCTAAACGTTGTTTCCTTCAATAAAGCATCAAACAATTATTACACTCAGTCAGAGATATTTTCTATCTACCAGCAGTTATTGTAAACTTATTTATAGGCCTTAAAGTCAAACATTTCCCATATATTCTCTCATAAGTTAAGATAGGAGTTATTATTCCAGAGAATTATCTTCAGATATTTTTTGCCTTAGGCTTTGCATGGTCTTCAAGGTAAAAGACTCATTAAATCTATAATAAATGACACCCAAACCCTAACTTAATTCACCTCCTCATTTGAATATAAATACTGCATTTGAGCTCATTATCTTGTTGGCATTTTATGAGTTTTGAGAGAAATACATGGTTTTCTTGAGTTTGAAGAAGAATTGGTTTTGTGGAGTTTCTGAATGGATTTCTCTGATTGATGATGAAGGGGGATAGCTTGCAGGATCCCTGAGCTTGGTTATTGTTGAAGTGTCTCTCTTTCATGTTATTGTTTTCTCATGTTTTCATTATGTTTCCATCCTTCTATGTTGCAGTAGAATAGAAGAGTATCAATTAGGGGAATTTTGAGGTCTAAAATGGGCCTCCTAAGGAAAATGTACAATCATCACATTTTAGGGGATGACATCATCTCTAATGGTTGAGGTGGCATTGCTTGAGTTAAAGGTACTTACTTGTCACATTCTCAATGGTGGATAAAAAATCATTGTTAACCATGGTAGTGTTCTAAGTACTTTTAAAGTCATAAACTAAAGTAATCATATTAAATTTCATTTCACACTTTTTAAATAAAATATTATTATTGTCATTTCATATTTTTTGAAAGAAACAATGCATATCCCTACACAATCTTCATGTATTTACACAATTTTCAATAAATATTACATTTTTATATTTTAAAATATTTATATATAAATCAAATCAATTCAATATGTAGTATAAAATTCATACATAAAACATTATATCATATTATATTATTTTTATATAGTATATTAATTGCATTTTATTATATAATTTAAATAATATAAATTTTAATTAATAGTATATTCTATAATGAAGAATTTATGAAATTATATTTATATTTTATTTCAAGTTATTTAAGTACAAAGGAAAAATGCATTAGTTGTGTAATGATAATGATTTTTTCTTGAAAATCTCATTCTTATTTATAGTCACATCAATACAATTTTTTTATTAATTTTATTTTAGTACAACTTTTGAATTGAATTTAACCATGGTTACATGGATTTTGGTGCAAAAAGTGAATTGCAATTTCATAAATATTATTTTATTGGTTTAGCTATTATTTTATTATTTCCTTAGGAGGCCCATTTTAGACTTCAAAATTCCCCTAATGAGGCTAAGAAATGTTTTTTGAGGCACCTTAGTCCTTCCTGTTTTCTATTGCCTTTATGTTTTCCTCTACTGGGTCTTTCTAGAGAATTCTTAACTGCTCTCTAGACCCCCCAAGCTTGTTTATTTTATGAATGGTTTAATACAGTAGGTATCAAAGATGATTTATGGCTAGCCCTGCTTGTTTGATGTCACTAAACACCGTTCTTGAGGTCTCTCTCCAAAGTACCATTAATTAGGTTTGCCAAAGAGGCTATGTTTCGATCATACCCTTTGTCCATGCTTGAATAATTGTTTTCGAGATCTTCATAGCTATGATCAATGATGTTTAGGCATTCCCTCTTCTTTTATTAAAGTTATATGTGTATCTTGAATGTTTTCTAACCTTGAAGGTGAAATCACTAGAAGTTAAATGAGTTTCTCGTCTTCTATATTTGATTGGAATGTCTGTCTTGAATGCTTATTTGCTTAAGTTGAATCAAAGAGTTACTGGTTTGCCTTGTCTATTGATTTCTTATTTATGCTTATGTATTTAAGACCCCTCTTATTAAAAAGGTACATGATACAGGATTCTTGATTGCCCTTTACCCTACCTTTGTTCACAAACTTGATGTCCATCTCATTTCCCATAAACCTTGAAAATCCATTGACCAATGCTATATTTTCCCTATGATGCTCCCCGAGCCATTATTGAACTTTCCATGACTTTTGTAGACTCCATAGCCCAATGACTTGAAGATTTACTCATTCCATCTATTATGCTTGATCATCTTACCCAACCAAAACAAACAAAAAAACCATACACTTAACAACTAGCTTAAAATTAAAACCCTAGAAGCAAACAAGTTCATATATTTTGCACAAATAGAGAGAGCCCTCTCTGAGTCCAGGAAGGCTAGGTCCTAGGACTCCAAAGACTGGTCTGATGTTACCCTGTGCATTTGGTCTACCAATCTGCTAAATAACAGGAACCCTGACACGTCCTTCTTGAGCAGCTTCTCCATGGGTTCTGTGATTAGCGCATACCCTTGGATAAACTTCCAATAGTAGCCAGTGTATCCAAGGATGGAGCGCAGCTGTTTCTCAGTTGTGGGGATTGCTAAATTGATGATAAATGCAACCTTGGCCGAGTAAACCATCAAACCTTGCCAACATACCACATGTCCTAACAAAATCCTGGAAGGTACACAGAATATACACTTCTTAATGTTTAAAGAAATCTGGTGCTTTCTGCAGGCATCCAACATCATGTGCAGGTTTGACACATGCTTCTTTACCAATCGAAACATTTTCCAATCATCAAAATATACTTCTAGAAACTTATGAATGAATTCTTTGAACACTTCTAACACCACATGAGAAAAATTTGGCCGAGGCATTCTTGAGCCTAAAGGGAATGATGGTGTACTGAAAGGATCCCCATTTCATTGCGAAGGTATTTTTGCTACGATCTTCCAGTGCTATTCTGATTTGATGGTAGCCTAAAAACCCATTAGTGAATGAGTATGCTTCCTGGCCTCCCACATTGTGTAATATTACCAAATAGGGAAAATCTACAAAAATAAGAATATCTGAAGATATTCTAAAGCTGGAGCTTCAGAAAATCATGAACATAGTAGTCTAAATCAGTTCATAAGATGTAAGAGAACATCTAACTAGCAAATGAATGATCAGCAACAATAATATGACCTATACACTCCTTCCAAAGTGTGGAAATGCAACAATATAGGGCATAAAAAGGCGGTCTTTAGAAAATAACGCTATATCTATGAGAAATGGGACTTGGATCCCTTAGAATATACATCATACAACTCACATCCAGAATTGGAGTTGAAACAAATCCCTCTAGCCAACATAAATAGATCTCATGTAGGGTATGTATTATATTCTTTCCACGACTAAGCACGCGCCCATGGTCTTGTGCATTATATTTTTTGGTCTTTAATTTCCGGTGGGTAGTCCATGCCCATTGTCTTGTGCATGGTTTTGCACATGGTTTTTGGGTACGATGGTTTTCGGCCCCTGGTATTTTTGTAGATCCGGTCAAGGGAACTACGGTTATGTTCTAATCCAGGGTTAATGGATTAGGGTTCATGTATGCTTCAGCATGTATATATATGTGTTGTAACACTAAAAGGAATATAATGAAAAATCAAGTTGGTCATCTCGATTTGGGATCCAGGGAAAATCTCTTTGTTTATCTGTTTTATGTTTTATGCTCTCGCTATTGTTTATTTTCTGTTATAAGATTCATGTGTAGATAATTTCTGTTCAGGATTAAAACCTACATTTGGTATCAGAGCTATTTCAGCATCAAGGGGACGCCTTTGCTGCTGAGGGTTTTTTTCTCGGGCCTGAGGTAGAGCCTCTTTAGTGGGAGATCTACGGGATCGATTCTTGCGGTGAAAGAAGATGGCGAGCGGTGGGAAGATAGAGATCGATAAATTTAATGGTCAGAGCTTTGAGTTATGGAAGCTCAAGATGGAGAATCTGCTGGTGGATAAATATCAGTGGATTGTGATAGATCCAGGTACTAAACCAACGGAAATGTCAGATGAAGACTGGAAGAAACTAGATCGGAAGGCTAAGAGCACAATACAATTGTGTGTCTCAGATTCAGTATTGTTGAATGTATCTGGGGAAGCTACGGCGAAGAATTTATGGGAAAAACTTGGGACTTTGTACCAATCTAAGTCTCTGGTGAATAAGTTGTTCCTGCAGAAAAAGCTGTATAAGCTGAGGATGAAGGATGGAGACTCGGTGACAGAGCATCTGCACACCTTCAATACTGTGGTAAGTCAGTTGTCATTTGTTGATATTAAAATCTCAAATGAAGATAAGTGCATCATTTTTTTGTGTTCTCTACCAGACTCGTGGGGCAGTCTGGGTATTGCAATAGGTATCAATACAACTACCTTGAATTTTTATGACATTGTCTCAGCCTTGTTTTCAGAGGAAATGAGACAGAGAAATATGGAGAGCCAGAATGGAGATGTCTTATCTGTACAAGGAAGGTCCCAAAACATAAACAAGAATAAGGTTTCGAGTGGGAGATCCAGATCTAGAGGGAGATCTAAATCTCCTGGAAAGTTTGTAAAGGTATGCTGGAAATGCGGAAAGGAAGGGCACTACAAAAGGGAGTGCAAATCTAAAGCTCCTGAGAAAGGAAATGGATGCGATGATGCTCCTTCTGAGGAGGCAAAAACCACCTCGGATGAAGGTGGGGATGTGTATTTGGCTTCTTCTTCAAATACACATGTAGATCATGAGTCATGGTTGATTGACTCGAGTGCATCCTTCCACTTCCTCCCCGCCGGGAGTGGTTCTATGATATGATAAATGTGATGGTGGTGATGTCTTCCTGGGGATGATAGGAAAGCCGAATGCGTCGGACGTGGAAATTTCAAGCTTAAGGTTTGTAAGGTGGAAGGATTAGAAAACTTCCTGGTGTTTTGCACATTCCTGCATTGGCTGGAAATCTGATTTCTGTAAGCAAGATGAATGATTCAAGTGTAAGAACAATTTTTGAGAAAGATACTTGTAAGATGGTTTGGGGAGCACTGGTATTAATGTGGGGAGTTCGGATTGGAACTCTATACAAGATTTAGGGTAGCACTGTTATTGATGGGTGCAACAGTTTTGTGGTTCTCGAAAGTGGAGCGGAAAGCCTAGTGGTCTCTGGAGAAAAGACCATGCTATGGCATCAAAGGCTTCGACATATTGGAGAGAAGGGCCTTCGAATACTGCATGGAAATGGTATGGTAGAAGGTATGTCTAATTTCTCTCTAGATTTCGATTTCTGTGAACATTGTATATATGGGAAGCAGAATCGGGTGAGTTTTCCTTCTGGTGCTAAGAGGGCGAACAAGATATTAGAACTTGTGCACAGTGATGTGTTTGGACCTGTGTCAGTTCCATCACTGGGAAAGTCTGTGTACTATGTTTCATTCATAGATGACTTCTCAAGGAATACATGTATATATTTCTTGAGGAAGAAATATGAAGTCTTTGAAAAATTTAAAGAATTTAAGGCTCTGGTGGAAAACCAGACAGAAAAGAAGATAAATGCGCTAAGGACGGATAATGGTGGGGAGTTCTGTAGAGAAGTGTGGTATAGCATGATAGAAGACTACTCCATACACCTCGGAAAAATGGAGTTGCAAAAAGAATAGAACGAGTGTGATTCTCACAGGTAAGAAGCATGCTCGGTGGTACGGGGTTAGGACAGAATTCACAAGGCGAGAGAAGCGATGGAGAGCGCATGCTATACGGTTAACAGTCCACCTTCATCGGTGTTGGAGGATAAGGCTCACATGAGGTATGGACTAGTAGAAACTCCCTCTCTTCCACATTTAAGGGTATTTGGATGTGATGCACATGTACATGTTCCAAAGGGAAAGGACCAAGTTGGATAATAAATGCGAAAGGTGCATCTTTATTGGGTATAAGGATGGTTTAAAAGGATTCTGGCTTTGGAACTAGGAAGAAACGAGTTGTCTACGAGCCGAGATGTGGTGTTTAGAGAGGTGGAAGATGTTTTTAAACATGAAGTCCTACCAAAGGAACCTAAAAATATAGAGTTTGAGCTAAAGAAGGATGAATCAGACTCTACAACAGAAGACGACTCAGAAGAGGAAGAGTCACAAACTCCAGTTATGAGAAGATCAGTTCGGGAAAGAAGACAACTAGAAAGATATATTCCATCTGCTTTCTGTTCAAATTTTTCCTTAAATATAACTAATGATGATCCCAGAACAGACAGGGAGGCAGTAGATTCAGAGGATGGAAAAATCTGGAAGGTGGCCATGGCTGATGAAATGGCATCCTTGCATAAAAATGAGGCATGGGATCTAGTGGAGTTGCCAGCTGGAAGGAAGCACATCGAGATAAAATGGTTTTTTAAGAAGAAGATGAATGTAGAGGGCAAGGTGGAGAAATATAAAGCTCATTTGGTAGCAAAAGGTTATTCCCAGTTATCAGGAATTGGTTTTGGTGATATTTTTTCTCCTGTTGCCAAAGTTACTTTTATCTATTGCTGTTGCATTTGATTTTGAGGTAGAACAGATGGATGTGAAGATATCATTTCTTCACGGGGATCTGGAAGAGGAGATCTACATGAAACAACCTGAAGGCTTTATGGTGAAGGGGAAGAAAGAGCTGGTATTCAGGTTAAAGAAGTCTCTGTATGGGTTAAAACAGTGACCAAGGATGTGGTATCAGAAATTTTATACCTATATACAGGGACTTGGCTTCACCAGAAGAAAGGAGGATCACTATGTTTATTTTAAATTAAGTTGTGATCGTGTTATTTATTTGGTCTTGTATGTGGATGATATGTTGTTGATTGGAAATGAAAAATAAATTATCCAAGATTTGAAGACCCAACTGTTCTCCAAATTCGACATGAAGTATCTTGAAGATGTTGTGAGCTATATTTTGGGCATGGAAATTAAGAGAGATCGGAAAAGAGGCTGCGGTTAAACCAGAGGAAGTATGTCGAGACTATATTACAGAGGTTCAATATGCAGGATAGTAAACCGGTGAATTTTCTGATTCCTGTAGGTGTAAATCTGTTTGCTGAATAGTGTCCCAAGACACAAGAATAAGAGGAGGATATGTCCTGTGTTCCATATGCAAGTGTAGTGGGTAGCCTGATGTATGCAATGGTCTATACTAGACCAGAAATTGCACATGCAGTGGGAGTATTGAGCAGGTTTATGTCAAACCCAGGGAAGGAGCATTGGACAACAGTGAAGCGGGTTTTCAGATATTTACGTGGCACTAGTGATTATGGCTTGTGCTACCAGGGAAGACCAGGATTGGAAAGAATGTTGGACATTTGTGGTTTTGTTGATGCAAACTGGGCTGGAGATCTGGACCAAAGAAGATCTACAAGTGGGTATGTGTTTAGCCTATTTGGAGGCGCAGTCAGTTGGATGAGTAAAAGACAATCTGTAGTGGCTCTTTCAAATACAGAGGCAGAATACATAGCAGCCACTCATGCAAGCAAGGAAGTAGTTTGGTTGCAGATATTGTGTTCAAGTATGGGGTTGGTACAGCAAGCTATAAGGATAGACTTTGATAGCCAAAGTGCAATTTTCTTGGCTAAGAACCCTGCTTATCATTCAAAGACAAAGCACATTGATGTTTAATATCACTTTGTTAGAGATATGGTTGAGGCTAAAAGGGTGTTGCTGGTAAAGGTGGACACTTTGAAGAATGTTGCAGATGCATTGATGAAGTTTGTGAGCACTCAGAAGTTCTCTTGGTGTAGAGAAACAATGGGTGTTGAAGAATTGGGCCAATGACTAAGCTCTCCTGTGGCCCCCTGCGAAAAGAAAACAACAAGTGGGAGAATGTTGGGTATGTGTTATATTCTTTCCATGACTAAGCACACGCGCCCATTAGTACTTAATTTCTGGTGGGTAGTCCACGCCCATGGTTTTGTGCATGGTTTTGCACATGGTTTTGGGGTATGATGGTTTTAGGCCCCTGGTATTTTTGTAGATCTAGTCAAGGGAATTACAGTTATATTTTAATCCAGGGTTAATGGATTAGGGTTCATGTATGCTTCGGCATGTATATATATGTGTTGTAACACTAAAAGGAATATAATGAAAAATCAAGCTGGTCGTCCCGATTTGGGATCCAGGGGAAAATCTCTGTGTTTATCTATTTTATGTTTTATGCTCTCATTATTGTTTATTTTATGTTATAAGATTCGTGTGTAGATAATTTCTATTCATGGTTAAAACGTACATCTCCCCAAGCCAATATAACTCAAACAAGCCCAAACCCCATGACTTTGCTTAACAGAAACTACTGAAGCATGCAACAGTGTTATTTTAATGAGGGTTTATGTAAAAAATAATGAGAAATAATAGATCTGGAGTTTACAATCATCCAATGGCTAAGAAAATGGATATTCCTTCCTTTTTATACAAAATGGGAATAACCCAGCAAGGGTTTCAAGAGAGTGCAATGTATAAAATTGCAAATCTGCAGATCTAGATCTGGGAAACATAGTTATATTGCAGCTCTATATAAATATAGCTTAAATTTACAAATAACATAAGAAGAATGAAATACAAATCTTTTTGAGAGAAGGGTTGGCCCTTCCTCCAAGGAATAAGCTCACAACCAAGGGTTCAAACCCTGCTACTGCAACACTGGGAAAAATGACGCAGTTTCTGTCAATGAATGTGTTGTATAAGATGGAGACTACTTTTTCCACATGCAAAAATGTCCAATATGCTCAAAAACCTCTTGTACAGATCTTGCAAAGAAAGGGAAGCTCCCTCCTCTGAAAGATAAGCTCAAAAAGGGGTGTTGTGATCTCTCCACTAGAACACCCTACGACACAATGTTTCCTGCTACAAGAATAATGTTGTAGCTAAAGGAGGATGCTTGGCCTTAAACCTGAATGTGGAAAATTGAAATACAATGCTCCTCCAAGAGGCATGTCAAGGAAGGAGAAGGAATCCCTAAGCAGGAATGCCTTGTGCTAAACAGCACTGCATACTCAACTCAACAGCTGAAGAATGCTCAATATTCTAAGCATACCAAAATCAATAATCCATAAGCTAACCCAAAATGGCTACCATCTCTTCCCTTATAAGCTTTGTGAGCCTATTCACCTTGGGTCCCACCCATTAGGGTTTCCAACATCACATGTTCACTTTCCCTCCAAAACTGCGTTGTAGCTCCATCAAGGCTACTCCTCCATACTGTGCTATTGACTTAGTCAACTTGACTAAATCATCATGATTCTCTTCCTGTTCACACATGGAAAGTGAAAAATCCAGCTACTAGGATGTCCCCCTTTCATACCAAGAGGGCTTTTATGCTAATACAAGACAAGTATGGGTATTTTTCCCCATTTATTCATCTACTAGGTGCAAAGATCAAAAATTAATATTCCTATTAGCTGCATGATAATTTAGGACTATTACACATTTTCAAGAATTTCATCAAAGAACAGTGTAGGGAAGGGATCATGCATGCAAGCATCATTCAACTTGCGTAGGTCGATGCAGATTCTTATTTCCCCCTTATTCTTCTTTTCTTGGACCACCATAGGGCTTACCCAATCTGACTGTTCTATTGGTTCGATGATAGCTGCAACTATCATTTTATCGATTTCTTCTCTGACTTTCTACTTATATTTGGGTTTCAATCGGTAGGGTCGCTGCTTGATAGGTCGCGCATTTAGTTTTAAGGTGATTCACATGATGCCCAGATCTCCTACAATGCCTTTGAGCTCTAAAAACATTGTGGGGAATAGATCCTGATATTTGGTGAGCAGTTCCGCGATTTTTTCCACACTATCATCATCCTAGTAATCCCCAATTATAGCCATCTTGGATTGTTCTTCTGTTCCAATATTGACTTCCCTTAATTTGATTGGTTTAGTTACATCTACTACTTGCAATGGGGGTCCAGCAACTGCGTGTTCTCCCTCTGATTCTAGGATAGTGATACTTCGCGGGTCCTCATCACACTCTTCCATGGATAGATTCTGGCAGTTGGCAATATCCTTCATCTGTGCATCCCAAGTTGGTTCCCCATATTGTATGCGAGGGAGTGATTCATCAAATACTAGAGGATCTATGTCCTGTAAGGCTTCATCTATGTTCTTTGTTCCACCTATCAACTTGAATGTCCCCAAAAAATCTTCTCTCATGGTGTCCCAGTGGTGAGTGCGTTGATGTAGCTCTGCGTCTAAATACCACATGGTGGGGATTGGTCCCAAGGCATGGATAAACACGTGGACCCATTCCTCCAAAGTCCTTTCACTCCATACTTCCATCCATACAAACAAGTGCTTGCATGGGTCTCTGCAACCAAGGAAAACTTCCATGGGTATCTTGACCGGAGGTTCGAATTGTAGGATCATCATTCTTTGACATTCCTCCCAATCCAAAAAGGTCCCCTTATGAGTTTCCCACCATCGCATGGTGCTCCCATGCATAGCTAAGTTAAGCTCCCACATTCTTCATTCTCTGGGGACTTCTGCTTCGAATGCTCTAAGAAAATCCCTAACACTACCAGAATCATCAAAATAGGGCAGCTCTCTTAACTATGAGGAGACACATCGAAAGCTCTTTGTGATCTTAAGGTATCGTAGCGGAGATACGTCATGCAACCTGTTCTACCAATTTTCTATCTCACCCTCTGAGTTAGAGAGACATTCACTGTCCTTCTCCCAACAGAGCATGCGATCAGCTATAGGGTTGATCCAATCCTTGTCCCAGGCAGTGAGCTTGTAAATATGATTAATATCATCCCCTTCACACACCGGTTCTATATACTGCTTGCCCTCCACCGGATCTAGAGGGAATATTAATCGCGTACCCTCATCCTCAAATGCTATGTTTTTCCTTTTTAAGTTGATAATACCTCCCATATATATAGCCCAATCCAGTCCTAAAAGCGCAGGGTAAGGGTCCGCATCATCTAAAATTTGAACCACCTCAAAATATTTGTATATCTTAACTCCCGCGATATCTACCATAACCTTTGATAGCCTTCCTAATGGTATGATCTTCTTTTAGCTAGCCATGCGTAGCTATATAGTAGACCATTCCAACTTGGGCTCTCCCATCCTCTTCCAAGTATATTTAGGCAGGACATTCGCATTGGATCCTAAATCAAGGATGACCCGATCCATTTCATAATCTCCAATCTGCGCAGTTAGCCGCATTTCCCAGCCGATTCTCTTCTTATGTTTAGAAAGTTTTTTGACATCTCTAACTTCTGTTATGTTGTAATACGTGATTTGGCAGATTGGTATACCAAATGACAAGGCAACATGGAACTAGTCTTTGGAGTCCTAGGACCTAGCCTTCTTGGACTCAGAGAGGGATCTCTCTATTTGTTTGCAAAGGATATGAGCTTGTTTACTTTTAAAGGGTTGATTTTAGGCTAGTTATTAAGTGTGAGGTTTTGTTGCTTGTTTTGGTTGGACATAATGATCAAAGAGCATAGATAGAATTAGGAAATATCTAAGTCATTGGGCAATGGAGTCAAATGGAATTCGTGATAGGTTAATAAATGGATTGGGGAGTATCATAGGGAAAATCTAACTTGGCCAGTGGATCTTCAAAGTTTTTTAGGATAATGAGATGAAAATTAAGGATAAGAATGAAAATTAGGACAAAGGGAAACTAAGAATCCTTTATCATGTACTTTAAACAAGAGAAATATGTCAAGGTAATTGTTTGAAACAAGCGAAAGGATAGGGAAAACCATAAACTTCTTTGGACAAATTTTTAATAAAAAAACCTTTCAGATAACAATCCAACAATCAAAAGACTAATTTTAGATAAAGAAAACATATAGATTACAGTGAGAACAACCTAAGATCAAACAGAAATAATTTAATCTGCTTTAACTAACTCTCTAGGGATCTTTCAAAGCAACCTTTAAAGACAGACCAGAGGACAGGGCACACCATAGACTTCCCTGGTTTAGACTCTACTAAGCATACTTTAAGAATATCTTAAAAACAATATCTCAAGTTGTACTCAAGAAGCATGGATTTACCACTAATTTCCCTGGTTGCACTCTATTGAAATCATTCCTCAAAACAACATCTCGAGCCGTACTCAAAAGAACATGGACTTACCAAAAGACAAACTCCTTGGTTATACTCTACTGATTTATTTCTAAAATAACAAGCTAGATGTAACTGGAGGGAAATTAAGAATCCTCCAATCATACGTTGGAGAAGAAAACATTAAGATAGTGAAGAGTAAACAAAACTAAGGTGATTTCAAAAGACATTTCTTAGCCTAAAACTTTTGCTCTACTGTAACAAAGAAAGATGGAAACATAATGAGAACATGAAATAACAATAAAAAATAGAAGCACTTCACCAACATCCAAGCTCATGGATCTAGTGATCTATCATCATCCATCAACAAACAAATCAGTAGCATCCACAAGATCCAAGACATCAATCTTCCTTCAACTTCCAAGAGACTATGTATTACTTCAAAGAGTCATCAAGTGCCAACAATACAATGAGTTCATATGTAGTATTTATGTTGCAAATGAGGAGGTGAAGGATCAAGATAGGGTTTGAGTATCATTTATTACAGAGTAAGTGCATTCCTATCCATAAAAACCATGCAAGGCTTAAAGGCAGGAATATCTGCAGCTACTTCTCTATTTCAATAACTCTATCTTAACTCCTAAGAAAAAATAGGTGAAATGTTCAACTTTAAGGCATATTCTTAACTTTTACAATAACTTCC
Organism: Pinus albicaulis; assembly: GCA_034641835.2. Lineage (NCBI taxonomy): Eukaryota > Viridiplantae > Streptophyta > Pinopsida > Pinales > Pinaceae > Pinus > Pinus albicaulis. Next base: position 1,692,941,884 of record CM076581.1, read on the forward strand.
TTGACAGATAAAAATATCTCTGACTATGTAATAACTACCCAATGCCTTTATGAAAAGAAAACATGTTGCAGGTGGCAATTTGGCCTTTAGAGGAGTAATTTCTTCTTGATTTAGTTATTCGAGGTTGTCTTCGGGTAAATCTATTTTTTTTTAATCATAAAACTCTATCTTAGGCCTTTGAACTTTGATTTAGCCTTTATAATCTCCCTTACTATCTTTATCCTTTGTCTCTGCTTTATGACTGATTGTTTATTCACTCTTTGTTTTTAAAATTTTGACTTTCATCCTTTAATCATTGTCTTCATGGCTAATCTTCTATGTTTATCCTTTGTTTTTAGAATTAGCCCTCTAATCCTTTTGTTCTTCCTTTTCTTCACTGCTTCTTTTGACTGTTTGTATTTGTCCTTTATGTGCAGGGAGGGTTTCTTCGTGATATGAGGGTTTATAACCCATTGATCATCATGATTCATCGAGGGTAAACCCTTATGCAAACCCTCCTGGTTCTTTCATATGAATTTACCTCTCAGATCGTCATCCAAAGGTTAATTTTATCATTTCTTGACCGTCGGAATGCATTTTCGGGGCATCACTGCCATTAAAACCTGCATAAAACACAAACCAATGTTAGTTTAAAAACATTCGGGAGTGGAGAAACTACATTTTCTGGGTTTTGAAGCATTGGGGCTTGCTTTTATAGGAGGAGAAATTGCAGAGAGAAGGGTTCCGGAGGTGGAACATGGCAGATTTCGAACAGAGGCGAAGAAATTCAAATTTTGGCGTGAGGGGGAGAAAGTGGTTTTGGAAAACCATAAATGGTGTATCGCGCAAGTGAAAGGAGGTAAGCAGTTTTGAATGGGGGTTGCACGATTCCATTAGGCGATTTTCGCGTGGCAGAGCAAAAACCGTCCATTTCGTGCGGGTTAGGGGTTTTTTAAAACCCATCGCAAAATTCTGCGCGATATGAGATCTTGACCATCAGATCTTGAGGAGAGAGATCAACGGTGCAGACACAGTCCGGGAGAGGGGTGCAGGTTTGGGAAGTGGAGCCTGAGGACAGGTCTCAGGATATGAATGGGCGATAGGGGATAATGGAAAGTGGGACCAGGCATGATGACGTAGGTGGCTTTATCGTGTAGCGAGGGGTTGGATTAATGTGGGATGAGGAAAGGGGATGTGATCACTGTTAGATCGGGGGAATAGATCCGGATCAATGGTGAATATGGCCTAGTGGGAAACATAGAGGTGGGGTGAGGTAAAGGGGGCCTGCTTTAATATTTCAAAGGTTAGGAGGGGTTTTCATAAGGTTTGTGGAGGCGTATAAACCAAAAGGACAGAGGTGTATTTTTAAATGGGGACGGGGCTAACATATAACTAAGGGTAGTGGTATTATGCAAGTGAGGGTCTAAGGTTTTAAGTCGAAAGGGGCTTAAAGGCCTATTTCATAAAGGATGGGTTTAATACAAAAAATAGGATTTTTGCAAGCTTTTAAAGTTTTGATATGCTTTAAGAAGTTATTTTTAAACAATGTAAAAAAGGATTTTTACATTGTTTAAGGTTTTTAGAGGAAAAATGACGAATAGGGGAGGATTTTTTGAGGGTTTTTTTAGAGGGGAAAAAGGGGATGAATGAAGGTGTAGGTGAGGTGATGAAATGAGGTAAACAAGCCCATAAAATGAGGTCTTTTTAGAACAGCAGGGTAAACTTTGAGAAGGAAAAAGGTGAATTTTTTAGTGAATCAGTTAAGCATAAGATAATGAAGGCAGTGAGATTTCTAGAACTCACAATATTTCTCAAATATTGTTTTTGGAAATCTAGGATTATAACTTAGTCATATTTTGATATCAGAAAAAATTACTAATGAATAATAGTGGCTCCACTTGGGGAGGGCAGCTTTCTTTTCAAGGTGTCTAAAACTCTAGTTTACAAAATCTCTAAGTTTCAATAGACCAGTGTCTTTTCCTTTGGGAAAATTTCCCATCTTTTATTTTGTTGATATTTCTTTCAAGTGACAATCTTATCAATCTATAATATATGATTTCTGTCAACAGCATTTCTACCTACACAATCCTACTTGTCCTAACATTTTTTCTTCTCCTTTGAGTGCACTTGAACTAGAAAACTATTTGAAATTTGATTTTTGAAAACAAAAAAATAAACTATCTACTCCCATCCTTATTTCTTCCAAGAGTTCAAATTAAACTGGTGAACTCTTTTCATTTTCTTCCTAAACTATTTGAGTACCAAGATTAATTTGTTTGACAGTCTTGATTCTCTAAACTATTGACATAAAATTTAAAGCATGGTTCAAATCAGGATTAGACAATCTGATTCACCATGGTTGTGGCATTGGAACAAGCTGCACACAATCATTATTTTGCATAAAAGGAAAAATAGAAAAGATAAGGCTATAATTTTTCCATTTTTAATGTATCCTTATCTATCTCTTTGGTTCTGTTTTGAGCGTGTGGAACCAGCATCTTTATATTTCCCTAATCTATCCTTATGATAAGTCAAGTCTAAAATAACCTTGACAACCATTGTTTCTACTAACTTATCAACATAATTTTAAAGCATGTTCAGCCATGATTAGGCTAGATGAATGAACAAGATATCATTTTAAAATTAGCAGTGGCATTTAGACTTGCACACTTTCAGTAGTATTGTTTTTTGGGTATGGGGTTGTACCTCTTTTGAATTATCCCTCTTTTTCCCTTTCTTTTCTTTCATTGTTTTTTTATTCTCATGCTATGTTATGTATAATGAGTGAAAATTTTGAATCTAGAACTCTTGACAGAAATAATGTTTGAGCATCCTGCCATTGACAAGACCTCCAAATAATTCTTCTCCATTCAGCCCTTGTAAAAAGAAAGCATTATGACCCCTAATTGAGTGAATGATATAAGGCCCTTTCCATAAATTCTCAGATTTACCATGTTTACTTTTGTCTTCTCTCCTAGAATCCCATTTCAAGATTGTATCTCCAACTTGGAAATTATTTGTTTTGGTCTTTCTGTCAATGATATTCTTGATGTTTTCTTGAACTTCTTGTGTCCTTTTGTACACCTCTGCTCTTGACTGTTGTAAATGAATTGTTTGATTCAGCCTTCTCTACATGTCATTTTCTTCAGTTTGTACTTCTTGGAGAATTTTCATTACTGGAACTCCCAAAGATGTAGGGAAAACTACATCTAGGCCATATACCAGATGATAGGGGGACATATTTATTGATTTCTTGGTAGTTAGCCTATCAGCCCATAATGCATGAACCAACTTACTATGCCATGATTTTTGGTTTTGATCCAACAGTATTTTGATAATATTGATCAGGCTTTTATTGGAGGATTTAGCTAGGCCATTTCCTTGGGGGTAGTAAGCTGTGGAATGCCCTAATGCGATATGGTATTAATAATAGAAGTCAATCATTCTTTTAGATTTGAAGGCAACAGCATTGTCTATAATGATTTTTCTAGGACAACCAAAACAGGATAGTATGTTGGTTTCAAGGAACTTGATAATGATTGATTCAGTAGCATTCCTAGAAGGGATAGATTCTATACATTTGGTAAAATAATCAGTGGCAGTAAGGATCCACTTATGTTGGGAAGATGAGGTTGGGTGAATTTCTCCAATAAATTCTAAACCCCATTGCTGAAATGAAGCCTCAATAATGGATTGGATGCAAAGGTAAATGTTATGAAGGTAAATCCTATCTGTGGACAGAGATGACACCTCTAGCCCTAGGGTGGGTCTAGTAAAAAAAAGGACATGCTAAAGTGTTTCTTTGTAGTTAATGAATGAAAAAAATACATGGTATATTGGCCTACCTTGAATCCAACGTTGTTGATGTTGCGGAAAGAGTAGCGGCCTCTCGCTCCTGCCTTGGAAAATCACAATCCATTCGCTGTCACGCTCAGATACCTGCACATAGGACAAAGAACAAGAACAACATATAATAGAATAGTTTCATTCACAAATATTAGCTAGTCAAACAGGGCTAAACATATTGTATCAAATACACATCGTAACACAATAGTTGAACCAAACAATAGTCATCTATATTAATGAGTAGAAGGAAGAGTACAATCGATGCTTTGACGTTGCAGTCTCCTCCAACGGGGTTAAGACGAAACGCGTCTCAACTGTTGGTTAGGGAATTCAAGCTCAAGCTCTCTCATAAGTCATCGACTCGAGCTCTCTCAACACAATATTTCTTACTCAATCTTCTCTAGTAGCTTAGCTATAGTATAATTCTCTTAGTTCAGTTATTCAGTCATTCGGTTATTTTTCTATAATGTGTTCAACTAGCTTCTACTAAAGGAGATAATTTCTTATATAGAGGAAATAGAGGAGGTTGGGATCCCTACAAAGGTGGGAGGGAGTCCTATCCTTTAGGATAGTTCCAAGGGAGGTGGAAACTACTAACTAAAGGAAGGAGTCCGTGGTTGTTTCAGTTCAACCACTCCCAATTACTCATCTCCGAGGTGGTTGGAATACAACCTCCACCTCTAATTTTAAAAAACATTCCATAAACAGCTTGGCATGGGTGTCTAACTAGCACAGAGCGCCACCTGACATGGGGCTCAGTGTTAAATTTCCTGGTCGGCGCGAGGGTGTAACAGGCTACTCACGCCAAGGCAAAAATAGCGATTTTCACAGCTCTTCTTAGGGAAATGTCAACAAGAAGAATGTTGCTTTCATGAAAATGGATGCAAGGATGGTTTTCACAAAACATGACACTGCTTATTGGTCATATAAAATACCCTCCAATGTGCAAGTTGGGGATTGCAGGGACAGTGAAAAAATGTTGTGTAACAGTAAAGCTAAGATTTTTCTCTTGCCATCAAAAATTTGACACTTATGGAAAGTCATGACTAGTTTTTGAGTATCTAGGAAAAGGGTGGGCCAATAATAGATAGCTCTAAGAATATTTTTTGTTGTGGTCTTCCAGTAAAGGTGGCCTCCACATTCTCCCTCATACAACTCATGCATGATTTTTCCTGCATCATTATCAAGCAAAAACTTAAGTAATATGCCAACATCATTTTTCCAATATAGCACTCCATCTAAAATGCATTAATTTAAAGCTTTTTGTTTCAAGAATCTATCTTTAGTATTTGGCAAAGGAGGAGGAGTATTAAGATAGAGAAGCACATAAATGATATCAGCATACCAAGATGAATTCAGAAAATTTTCTTCAATGTAAGGAGCTGTGAATTCTTCTTGTTCTTTTAAAACATCAACCATATTCATGTCTAATGCATGGAAATTTGATTCTTCCATGAGTTTTTCTAATCTATGTCCTTTAATCAACTTGGTACTCCTGATTTCTAAAGCATATTCTAGGATAATAGCAATCCATTTTCCCCTTTTACCATTAGGGTCTTAATTTAGAATGTGCTTGACAATTGTATGTGGGACAAAAGCAATGATATGAGAGTGTAAAATGTATACCCGAAAATATTTCAATGATTTTATCAAGGCTAGGGCCTGTTTCTCCATGATATTATATTTGAGTGGAGCATCTCTTAAGTTTGTACTGAAAAATGATATTGGTTGTTCTTGCCCTGTATTATTCTTTTGCAATAATACTACAACAATGGTGTGTTCAGAGGCAAATGAGACAATTTAGAAATCCTTACTGAAATCAGGACTAATAAGAACTGGTGTTTGAGTGAGAGCTTGTTTCACTAGTTCAAATGATTGTTTGGCTTCTAAGTCCATTTAACCGTTGTTTCTTTTTTTAGCATGTTTGTGATATTTCTCAAAATTTAAGCAAGGTTGGGGATGAACCTTCTCAAAAAATTGGTCTTCCCAATGAAATATTGCAATTCCTTGAGGTTTCTAGGATGAATAATTTTCAATATGCCTTCAATCCTTTTAAGGTCTACTTTGATTCCCTTTTCAGAAATTATATGCCCAAGACGTTCCCTTCTTGGAGACCAAAGAGTGTCTTTTTTGGATTCAAAGATAAGCCATATTTCCTACCTTTCTCACAAAGTTTTCTCAAATGAATTAAATGTTCTTTGTTAGATTTGGAGAAAATAATGATTCCATCAAGGTAAATGATTATAAAATAGCCTATGTCTTCTAAAAAAGCTATGTCTGTGGCCCTTTGGAATGTGGCCCCTGCATTCATTAAACCGAATGGCATTTTAACATACATGAAAGTACCCCAAGGTGTGGTGAAAGCAGTTTTGTGTTGATCACTTGGGAGTACTAGTACTTGGTTGTAGCCTAAAAAACCATCCAACAATGCTATTCTTTTAGATCCAAACACCTTTTGGAGTATGTGATCCATTTTAGGCAAGGGGTAGTTATCTTTTAGGGAGGCTTTGTTTAGATTTCGAAAGTCAATGCAAAGCCTAATTTCCCCAGTCTTCTTCCTAACAAATACAAGGTTGGAAACCCATTGGGAATATCTAATAGGGACTATAATTACAGCATAATACATGTTTTTGATATCTTTCTCAACTAAAGGTAGTAAAACAGGGTTTATCCTTCTTAGTTTTTATTTAAAACGATTTTTATTTTCCTTAAGAGGAATTTTGTGTTGAATAATGCTAATATCATATGATTTCAGATCTTTGTATCCCCATGCAAACACATCTGTAAATTCTTTAAAAATTTCACTGTATTCCTATTTTTATATGAGTAGGAAGAGTGCTAGACAGTTTGATCATTTTGGGTTCATTCATGCTGCCTATGTTATGTTCTTCTACATTATTTTGTGTAAGCTTCATCTTTGGTTTCTTAGCTACATCATTGAAGTCAAAAAGTTCTTCCAATGGTGTAAGACCTCTTGGTATTGAACCATTTCTGCATTGTAAAACTTCATGGTCCTTTTGATCTGATTTGTTAAATAATTTTTCCTTATAAAGATGTTCAAATTGGTTTATATTAGTAGTGTAGGACAGCTCTGTTTTAAGGGTTTTTCCTTCATCAAAACATTCTTTTTATGGCTTGGGCTAAGTGTTGGTATGGCAAAATAATTTTCAGATTGCAGAACATCATCAATGTGTTTATCTCCCTCAAATACTTGCCAATATTCTTCACTGTCAGGGACTGTAGACCTATTTTTCACTTTGACATTGAATTGTTTGTTTACTTGAGGTATTTGGAAATTTCTGGCAGCAAAGGCAAGCTCATTTGCAAGGTCATTTTGAGTGCTAGGGATGAAAATGAGTTCATATTTTCAAAAAAAATCAGGAGATATAGGACAACATTCCTATATTCTCTTAATCTTGGGTTTTTGGCTGAATACTCCCCTTTTATTTGCCTAATAATTAGCTCTGAATCTCCTTGGACTGATATTCTCTTGGCTCCTAAATCTTTGAGAAAATGTAAGCCAAGGAGGAGAGCTTCATATTCTACAATGTTATTGGTGCATTGGAAATCAAGTTTGTAAGAATTTCCTTGGTTTGAATTATGTATCCATACACCAACTCCAAAACCTATTTTCTGCAAGAGCCATAAAAACTCATTTCCCACAGTGTTTCTATCTTGTGCTCATTTTCCTTTTACTGTTCAAGGCTGCCAAGGTTAGGGTTGTTAGATTTTATTTTGGGGACTGATTTAATTGTTCAAGTGGACTTAATCCTATCTCATTCTCTTTTTCTTGTTGGTTGATTTCATCTTCATTGTACAATATAAAGGAGTCTAAATCTGAATGAATAGAATAAACAGGAGTGTTTTTTGGCATATCTATGTTTCTTACCATATATTTCATATGAGATTCTCTCTATAATCTTCTGTCCTGGTTAAAAACTAGAATGGTAGCATAAGACATGTCCATTTTAAGGCTTCCTTGAAGTTTGGCTCCCCATGATCTAGATAGAAGCATGCCATACTTACGGGGAATGTCAGCAACCACTATGTCCATAACTAAACCCTTAGCAGGAATTTGTGCCAGATTGACACATAAATCCTTGATTAGGCCTAAAAACTTGACTTTGCTTGAATCAAAGGAATACAAGTCCTTGTAAGGTTTAGTAATTTCTAGGCCTAATCTCTCCATCGCGACTTTTGGCATAAGGTTGTGAGAAGCACCAGATTCTAGCATGGCATTGTATAAGATATTATCATGTACATTTAAGCTGACATAAAATGGAGGAATGGTTCCCTCTTGGAATTTCCCTTCTACTTCGGTACCGAACAACAATTTTGGTTTATCATCAGTCAAGTTTAAAGTATCAGTGTCACTTCCTATATTTGAAGCTTTCAAAAATTTGTTTTTATATACATCCTGGGTTACTAGTTCAACTAAGGGTATGCTAATTTTGATTTTGGAAATTCAACCCTCAAGGCTGAAAGGGACTAATGTTTTTTACATATTTACATCTTCTTTGTCAATCAAGGTCTTTTCAGCAATTCTGATTTTCTGAATTTTATTAGGACTATAATTTGGGACAGATTTCTCAGGGCCACTAGCAGAAGTACTAGGGCAGCTTGGGTCAACATTTGGCTAGCTAGTTTTGTCTTTGTTTGAGTCAGTTTTCTTAGTCAAAGTATTGTTACTGTTTTCTGTCTTTTTAGGAATATTTTCTGATGTTTTTCTAACAACAATGTCTATGTTTTTATCACTAGAAGTTTCTGGGTTCCTTTTGCTTCTAAGGTCATATTGTCTGTGGACCTCCACTATAGCATTTCCAAACCCTAATTGGTAATCTTCAAAATCCTCATGATTGTTTTCAATTTGCTCTGAGGAGAAAAATCCTTGTTCTTATTCAGTTAGGAAAGAATCACCCTCACTGTCAGATCCTATTAAATTCACATGATTTTCTTCCAACCTTTCAGTATCCCTTTATTCTTCTTGATCTACATAGTTTTCCTGAAAAGGAGGCCTAATTTGTTGGTCATTATCTATTTGTCTGTTTTGAAAAGGGTCTCTTCTGAAATTGGGATTCCTATTTCTATTTTGGGGATTAATTTTGTTTTCTCTAGGAGGCACTCTATCATTTAAGTTTATATTTTCAAGCATTCTTTCCATTACCCTCACTAAGTTGTCAATTTTGGCATCAGATGATGAGGTTGTTGCCATTGTTTCATCTTTATATGTAACTCTTTTCTCTGATTTCAACCTAGCTCTTTTCTCAATCAAATTTTCTTCTACACTGATAGCTCCCCTTTTCATATCTTCTAAAGTCAATGGGTCTCTTCTCTTAGCTGGTAGGCCATGTCTGGGTCAAAGCCTTCAAGAAATTTAGCTAAGGCTAAGCCTAGTGGAGGTTTCATGTTTGGGGGAAGTGCATTTTAAACACTATTGAATGTAGTGCAATAATCTTGGACACTTTCCCCAACATTTATTTTAAGGTTGCTATATTCTGAAAGGATTTGGAGAGGGTTCTTTTTAACTTCCCATTTGTTATGAATGTTTGGTATAAAGAAGGGAGATCATTAATGCTATTAGGAGTTAAGCTCTTAAGCCATTTCCTGGCTTCTCCTCCTAAAATTTGGGCAAATATTCTCATCTTAATGGTCTCTTCTTCTATTTCCATGTAATCAAAGGCATTATCCATTTATCTACATGATTTTGGGCAGTAGTAGATTCAGCTCAAGTGAAATGGGGAATTCTAGATTGATAATAATTTGGTAAAGGAACCAAAGGTTGTGGTAACACTAATAGAGCATACCATGCTGCCATGGTGGGAGAAAACGGGAGATTTACAAGAGGTGGATTGGTGGAAGTGAAAGTGGGGTGGAATGGAGTGTTTTGAACAGTGGATGTGTGGATGGGAGTGGTGGAAGTGCTTTGACCAACAAGCTAATTATGAGAATATTTGTTATGGAAAGAACTGAAGTGGTAGAGAAGTTGAAAATCGGAAGGAGCTAAAGGAGATGCTTCTCTGCTAAAGTTCTGCTACAGAGCTGTAAGCTCAAGGTTAGATTGGTCAATATCACTATGTGACTTGTTTCTAAATAAGTTCTTTGAATGGTATAAGTCAAAGTGAGGATCTTTCAAGACTATAAGGTTTTCTAGGACAGATCTTGTTCTTTGAATAATCCTATCAGTAGTTAAATTTCTAGCTCTAGAAGTTTGCCACAAAATATTTTCTGGATCATCAACTATTCGAAGAGGGTTAGGGTCTGGATGAGATCTGGTATTGATCCTATGTGAAGCCATATTTCAAAATCAAAATTCAGAGAGGCTGGAAGTTTTAGGGACTGTTTTCAGAAGTTTTGACCTCTCTTAGTGTTTAGTATGTTTCTAGAATATGGGATTAGGAATCTAAACTTCTTTAGGACTGATTTGATACAATCGTAAGGGAATCTAAAATAACTTAGTGGAGTAATAGGCCTACTGGGGCTAGTGGAGTTTCCAGGTGGAAATTTTTAGCTTTTTGAAGGTAAAATGTGTTATGGTCCACCACCAAATAAGTAATACAAAACCAATCTAAGAATGTTTTGGGGGTTTCCTGAGTTTTCTGTGATTGATAATGGTTTATGGAGTCCTAAGGTGTACTTAGTTTGTCACTGACTCAGAAGGTCCCACTCTGATCGCCAGAATGTTGTAATCCCGTGATTTGGCAAATTGGTATACCAAATGACAAGGCAACATGGAACCAGTCTTTGGAGTCCTAGGACCTAGCCTTCCTGGACTCAGAGAGAGATATCTCTATTTTTTTGCAAAGGATATGAACTTGTTTGCTTTTAAAGAGTTGATTTTAAGCTAGTTATTAAGTGTGAGGTTTTGTTGTTTTTTTTGGTTGAGATAATGATCAAAGAGCATAGATAGAATGAGGAAATCTCTAAGTCATTGGGAAATGGAGTCAAATGGAAGTCATGATAGGTTAATAAATGGATCGGGGAGTATCATAGGGAAAATATAACTTGGCTAGTGGATCTTCAAATTTTTTTAGGATAATGAGATGAACATTAAGGATAATAATGAAAAATAGGACAAAGGGAAACTAAGAATCCTTTATCATGCACTTTAATCAAGAGAAATATTTCAAGGTAACTGTTTGAAACAAGCCAAAGGACAGGGAAAACCATAGACTTCTTTGGAAAAAATTTAATAAGAAAACCTTTCAAACAACAATCCATCAATCAAAAGACTACTTTCAGAAAAAGAAAACATATAAGATAACAGTGAGAACAACCTAAGATCAAACAGAAATAATCTAATCTACTTTGACTAAATCTCTAGGGATATTTCAAAGCAACCTTTAAAGGCAGACCAAAGGACAAGGCACACCATAGACTTCCCTGGTTTAGACTCTTCTAAGCAGACTTTAAGAATATCTTAAAAACAATATCTCAAGTTTTACTCAAGAAGCATGAATTTACCACTAATTTCCCTAGTTGCACTCTATTGAAATCATTCATAAAAATAATATCTCAAGTTGTAACCCAAGGAACATGGACTTACCAAAAGAGAAACTCCTTGGTTATACTCTATTGAATTATTTCTAAAATAACGAGTTAGATGGAACTAGAGGGAAATTAAGAATCCTCCAATCAGACCTTGCAGAAGAAAACATTAAGACAATGAAGAAAAAACAGAACTAAGGTGCTTTCAAAAGACATTTCTTAGCCTAAAACGTTTTCTCTACTGTAAAAAGGAAAGATGGAAACATAATGAGAACAAGAAATAACAATAATAGATAGAAGCACTTCACCAACAGCTAAGCTCAGGGATCCATTGATCTAGCCTCCTCCATCAACAAACAAATCAGTAGCATCCACAAGATCCAAGACATAAATCTTCCTTCAACTTCCAAGAGATTATGTATTACTTCAAAGAGTCATCAAGTGCCAAAAATACAATGAGTTCATATGCAATATTTATGCTGCAAATGAGGAGGTGAAGGATCAAGATAGGGTTTGAGTATAATTTATTACAGAGTAAGTGAATTCCTATCCTTGAAAACCATGCAAGGCTTAAAGGCAGGAATATCTGCAGCTACTTATCTGTTTCAATAAATCTATCTTAACTCCTACGGAAAATAGGTGGAATGTTTCACTTCAAGGCCTATTCTTAACTTTTACAATAACTGCCTTTACAGATAAAAATATCTCTAACTGTGTAATAACTTCCCAATGCCTTTGTGAAAAGAAAACATTCTGCAGGTGGAAGTTTGGCCTTTAGAGGAGTAACTGCTTCTCGATTTAGTTATTCAAGGTTTTCTTTGGGTAAATCTATTTTTTTTTAATCATAAAACTTTGTCTTAGGCCTTTGAACTTTGATTTAGCCTTTATAATCTACCTTATTGTCTTTATCCTCTATATCTGCTTTATGACTGATTATTTATTCATTCTTTGTTTTTAAACTTTTGACTTTCATCCTTTAATCAATGTCGATGCCAGATTTATGCTAGAAAGAAGATCCTGGCATATAAGAAACTCAATGCGCAATCAAGATCAAAAAAATGTTCAATTATTCTATAGAATAAATCCATTAAAACATTCAGCTTAAATTCACATGAAGGCAAAAAGAGCCATTCAAATCAACTACATATAACCATATCAAAATTCTCTGGCCAAATATTACATTGGGCGGCCTCTTGGCTCTTGGCCCTTTAAACCACTCCTCACTCACTCCACTCTTCAACTATCTCAGTGCTTCGACTATGTCTCATCCTCACAAAAACACTCACATTTATACACAAATAATGAATTTAATTCATTCCAAAAATCTCTCCACCTAATCCTCAACTAAATCTAATTTAAATTCATTTTAGGTGTGGACTCAACAAAGTCCCGTACATAGAATTCCTACTCCCTAAATTTTCTACCTAATTATATTTTCTCTCATATCCCTTTAATTATTAAAAGAATATATACAAAATCCTCACCCTTATAATTTCTCTCCAAATTTATTTAAAAGTAACAAATTAACTAATAAAACAATTAAAATGTCACAACCCCTTTTATTACATAATTAAATAATGAAAATTGGCCTTGATGCTCCTGCATCAAATGTCTTCATGGCTAATCTTCTATGTTTATCCTTTGTTTTTAGAATTAGCTCTCTAATCCTTCTGTTCTTCATTTTCTTCACTGTTGTTCCTAATTGTCTGTATTTGTCCTTTATGTGCAAGGAGGGTTTCTTCGTGATATGAGGGTTTATAACCCATTGAAACAATTAAAATGTCACACCCCCTTTTATTACATAATTAAATAATGAAAATTGGCCTTGATGCTCCTGCATCAAATGTCTTCATGGCTAATCTTCTATGTTTATCCTTTGTTTTTAGAATTAGCCCTCTAATCCTTCTGTTCTTCATTTTCTTCACTGTTGTTCCTAATTGTCTGTATTTGTCCTTTATGTGCAAGGAGGGTTTCTTCGTGATATGAGGGTTTATAACCCATTGATCATCATGATCCATCGAGCGTAAACATTTATGCAAACCCTCCTTGTTCTTTCATATGAATTTACCTCTCAAATCGTCATCCAAAGGTTAATTTTATCATTTCTTGACCGTCAAAATGCATTTTAGGGGCATCACTACCATTAAAACCTGCATAAAACACAAACCAATGTTAGTTTAAAAACATGTGGGGGTGGAGAAACTACATTTTCAGGGTTTTGAAGCGTCGGGGATTGCTTTTAGAGGAGGAGAAAGTGCAGAGGGAAGGGTTACAAAGGTGGAACATGGCGGATTTTGAACAGAGGCAAAGAAATTTGAATTTTGGCGCGAGGGGGAGAAAGTGGTTTTCGAAAACCATAAATGGTTTATCACACAGGTGAAAGGCGGTAAGAAATTTTGAATGGCAGCTGCGCGATTCCATTAGGAGATTGCCGCGTGGCAGGGTGAAAACCGCCCATTTCACGCGGGTTAGGGGTTTTTAAAACCCATCGCAAAATTCTGCGTGATATGAGATCTGGACCTTCAGATCTCAAGGAGCGAGATCGATGGTGCGAACAGAGTCCGGGAGAGGGATGCAGGTTTGGGAAGTGGAGCCTAAGGATAGGTGTCAGGATATGAATGGGCGATAGGGGATAATGGAAAGTGGGACCAGGCGTGATGGCATAGGTGGCTTCATTGTGTAGCGAGGGGCTAGATTAATGTGGGATGAGGGAAGAGGATTTGATCGCCATTGGATTGGGGGAATAGATCCCGACCAACGATGAAGATGGCCTGGTGGGAAACATAGAGGTGGGGTGAGGTAAGGGGGGCCTGCTTTAATATTTCAAAGGTTGGGAGGGGTTTTCATAAGGTTCGTGGAGGCGTATAAACGAAAAGGGCAGAGGTGTATTTTTAAATGGGGATGGGGCTAAAATATAGCGAAGGCTAGTGGTATTATGCGAGTGAGGGTCTAAGGTTTTAAGCCGAAAGGGGCTTAAAGGCCTATTTCATAAAGGATAGGTTTAATACAAAAAAACGGGGTTTTTGCAAGTTTTTAAAGGTCCGGTAGGCTTTAATAAGTTAGTTTTAAACAATTTAAAAAGGGATTTTTACATTGTTTAAGGTTTTTAGAGAAAAAATGATGAATAGGGGAGGATTTTTTCAGGGTTTTTTTAGAGGGGAAAAAGGGGATGAATGAAGGTGTAGGTGAGGTGATGAAATGAGGCAAACATGCCCTTTAAATGAGGTCTTTTTAGAACAGCAGGGTTAACTTTGAGAAGGAAAAAGGTGAAGTTTTTAGTGAATCAGTTAAGCATAAGATAATGAAGGCAGTGAGATTTCTAGAACTCACAATATTTCCCAAATATTTTTTCTAGAAATCTAGGATTATAACTTAGTCATCTTTTGATATCAGAAAAAATGACTGATGACTAACATGCTGGTGGGGAAATATTTTTTTGCGCAGTTTTCTATCAATGCTTGGAGGTTCTCTACTTCCTTCTAGTTTCATAGTAACTTCATACATGCTTGTAGGAACGGATTCACTTCTTCGTATGCTTTCAGATCTGTTGGGGCCTTTGAGGTAGATTCCTCACTTTTGGCAAATTCTTTTCTAGCTTCAAGGAAGGTTTCTGTCTCCTTCAGTAAGCCCAGGATTTCCTTTTTATCAACGGATTTTCTAATAAGTGGTTCGACTGCGGATTTTTCCTCATCTCCTCCCGTGGCCATGCCACTGTGCGTAATTATTTTAATACTAGGTCCCTCATCATGCGGTTCCACCTTAACCCTTTGCACATTATGCGTCGGTGTTTTTTGTTTTTCCTGCATCTTTGCTATTAGTACAGGACAGTGTTCGATCACATGATCCAACTTTTTGAAATACCTGCAAGATTGTTGTGCAGGGTTCGAACAGTCCCTTTCGAAGTGTACCACCTCTCCATAGTTATAGCAGATCAGTTGTCCTCTTCCCCGACCTATGCTTCCACTTCTCCCCCCACCCCCCACCCTCGACCTCTTGTAGGGGAGCCTCCTCATATAGACGGAGATGATGGTGTGGAAGGTTAAGGCTTCACCCTATACAGGTTTCCTCTATCTATCATTAAATCATATTTCTAGTAGTTGTGCTCATTATGTCCTACATACGAGCAGAATTTGCACCACTGTTGCTTCAATTCTGGGACATAGGCACCAAGACGGGGGCAGTGTTTTGTATCATGCAACCTGGCTACTCGACAGTCAGCACACCATAACATGGGGGTGCTTTGTCCCGCAACCTCTTTGGGGCGTAATGGGTGAGGCCCCCCAACCTACATGTAGTCTAATAGCAGAGGGCACCGATCCTTGGTGTGGCCCGACACCCTGCACTGTATGCACCAAATTTCTATGCTAGCTTGTTTTCCCCATTATTTTCTTAGATTTTTTATTTACAGGTGCATTGCCTCTAACTATCCTTAGATCTGTTGCACCCTGAACTGGGCATCGTTCGTTGGCATAGCTTCTAGCTTCATGGAAATTTATAGGGATTTTTCTTTTGTATCAATCGTCTGCTAACCCATAGGCCCATGCAGGTGTGGTAATAGCATGGAAATGAACCATTCTTTGTTTTTTCGATCTTCATACTTAAAATATCCATCCCTGATAACTTTCTTCAGCTGTTGATCAACCTCCCATACTGACTCTGTAGGTCCCTATTTAAAATCTTTCAAGTAAATCACCAGTTGAGCATAGGACTTAGGCTTCCGATTTTTTTTTTTTAAGGCATCCTTATTTTCCTATATTGATAGATCCAAGTGCTCGCCAACGTAACCCATGAACTAATCCAAGGCTCTTCCCTCACAGGCTAGGGATAACTACACTCTTTTTACAACATTGCTACCAACATTTTGCGCAGTCCATACTAATTCTACTACGAACCAAAATCAGTCAATGTCCTCATCCCCCACACCATTAAAGGTTGGTAGATTCATGTGTGTGGCCATATTTCCTTCCGGCGGTGGTGGTAGGGTAGGGGAACTCTTTCCCTTTCATGGATTCGACGGTGGGGTAACCGAAGGACTAGTTTCTATGTGTTTAGGCAGCTCTCTTAAGGGACTATATACCGATCTATCCCCTTCTTTATTAACCCTGTAATATTTACCACTTCGTGTTGTACTTTCATTCTGATTGTAGGTCATTCACCTAGTGTGCCTGCATAAAAAACATTTTCGCACAATAGTTTCTTAATTAGTAGCGGAAATGTTTGCAAAAAATTACCTTGAAACCCTTTGAAGAACCTCCGCTCAGCTTGAGAATAATATAAAAATTGATCAACTGCAAATTTCGTTACAAATCCTCCTAAAACACTATCCACCCAGCGATCTACAGTCTGGGTGATCTTGTTATCAGCATTTTCCAACTGTCGAATCAATTCAAGAGTCCACTGTGTGACCTAATTGTTTTTCCCATAGGTCTCGAACTATGCTAACCTTGCTAGCCACTCCTATAGTTCATGTGCGAAGGTTACAAAAAATATATCATATACTTCTGTAAAGATATACTTGTTTTTCCACTCTTCAGCAGTCAACCTTTTACTTTGATTATCTTTTAAGGAAAATTCCTGGATGTGTTTTTTGAACCAATCTTCAAGCTCAAACTTCTCAGGCCGCCAATGACCTCGTGGTATTACCCAATTTCTTTCAAAATGCTCTATGTCCTGGCAACAGAACCATTTGTTAGCTTGAGGGGTCCTGACCCAGGTTCGGATTAAGCTTTTCTGACAAGCCCCTATACTACTAGCCCTTTTAGCAATGACTTGCTTGTGCAGGCCAAGGTCTCACCCGAAGTAGTATGGGAGGGTGTTGGAACCAGGTTTCCGCACCCTGAGAGAAAGAGAGTTAATTGATGCGGCGCGGTTAATATCTATCAGGTTTTCGCAGAAGAAGTCTTATCACAGAACCCTTTAACAATATACTTTCATAATGCGAAGCTCATAAACCCATAGATAACACGTAAAGATAAGTAAAGAAACTATTAATAATCAGATCTAAGTGATACCTTCACATCCACGTGTGCATCAATATTCATTGACAGGAAGAATCACCGCAATACCATAAACACAGCCAGTTATTACAACATAGAGACACTTCCAAACACATTTCTCATTCATTAACATTCAAAATCCACTTACGGACTTGATTCCTAACCCGCGCACACAGCTAGCGGGGTCTACACACAGCAGGACTAAGGATCTTTGTGCACACAGCCAGCCGGATTCCTTACCCAAATACAACCTGAAGAATATCTCAACAGTTTGCAACTAGCATAAATCACCCTTAGCCTCCCTCTATACTTGATCTATCCATCTACTTATAGCATCTTAGCCTGTGTTATCCTATGGTCCACAAACCATGGTTTGCGGACCCTTGGTCTACCCCTTTTACCCCTTACAATTAATTGGAGCTTTGACCCACCCCAAACCCCCTTCGCTAGACCAAATATTACAAGACTGGACAAATTTGGGGCTAGAAACCCCCGTTCCAATAGGGGTCAAATAGTTGACCTCACTAGTGAAGGTCATATTCCAAAATATTCTAGACATCTACAATGGATCCCCAAAATTTATGAATAATGAATATATATATATTTTTCATATTTATATAATTATGCATTTTTTTAATAATTATTTGAGTTTAATTCCAATTAATTAGGTGACTTTTTTTTTTGTAGATTGGCACAAAATTTTTCATTAATCAAAAGATGATAACAAAAAATACATGGTTATTCTTTTGGTTTTCCTCGTGTTCATAGATTTCCTTTCCATGGATAATATCCTTAGAGAAATTATGCTTCAAAAAAATTTACTTAACCATTACAACTACATTACTGTCAACCACTATTTAATATATGCACTAGAGGGCTCTATTTTTCTCATTACAAAAGGATCAAAAAATCCAAAACCATAAAAATTGAGCAAGATAACAGAAAGGTTGACACATATCAAAAAGGCATAAGTACGTTGACATTGCATGCTAGTAGGTATGAAATCCATTGGGACGTGCGAGAGCCACCCATGATGGGACAACCAAGAAAAAAGAAAAGGAATTGAGACATATACTACTAATAAAAAATGACCATCGAAGATCTTGGATCTCCATTTACTGTAGGAACAAAATTGAGATGGGGAGCATAAAAAATGACCACTATAGACATTGGGTCTCCATTCACTAAAGGGACATAATTGAGAGGAGAAGCAATGTGAACATGTGGAGTATCAACCATTGCATGAACATCACAGATGTTTCCCAAGTCAGAATCTGACTCCTACACCACATACCTTTCCACCCTCTAAAGTTGTACCAATATGCCATCCAAGCAATAGTGAATTCTTCATAGAAGAAATTTCAAATATTCCTCCCCTACAAAAAAGGTTGTAATTATCCACTTGTTTGTGGTGGATGACCAGATAGAGGAGGGAGTCAAGCTGCTCATAACATGCAACAAAGTGTAAGAAGTGAAAATTTTTCTTTTTGTGTTTACAACATTTAGGAATCCACTTGAGATCTTGATTTCCAATTTCAGAGTATGAAAAATAAGCTTTATACCCAAAATTCCCAAAATTCCAAATTTCAAATCTCATTACAAACTTCTTGTAGTATTGTATCAAACAAAGATGCCACTGAAGTCCATCCAAATAGGTGTTGAGGCTAATAATTTGACCTCTAACTGAACCTCCCCTACGGCTTGCCATTCTCTAGCGACGTGACATTGTCTCATCAAGGAGTGCAGGGAATTGAAAATAAAGAGTGTTATAAAATTATATATTATAGAGAAATTGAACACAAAATATGCAGAAACACAAACACTGAAAACACATAAAACAATAGAGACACACATATATGTGGTTCACCAAACTTGGGTTGCGTCCACAGAAACAACCAGTATTTCCTTTATATTATCCAGCAAAATGAAGAGACACAACCTACAGTAGATCTGCAGTAATATCCTCTTCTCTCTCACATAGTCCCCTTTTCTATTTCTTGCTCAGAATATACATCCAATACACAGCTGCAATACCATTTCCTCATACAATATGTGTTTCCTTCTAGGGAAAAAACCCCTAAATTAAACATAACTTCTACCGTGAGATCATCTGCCTAATGAACGGCCCATATTGATTATGAAATTACAATATTTTACAATGAAATTTTACATTTGTCTTTAGCTTCAGTGGCACTACCCTCGAAACCCCCGCAGGTTTCCCATGGGGTAAAAAAATGTTCTCATCCCCCTCCCCCCCCCCCCCCCTTCCCCTGGAACCCCCTAATGGCAATCAAACGACGGGCGGCGTTTCCGCCCCGTTAAGCAGTAGGGCAGTTTTTAGGTCTAAAATGGGCCTTCTAAGGAAATTATAAAATAATAGTGGAAATAATAAAATAATATTAAATTACATCATCAAATTTTAGAGAGAAAAAAAAAACTTTTTGAACTCGTATTTTCAACATATCTCCCTATGGGTTTACTCAAATTTTGAGCGAGAATGCTCGTTGGATGCATAATTTTATTCCTCATCCAATGAGTACCCATGTTGCATATTTTCGATGGAATTTGCTACATGAAAAATGAGAAATACATGAAAAACGTGATTGCAATCACGTTTTTTCATGTAGGATGGTCCATCGAAACTATTCAACATGGGTACTCCCTGGATGAGGAATTAAATTTTTCATCCAACGAGTACTCTCACTCAAAATTTGAGTAAAAACTTAGAGATATAACTTGAAAATACAAGTTGAAAAAGTAGTTTTATTATTTTATTATTTTTTAATATTTTTACTTTTTTACCCTAAAAATGGTGAATCATCCCCCATGATTGACATCATCATCTTGAATCCAGTTGGTTCTTATAAAGTTTATTTTGGTTGTACATTTTTCTTAGAAGGCCCATTTCATAGCTCAAAATTTCTCTAATGAACATGTTTCCAACGTAGAGATACATCAAAATAAGGAAGATAATCAGGCTCCACATCAAACAATCTCCCACTTGGAAATTGATTGTAGAAAATCCACCGTTGCTTCATTTGATGGAAAATTACTCCACTTTGGACCTGGTTGTTTCTCATATTCATCATCATACTTGAATACCAATTGAAATTGAGAATAATCTCAATTTCTCCCTCGTTACAACTTTTGTTAGCATATCTGCAAGATTCTAGCTAGTGTGTATTTTTTCCAGCTTCAACTGTCCATCTTCCAAAACTGACCATATGAAATGGTACTTGAGATGTATGTGTTTAGTCCTAGAATGAAATTTTGAGTTCTTTGCAATATGAATGGCACTGTGGTTGTCACTATATAACCTTCCCATCTCATGCTTCTTACCTAATTCATTCATAAACCTTTGTAACCAAATCAATTCCTCACTAGCCTTTGTAGCAACAAGATACTCTACTTCTGTTGTTGAAAATGCAACAAAACTTTTCATTTTTGAAACCCAACTGACAGTTTCTCCACCTACAGTAAATACATACCATGTAGTGATCCTCTTGTTATCTCTATCACCTGCCATATCTACATCAACATATCCATGTAGAGTAATGTTTGAACCACCAAAGCATAATGCTTGATTTGTGCTACCTCTCAAATATCTGAGAATCCATTTCAATGCCATCCAATGTTCTTTTCCTGGATTGCTCATGTACCTTCTTACAAATCCCACTGGATGTGAAATATCAGGCCTTGTGCAGACCATTTCATACATTAAGCTTCCAACTGCTGATGCATAGGGAACTTTAGACATATAATCCATTTCTTCCGGGGTCTTGGGGAAAATCTCATTAATAAGTGTGAAATGGCTTCTCAAAGGTGTACTAACTGGTTTTTCATTTTGCATATTAAATATTTTCAACACCTTTTGTATGTACCCATTTTGAGAAAATGTTAATTTGTGATTTTTCCTGTCTCTAGTTATTCTCTTACCAAGGATTTGTTTTGCAGCTCCCAAATCCTTCATTTCAAATGAATTTACCAATTTTCTTTTGAGCACATGTATTTCCTGCATGTTAGACCCTGCAACAAGAATTTCATCTACATACAATAACAATATAATATAGCTTCAATCATTTTGCTTTTTCAGATAAACACATTGATCAAAGTGACATCTAGTATAACCTTGTTCAGACATAAACCTGTCAAATTTTGGATACCACTACCTTGGAGCCTGTTTTAAGCCATATAAGCTCTTCTTTAACCTGCACACTAATTTTTCCTTCCCTTTGACCTCATATCCTTGTGGTTGCTGCATATAGATTGTTGGAAATGTTGTCATTGATGGCAAAGGAATTGGCAAAGAAGGAGCATCTGAAACAGTAACCATGAAAAGAGAAAAGCAAAGTAGCAGCAAAATTTCATGTGTGAACATATGTATGCACCCTGATGGAATCTGTGATAAGTAAGAAACCCTGTGAGGGGATTAACGATGCTCTGTATGTTGTTCGAGGAACCGATGTTAATACGGTTGACAGTGTATCCAAACTGGTAGACAGTGGAGTTATATATTCGTTGAATATATGATATGAAAAAATTTATGGTTTTAAGCTCCACATGGAAGGGTCTACGCTATTATTAAGGAGCTGACTGGCTTTCATGGAGAAAGGAACAAGGAGTGAGAGAAAATTAGTTATAACGCGGAAGAACTAAAACAGAGTATTTGGCATTGAACTTTCGGTGGAACACGGACTAACCCTTTGGAATCATGAACGGAACTTAGAGGTGGAACATAACAAAAGGAAGCACGACGAAACCCTGCGTGGAAGAGCGAAACCATGACCGAGTGAATAGTGAAGGCGGTCTCCGGGTTTCATCGCACCACCCTTCGGTGATATGCGGTATTTCCTGGTTGGGGAGCGATTCCATAGAAACGTTGACATGTAGCAAAGGTGGACCCACGAAAACCGCTATCAAAGTGCGCCATCGCACGTTAATGTTCGACCAAAGAAGCCAAGTGATATTATTGAACGTCGTTGATCTAGGAAGGGGTCATCGAATGGTGTTCATTTGCTATAGATGTGCGAAGGTTACCCAAGGTACGACGCACCATCGTGCGTTATCATACGTGCATCATCAACGAATGATATCCGTCGGATCATCTGAAGACCGAGAGATGTTCTCTTCGCCGTCGGATGGAAACGATCGTTAGTGATGGGCCCTAGTTTAAAATTATATTGATTGAGCCGTCGATTATGTATGTGGGGCCGAAACCAAAGGTCTATTTAAAATCCATTTGATAAAAGTGCTGGTTATTAATATAAAGTTCTATTATATATTTAATTGCCAAAGGTTGTGAATAATATTTATTTATCAAATTCCACGAATTTGATAAATAAAATTCCAATAAAAGAAAGAAAACCATCAGCGGCACGTTAATGTTTCTTAACCTTGGCTATAGTATTATTTGGCAGAGATAAAGATTACCTTTGGGATGATTCGTGTATGGAAGAATGAAGATTGGGATTTCAATTTGGATTGGTTCGACTTTTAATATGAATACCATTAGCGGTTGAGTGGTTTTCTACTCATGGTATTGATAAAGGCTAAACTATATAAGGAGAAGAGGATTATACTACAGGGGGTGCATGTGAAGGGTTATTAATAAATAAATCTCTTTAAGAGATATCTGCATATATGATGCACCTATGGATATGATCTAGAAATGAGGAATCTCTACGATGATCAGCAAAATAAATGATGAAGACCTGACGGAAGTCTGATGAAGAATTTGAAGAAATCTGGTGTATCTGAGGGTTGAAGCCTCCTGTATGAAAGAGGAAGTATCCTGCCAGTAGAAGCTAGTGTTAAAATCAGGGGCTTGGAGCTCCCTTCTAGTAGTGGCTGGAGAACGAGAGAAGGTTGTAGCCTTTCTGCATGTGGGTGCCTGCGTGCTGGTATAAGTCTGTGCCAGTAAAAAATTGTAAGATGTTTTCTTTATAATAAATATTAAAACAGAGACGACAACAGCGGTGGTTTTCTCCCGAATTGGGTTTCCACCTTAAATATTGGTGTTATGTGTATTGATTGTGTGTGATGGTTGATTCTGTTACTACTGCTCATGCTTACTGCTTACCAAACATCTGATGAATGAATGATGCAATAATCTAAGTAAAGAATTAAACATATAATAAGATCTCTGGACATATGCAAGTTTTCTTAAGGATATCCACATTTATATGCGAGTTGGGTTCAGTAAAGTAACGTATGGGTTTAAGAGAAAAAAAAAGTGAAAAGTTTTCAGTCAGCTCTAAATACTGATTCACCCCCCCTCCTCGGTATTTCCCATCAATTTAATTGTAGAGCGGGTCATACAGCAGCGCTAGGAAAGGAAGAATCGATCAGATGGCAATCAAGAGGAATGGAATAGCATCTATCAGGCCTACACTCCAACGAGCTCTAATTTAATCTTAAAACAAAGGATGATATCCCTATCTTTAGTCTGCAGGGCAGTGTATGGGCTATTGTTGAAGGAGGATAGCGATCCGATTCCATTTTCCAACAGTCAACGGAAAGAAAATTACGAAACAAATGCAAGCGTCAATGCTCTGTGGGAAGTCTAGCTGAATCATAATTTTTCCAAGTCATGTCTGGCGAATCTGACAAGGCCACTTATCAGGACAAAATCATTCCACTGTGCAGAAGGTAAATTTAAAGGTAAAAAGTGCAAAACTCCAAACTCTCAGAATTGAATATGAAAATTTAAGAATGCATAGTAATGAGAGTATTGCCAGTTTCTTTTTATGTCTTGATGATATTGTAAATCATATGAGAAATCTGGGAGAAAAAATAGCAGAATCTACCTTGGTTGAGAAAATCTTAAGATCACTAACGGAAAAATTTGAGTCAAAAGTTTCTGCTCTTGAAGAAAAACAGAATCTTCAAAATCTTACGCAGTGCAACTTCATAGCTACTAAGCGCATATGAAATGAGAAGAGAAGGAGGACCATCAAAGTCAAATAAGCCATCTTTAAGAGCTACCACAAGGGAAGTTTACAAGCTTGAAGGATCGGGAGACATATAAAAGAAGATGAAATTAAATTTTGTAAAAACTCAACTTGATGCAGACGGTTCCAAATTAAGCTTCCTTTCAAATGTTTGCTATGGAAGATTTGGTCATTATGCTGCTAAGTGTCCTCACAAAGAAACACATGAAAAAGGAAAGGAAGTAGCAAGAAGGAATAAGAACCGGTTTAGCACTAGAAAAAGTTACTATACTCATGAAGACAGTGATGGGTTATCTGACAATGAGGAATAATGTGAACAAGATCTTAGACTTCTCATGGCATTTGAAAAGGAATCTAGAGAAGAAAAAGATACTTTTATGGATTCTTTAGAGGACAATGATTTTATTTATGAATTCAATAAACTCAAAATATGCTTAGAAGAAAGTAAAAGATGCTTAGAAGAAAGTAAAATATGCTTAGAAGAAAGTAAAATATCCATAGAAACTCTAAAAAATCAGCTTGAAGAAAAGGAGAAACACAATGAGAAATTAGAATGTGAAATAGTAAGTCTAAGAAAAGAAATTGAGAAAGTGAAAACTTTGAATCTTAGATTTGCTAAAGGCTCTGAAACCTTAGATGAGATTATCAACATACAACGTTCTCCTTTTATAAAGACAGGTCTTGGATATATCAGAGAATCTTCTCAGACTTCAGCACAAAACTATCTAAAAGCAGCTACAGCCAGTATACAACATTCTGCCACTCAGCAAGTGAATAAGGAATCTTCACAGGTAAAGCATGACCAAATCAATTCAAAGAACACTAACAAGAATACCTTTCAAAGAAACACCAACCAACAGGTAAATTCTAGTAGAAGATTTCATGATCGCAGAAATTTCTTCTTCAATGGAAAACGTTTCTCATGTCACAATTTTGGTCATAAAGCTGTTCAATGTGTTGCATACAAAACCATTATGACACGAGAAGCAAGAAAGAAAAGGAGGGATATTGGAACAAAGAAGAATACCTATAACAACTTTTCTCCTCTTCAAAATGAAGTTGAATGTGCTTATTGCAATAACTTTGGCCATGAAGAATCTGAATGCAGGAGCAAAATCCAGCCAAAAGAGAAATTTCCTTCAAGCTCCAAAGTGTGGAAAAAGAAGGAATTACAGGTTGAAAATTGTGGCATAGATTTATTTGCAGAAGGTGAAGAAAATCAATGGTACATTGATAGTGGATGCTCTAAACACATGACAGGTGACAAAAACAAACTTCTTGCATATAGTGCTCTAGAAAAGGAGAAGAATGTTACATTTGGAAATGATACTCCTGCTGTTATTAAGGGAAAAGGGTTTGTTTTTCTAAAAGAAAAGGTGAAAGCTAATAATGTCATGTATGTAGATGGATTAAAGCATAACCTGTTAAGTGTAAGTCAAATGTGTGATCAAGGAACTGAAGTTGTCTTTAGTTCAAATTAATGTGTGGTACGTGATCTTGATACAGGTAAAACAATTATAAAAGGAAACAGAACTCCAAGCAATCTGCATGTATTAAAGAACTGCAAAGAACAATGTTACTTGAGTGAATATTTAGAAAACTGGCTATGGCATAGAAGGTTGGGGCATCTGAGCTTCTCTCAAATCAACAAATCAAGCAGACTCAAAGATGTTCGTGATCTTCCCAATATTACTCTACCTGAAAGTATCATATGCAAATCTTGCCAATTCGGTAAGCAGACCAGAGTGCAATTTAATGCCAAGGAAGTATCATCAAGTAAGCCTCTTGAACTTATTCATACTGACATATGTGGACCTATGAAGAAAAAGTCACCACGTGGTGAACAATACTATATCTTATTTATTGATGATTTCTCTAGAATGTGTTGGATTGGGTTGCTTAAACACAAAGATGAAGCATTTGAGAAATTTCATATCTTCAAAGCACTAGTTGAAAATAAATTAGATCTAAAAATCAAGTGTCTTAGATCTGATCGAGGACGAGAATATACATCAGATGAATTCCTTGAATTTTGTGAACAACATGGTATAAAAAGACAGTTTTCGGTAGCAGGTACTCCACAACAAAATGGAGTAGCAGAAAGAATGAATAGAACAGTTCAAAAAATGGCTTCTGAAACTATGCTTAGTATTGAAACACCTAACACATTTTAGGGAAAACTGGCAACCTCTGGCGGTAACTTCAATGCTATAGGCACATGTTCATGTAAATAGTGATAAAACTCCATATGAACTATGGTATGGTAATCCTCCCACTGTGAAGAATTTTAGAGTTTTTGGAAGCAAATGCTTTATCAAAAATAATGATGAAAAACTTGGCAAGTTTGAACCCAGAGCAGATGAAGGAATATTTCTTGGTTACTCCTCTAGGAGTAGGGCATATAAATTTTACAATAAAATACTTCGGAAGATTGTTGAATGTATTGATGTTGTCATTGATGAGTCTCCTGTAGCTCCAAAAGAAGAAGAAAAAAACAACAAATGAAGACGATGATGACATATATCCTTCTACATCTAATAGGAATGATATAGACAGTGAACCCAATGAATAACCCGAAGATGATTTATCTGAAAAAGCTCCATCCAGATATGTTCAAAAGAATCATCCAGAATCTCAAATTTTGGGAGAAAAGGGATCAGGTGTACAAACAAGAAGGACTCTTGTGGGATCTTCTAGCTATCTGGCATTTCTATCCACTATTGAACCACACAATTTCAATCAAGCTAGAAAAGATGAATGTTGGATTCAAGCCATGAATGAAGAGCTTGATCAAATTGAAAAGAATCACACTTGGGAATTAGTACCAAGACCTCATGACAAAAATGTCATTGGAACTAAATGGATATTCAAAAACAAGTTAAATTAGAATGGGGATGTTATAATAAATAAAGCTAGACTTGTTTGCAAGGGGTATGCTCAACAAGAAGGTATAGACTTTGAAGAAACTTTTGCTCCTGTAGCTAGACTTGAAACCATAAGAATGTTTCTTGCTTTTTCAAGCTTCCAACAAATCAAAGTTTATCAAATGGATGTTAAATCTGCTTTTCTCAATGGTGATCTAGAAGAAGAAGTTTATATAGAACAACCAGAAGAATTCATTTTTGGAAATGATGAAAAACTTGTTTGTAGACTTAAAAAGGCTCTATATGGTCTCAAACAAGCTCCAAGGGCATGGTACTATCGTCTTGACAAATATCTTCATCAACAAGGATTTTCAAAAGGGTCTGCTGATAGCAACTTATACACAAAAACTAAAAATGAAAAACTATTGATTGTGGTTGTATATGTTGATGATATCATTTTTGGAAGTAATGAAGAGTCTATGAGTCAGAAATTTTCTTCTGATATGCAGCAAGAATTTGAAATGTCTTTACTTGGGGAACTAACATTATTTCTTGGCTTGCAAGTGCAACAAGCAATAGATGGCATATTCTTATCACAAGAAAAATATCTTAAGCAAATTTTGAAGAAGTATGGCATGGAAGATTGCAAACCTGTAAGTACACCAATGATAACCAAATGTAATCTCAGTTCTAATGATGATTCCCCCACAGTGAATCAACCAGAATACAGATCTATGATAGGAAGTCTACTTTATCTCACTGGGACAAGACCAGACATTATGCATGCAGTTGGGATTGTTGGACGATTCAAAGCTAATCCAAAAGAGTCTCACCTTCAGGCTGTGAAAAGAATATTCAAATATCTACAAGGAACTCAAGACTTTGGACTATGGTATCCAAAGAATGTTGATCTTACTCTTCATGCATACACTGATGCAGATTGGGCTGGAAATGTTGATGATTGGAAAAGCACTAGTGGTGGTGCATTCTATATGGGGCCCCGGTTAGTATCTTGGTTCAGCAAGAAGCAAGCTCTATTGCCTTATCTACAGTAGAAGCAGAATATGTGGCTGCCGCATCATGTTGCACTCAACTTCTCTGGATGATGCAAACCTTACAAGACTTTCAAATCAAATGTTCACCTCCTATATCTATTATGTGTGATAACACCAGTGCCATCATTATCTCAAAGAATCTTGTTATGCATTCCAAGACCAAGCACATTCCCATCAAATACCACTTCTTATGTGAACAAGTGCTTGAACAAAAGGTGAAGTTGGAAAATGTGCCCTCCAAAGAACAAGTTGCTGATATATTTACCAAACCTTTACCCAGGGAAGCATTCGAATATCTCAGACAGAAGCTGGGAGTAGTCTCTGTCATGCAGAAGATCAGATCTACTTAAATACAGAAGATTAATTGAATACGCGATTTTCCTGAAGGACAGAAAACCGCGTATGGGTAGTTGCTAACAAATTTTTGTTGGGTTAGCATTCTTCAGCACAGCTGCGGTGCTGTTGGGTATCTCTGGATGCACAGGTTAAGGGGGAGAATTGGTCTTGTGGAAAGAATGCATTGTTGGCATTCTAATTATGTTAGAAGATGCAGCATGATCTCAGGGGGAGCATGGTATTATCGGTACATAGGATCTTGGTATTATTGGCCCCACAATATGTATGGCACCGGACCTCAAAAGGAACTTGATTTATTAAATTAGATTCACGGTACTGCGGAGGCACTCCTCAGTAAATAATGATCATCGGGCTTGTGCTACCGCAGTTAATGACAGCCGTCGATCTATGGTCAACGCACGATGGGCGGGTCAACTGCGGAGGTAACCCTTGGGTTAATCATCAGACTGTTTGTGCACCCGCAGTACCATTGATCCCAGATCAACGTTAACCACACAGATTTTAACATTAACTCCGATTAGATCTAATCAACCCTTTGCCATTGATTTCAAAGGGGGAGGAAAAGAAAATAAAGGGGCTTCTATAAGACAAACAGAGGTAGAGTGTTGCCATCAATGCCAAAGGGGGAGATTATTGTAAATTTTGTCATTGATGGAAAAGGAATTGGCAAAGAAGGAGCATCTGAAATAGTAACCATGAAAAGAGAAAAGAAAAGTAGCAAAAAAATTTCATGTGTGAACATATGTATGCACCCTGATGGAATCTGTGATAAGTAAGAAACCCTGTCAGGGGATTAATGGTGCTATGTATGTTGTTCGAGGAACCGATGTTAATACGGTTGACAGTGTATCCAAAATGGTAGACAGTGGAGTTATATATTCGTTTAATATATTATATGAACAAAGTTACGGTTTTAAGCTCCACATGGAAGTGTCTACGCTATTAGTAAGGAGCTGACTGGCTTTCATGGAGAAAGGAACAAGGAGCGAGAGCAAATCAGTTATAATGTGGAAGAACTAAAACAAAGTATTTGGCATTGAACTTTCGGTGGAACACGGACTAACCCTTTGGAATCATGAACAGAACTTAGAGGTGGAACATAACAAAAGGAAGCACGACGGAACCCTGCGTGGAAGAGCGGAACCATGACCGAGTGAATAGTGAAGGCGGTTTCCGAGTTTCATCGCACACCCTTTGGTGATAGGCGGTATTTCCTAGTTGGGGAGAGATTCCATAGAAACGTTGACATGTAGCAAAGGTGGACCCACAAAAACCGCTATCAAAGTTCACCATTGCACGTTAATGTTCGACCAAAGAAGTCGAGCGATATTATTGAACGTCGTTGATCTAGGAAGGGGTCATCGGACGGTGTTCATTTTATATAGATGCACGAAGGTTACCCAGGGTACGACACGCCATCGCGCGTTGTCATACGTGCATCATCAAAGAACGATGTCCATCGGATCATCTGAAGACCGAGCGATGTGCTCTTCGTCGTCGGATGGAAACGATCGTTAGCGATGGGCCCCAGTTTTAAATTATATTGATTGAGTCGTCGATTATGTATGTGGGGCCAGAACCAAAGGTCTATTTAAAATCCATTTGATAAAAGTGTTGGTTATTAATATAAAGTTCTATTATATATTTAATTGCCAAAGGTTGTGAATAATATTTATTTATCAAATTCCATGAATTTGATAAATAAAATTCCAATAAAAGAAAGAAAACCATCAGTGGCATGTTAATGTTTCTTAACCTTGGCTATAGTATTATTTGGCAGAGATAAATATTACCTTTGGGGCGATTCATGTATGGAAGAACGAAGATTGGGATTTCAATTTGGATTGGTTCGACTTTTAATATGAATACCATTAGCGGTTGAGTGGTTTTCTACTCATGGTATTGATAAAGGCTAAACTATATAAGGAGAAGAGGATTATACTACAGGGTGTGCATGTGGAAGGGTTGTTAATAAATAAATCTCTTTAAGAGATATCTGCATAGATGATGCACCTATGGATATGATCTAGAAATGATGAATCTCTACGATGATCAGCAAAAGAAATGATGAAGACCTGACAGAAGTCTGATGAAGAAATTGAAGAAATCTGGTGTATCTGAGGGTTGAAGCCTTCTGTATGAAAGAGGAAGTATCCTGCCAGTAGAAGCTAGTGTTAAAATCAGGGGGTTGGAGCTCCCTTCCAGTAGTGGCTGGAGAACGAGAGAAGGTTGTAGCCTTTCTGCAGGTGGGTGCCTGCGTGCTGGTATAATTCTGCGCCAGTACAAAATTGTAAGATGTTTTCTTTATAATGAATATTAAAGACAGAGACGACAGCAGCGGTGGTTTTCTCTTGAATTGGGTTTCCACCTTAAATATTGGTTTTATGTGTATTTATTGTGTGTGATGGTTGATTCTGTTACTACTTCGCATGCTTACTGCTTACCAAACATCTAATGAATGAATGATGCAATAATCTAAGTAAAGAATTAAACATATAATAAGATCTCTGGACATATGCAAGTTTTCTTAAGGATATCCACATTTATATGTGAGTTGGGTTCAGTAAAGTAATGTATGGGTTAAGAGAAACAAAAAGTGAAAAGTTTTTCAATCAGCTCTAAATACTGATTCACCCCCCCTCTCAGTATTTTTCCCAACAATAGATCTCTTCCCTCAAATCTCCATGGATAAATGTTGTCTTTACTTATAATTTTTCAAGATGCAAATCTTCCACTACTACAAGACTTAAAATAGTTCTGATTGAAGGTATATTAACTATAGGAGAAAATATTTCATCAAAGTCAATAACTTTCTTCTGTGCAAACCCCTTCACCACAAGTCTATCTTTGTACCTCTGTTTTCCTCCATCTTCTCCCTTGAGCATGTAAACCCATTTATTCTGCAATGTTGTTTTACCTACAGAAAACCTGACTATGTCCCAAGTATGGTTATGTATTAAGGATTCCATCTCTTATTTCATGGCTAGCTCCCACTTCTTCCTGGTTTCTACCTACATTGCTTCTTCATATCATTTGGGTTCACCAAAATCAGTCAGAAATAAATAATATAATGAAGGAGAGTATCGCTCAGGGGGTTGATAGATTTTGTGACACCACTTTCAGGTGTTTGAGGTGCCTGTTGTTGTTTTGGAGGTTTTTGTTGTTGTGGCTGCCGATTATTGTTATTTTCAAGAATATTTACTTTTTCTATGATCTCATCAAGAACTTTGTATTATTTGTTTATTTTTCGTGCTTCTTTTCCTGCAACTAATTCTTATACAAGACCTTTTCATTGAATATTACATCTCTGCTCCTAATTATTTTGTGATTTTCATAATAATATAAGCGATAACCAAAATCATTAACACCATATCCAATAAAGTTACATTTCTTTGATTTTGCCTCAAGATTTGTTCTGTTTTCTTTATTAATATGGACAAAGGCCTCACAACAAAAAGGCTTTAAAAAACAATAGTTTTGATTTTTACCTGTCCATGCCTCCTCTAGAATACCACCATCTAAGGAACTTGAAGGCCCTTTTTTTATTAGATAAAAAACAGTGTCTACAGCATCTGCCCAAAATTGTAAAGGCAATCCTGCATGCAATCTCATGCACCTTGCACTCTCCATGATTGTCCTATTCATCCTTTCTGACACACCATTTTATTGTGGTGTTCTTGGAACTGTCTTCTCTCTACAAATTCCATGCTCTGAACAATAACTATCAAACTATTTGTTGCAATATTCACCTCCATTATCTGATCTCAGACACTTCAACTTCTTTCCTGTCTAAATCTCAACCAAATCTTTCCATTTCTTGAAAGTATAAAATACATCATATTTATTCTGATTATAATAAATTCTAGTTCTTCTAGTTTCATCATCAATAAAAGTAACATAATAACGAGAGCCACTGAGAGATGATACCTGAGCAGGTCCCCATACATATGTATGCACAAGCTCTAATTTTTCGCTCTTCTTTTCTTTCCCAACTCTAAGAAATATTACTCTCTTTTTGTTTTCCGTAAACACGATTCTCACATAAATCCAAATCAATATTCTTCAAACCCAGCAACAAATTTCTTGAGTGAATAATCTTCATCCCCTTCTCACTCATGTGTTTTAGCCTATGATGCCATAATGTTGCATCTGCTCCTTTGGAAGTTAAAGCATTAACACAGTTAGAAATACCATTGCATAAATACAATGTACTAACCTTTTCTCCTTTTCCTGTTACCAGGGCTCCTTTAGTGACCTTCCAGGTTTTATCTGTAAAATTTGTCACACAACCCTCACCTCTTAACTGCCCTGTTGAAATCATATTTTTCTTAAGATCTAGAACATGCCTTACCTCTTTTAATAACCATTGGTTTACATTTTATTGTTTTACAAGAACTTTACCCATTCCAATTATTTTATAGGGTTTATCATCACCCAAATGAGCCTGTCCAAAATCTCCTTGAACATAGCCATGAAAATTATTCTTATCAAATGTTGCATGGAATGAGGCCCCTGAATCCACCACCCATGAATCAGTAACATTTTCTAAAGAAATAATATAAGCATCTTGTAACACATCACCTGTCACATTTTCTTCATGCGTGTTTTCTTGTTGTCTGTCACCTTATTTTCCCTTCCGAGATTTACATCCTTTCTTCAGGTGCCCTTTCTTTCCGCATTTCAAGCTCACTATCCCTGATCTGGACTTGGATCTGCTTTTCCTTGATTTATTGTGATATCCTGAGCTATTTACTCTTTCTAGTTTTCTTCCTCTAGTATTTTCACTCAAATAATTACCTGATATCTCACTGGAGCTTTTCCGTCACATTTCCTCACTAAGGATAGCACTGACAACATCATCAAACATTAAATTACTAGATCCAAAGATAGATTTACTAATGGCCATAGCTAAACCATTCCAAATTTATGGAAATTAGCACAAAAATAACAAAGCCCTAACTTTATCATCAAATTTTACCCCTATAGAACTTAACTGAATGGTAACCATATTAAATTCATTTAAATGGTCAGCAATAGATCCACCTTCTGACATATTCATATTAAATAAATGTTTCATAAGAAATACCTTGTTTGAGTGTAATATTCCCAAATTTTCACTTGATAATTGGAATATTATAGTTCTTAATTTTCCTAATGAATTAAGTAAATAAAAGGGTGGAGGGACCCATAATCCTCAAGATGAATAAATATCCACTTTTTATGTGTGAATATGGATTAATTAAGCCTAGATATACATAATGAGGTAGTGGAGCCACTACTAATATGAATGTATTGGAGATCATGTCTCATTAATGATATAGATCATGGAGGTTGATACAATCAACTAAGATCTTGGAAGGGATCAAATAGAAGATCGTGGAGCATTCATGATGAGATGATGGAGGAAGTTGTGCAATTAATGCACACATTATGGAGAGGGTGTACATTGCACCTAGACATGATGGATGACTTGGAGAGACAATGCAGTCAAACATGGAGGATCGTGTCCACATGCACATCGCAGTTTAGATGAGGGCCAAGGCATGGGAAGGATCCAAAAATATATAAAGGATATGAAGGCAACAATGAAGGCAGGCTATTGATTATAGATTTTGAGGTCTGTTTAGATCTGGAATTTTCATGTGACATTCCATTGCTTTCTTAGGCTGTTTAGCAAATATTTCAAGTGTTGTTTAGCACAGGGTGTTTCTGGTCAGGAATTCCTCCTCTTTCATTGAGTGATCTCTTGGAAGAGGGTTGTACTTCATTCTACATTAGGCATTGGTGCCACTTATTATTTCCATCACCTGTAGATCATTCATATTCAGGAATTAAGCAATTTCTGAAGATTAGTTTGGAAGGTGGAGGTTATCTTCAGTATTTCAGCTAGAGAACCGGTGTAGGTTTATTCATATCACATTGGACTTGAATATCAACATTACTAAGGCATCATTTCAGATCTGACATTAGGCCAAAATTTATTGACCTCCTAGAAGTAGTAATTCCATCCAGAATTACTTGTCCATTATTGCAGATCTAAAGGAGGAAGGAAGTTGCTAGCATTTCAGCTAGTAATCATGTGAGGGATCATCCCCTCACCTAGCCATCAGTATTTCCATCAGCCTGGAGTCTATTCTAGCATATTTTAGAAGGAATTAGGCCTCTCTCTCTTGTACAACACATTTTCTATATTAGTTGCATAATTAGTTGTTGCAACTTGAAGGAGGTGGAAGAGAAGGCAAGATCTCAAGATCCTAGCTTGTAGATATGAAGGAGGGATCAACCCTAAAAGCTCAGATCTATTTATATATCATATTGCAGCCATATTTAGATCAGATCTAGCTTCTAATCTGTAAACCCAACAGACAAAGGATCGAACCCTAGGAGGGTTATTTTCCAAAGTTGTAGATCTGGAAAATCCTTTCTGGGTTATCTTGGGTTCCCATCACATTGGCCAGATCTTGAATCTTGGCATCATCAGAGCTCTTAAGCTCCCTAGATCTGCATTTCCTTTTTCAGCAGTTCATGTACATCTTTTGTTGAAGGGACAGTGCAGTATTTTCTTCCAGCAACTCTTAACTTACGCAGTGCTAGTTGTAGCACGTTTGCAGGGTGATTCTAGGCCATCTCTTTGGCTAGATCCACTCATCTTTTGGGCATTGTGTAACTGAATCTTCTCATATATAATAAAATGGCTTAGCTATTATATCTATATATGTGTTGATCATAAACTTACATGTACATTTTCTGTGTTACAAATATTATGTTTGTGTATCAATGCATTATTCCATTTTGGGATATTAAAGTGGTATCGGAGCATGATCTTTGGCTCAGCTTGTGGACACTTCATCTTTTGCATCAAAAGAAGAAGCAGATAGATAAGATATATCATTAAGGAGGATTATAATCTTGCCACTCCTCTCTTTATATCCATGCAAGATCTCTCCAAGGAGGTCTATCAAATGAAGAAGGAAAGACAAAAGGAAGATCCAAGAAGAAGATTTGATAAGGAAGGTCCAAGCACTTCCTATAAGTAGGAAAGAGGACCGGAGAATCATATATCTCCTCATAGATATACTATGCCCACTTTCTTTGAAGAAGGTGAGAGGTATAGAAATGAAGAAAGAAGAGAACCTGAGACTCATGAGACTCTCAATTTGTATCTTAAAGAGTAAAAGGCACAGTCTAGAGCTTTCAAAGAGAGTCTAACTCTCCAAGAATTCTTTGAACTCAAAGAAGAAATAAGATCCTATAACAGCAATAGGAGAAAGAGGCACAATAGATTCTATTTTCATACATTTGATGGATCTTCCTAAAGCACCGTTAAGGCTTGGAGGAAAGAGTTAGATACATTTTTCATGCTACATCCTGTGGCTTAAAGAGAGGCTATCCAAATTGAAACACTTCATATTTTAGGTGAATCCAATGATTGGTGGTTTAGTCACATGGAGCATGCAAAAGTGACTAAATATTTAGATTTCTTTCACAAGTTGAGGAAGAAGTTTAATATGAAGAAGACAGAGATGTGCCACAAAGAGACATTTCCTAAGGAAATAAAGGAGGATGTCAATATTGTCACTCTGGACAAGAAGCCATTACATTCACCACCTGCTGTAGAAGTACTTGCATCTAGAGAAGAGACACTTGCCACCTTGCAAGATAGTTTTGAGCTCTTGTCATATAGAGTGCCATGCATGATTCAGGATATGCATGAGGAAGAGGAGGAAGATTCCAACACTGGTACATTGGTAGAATAACAACCATCTCCCTTACCAGTAGTTGGAGACATCATTGTCCCGGTTGGAGGAACTCTTGTGTTCTGTAAAGAGGTTCACACACATCATTTGATCCAAGGTATGCATACACATTCATTATCTATTTTTTCAGTAGATCTTATTGGAACTTATGGGGACATGCCATCAGGGCCAATGCATAACCAAGGGTTAGATCCAAATGCTGATTTGAAGCAACAAACTATCACACACAAAGGACCCTTGATATAATCAAGGAGGAGATGAAAAGCTATCCCACTTTTCATTGATGGACTACATTCAACATTTTGAATTGAATTGTAGAGTTTCAGAAGAAGGGATGAGCATGATCCTATGTACAATGACTGGTTATAAGATCAGTATTGTACCTTGCTTTGAGACAGCATATGTATTACCCTGCAGATCTACAGCGTTGTCACTTAGTAGTAGTGATAATGAAGAGGCCCCATTATTCTTGGAGCATTCTAAAGGTAGCTTCACTTATGAAGAAATGGAGGTTAAGATGATGAATGGTAGACATCTTGAGATGATAAATATTTTCTCCTTTCTTGATGACACTTTCTCAATGAGCATATCACAACTCAAAGAGAAACTTCTACCTGCAGCAGATCCATAACCTCATTGGTTTTAGAAGGCCATGGATGAGAAGAAGGTCTCATTAAAAGATCTCATTGGAGGTGCACTTGAACATTTCATGGAGTGCAAGGTTCTTCATCAATTTGAGGAGGTTGGTTTCTTACAATGGGATGATACCAAGTCTTTGCAGAATGAGATCCATTATCCACATTGGGATGAATGGTTGATAGTATGGAGCAAGGGGTTGCCAAACCACTTGAAGATCTATGAAACAGGCCAACAAGAAGCATGGCTGCGCTGGTTGCTCTTGGGTGAGTATGGCTACCACTCAAAGAGTCATATTTTGCTGATTCATGCCTTATACATCACTGGAAGAATGCATAATAAAAAGGCATGGTTACTTTGGTTTTTGATGAGATATTTTTTACATCACATGATAAATCTTATGTCCTTATATTTTCTCTTGTTTGGGATATGTCTCATATCTACACATGTATTTCTATTTGGGATGTATCTCATGTTCATGTATGTACTTGGGTTTGGAAGAAGGTATAACTCTCACATGATGTGGAAAAAAGGAGCTTGTTTGTATTATGTTGATGAGACATCTCACGTGTACAGCAGTTAACTACAGTGCATGGAAGTTTCAGTGGAGACCCAATGGAGAGATAGGTGAAAGGGCAAGATAGACTATATGTTGTGACTATAGTGATGCATTGATTGCATCACACACACATTGGAGTTTCCAATGAGGATTGCGCAATCATGGCAAGGGTAATTCAAATTCATTCTGAGCTATTATTCAGTAGGGATTGCGTAGTGGACGCAGGCTAGCAGGAGGCAAAGATCGGTGCATGGATTTGCAAGATTGGTCCTGATTGGTGTATGATGATTGTATTGTACTGAGGGCTTGTGATAAGTGTTGTATGAGATTTTCATATGATTCCATGTTACATAATATATAGTTGGGGTTTTTAGCTTCACGATTTCTCGGTTAAAAACTGTGTTATGTGCGATTGAATATTTTTGTTTATGCTTCACATGTGTGTGAAATTAAATTTTCCACAAAAGATTAACAAGTGGAATAGATTCAGTATCTTGCATAAAGTTAAATAGTGTGATATCAGGTGGATCTAGGACATATGCATGCTTAGTGCATATAATTTCTACACTCAGATATTTTTATATATTATATTGTAACCATATTTAGATCAGATCTAGCTTCATATCTGTAAACCTAGTAGAAAAACGATCAAACCCTAGGAGGGTGATTTTCCAAAGTTGTAGATCTAGAAAATCCTTTTTGGGTTATCTTGGGTTCCCATCACATTTTCCAGATCTTAAATCTTGGAATCATTAGAGCTCTTGAGCTCCCTAGATCCGCATTTCATTTTGCAGTAGTTGATGTACATCTTTTGCTGAAGACACTGCACAGTATTTTCTTCCATCAGCTCTCCAGTTATGTAGTGCTAGTTGTAGCATGTTTGCAGGGTGATTCTAGGCCATCTCTTTGGCTAGATCCACTCATATTTTGGACATTGTGTAACTGAATCTTCTCCTATATAATAAAATAGCTTAGCTATTCTGTCTATATCTGTGTTGATCATAAACTTACATGTACATTTTCTGTGTTACAAATATTATGTTTGTGTATCAATGCATTATACCAGTTTGGGATATTACATTGAGGCCGAGGATTTTTCATATAGTTATGTCAATGCCATAATTAAACCCTATGTTATTGTTTCCTTCATAATAAGGCTACTGATGCCATGAGGCACAACTATATCGTTTCAAGTTCCTTTCTATCGAGAATCTCCCATTCTGCATTTATCATACTCGATGTCTTCTTCTTTTTTCTGCTCAATGGTAGGTACAGATCTTTCTGATACAGATAATCTTCCATTTGGAACTTCCACGATGGGTAGTTTTGGTTGTTAAATTTCTTGACCCTAAACCTAACATCTTCTATTATTGCTCCCACTCAAACCAGGAAGCCTTCTTTCCTACGTGTTTATCATCCAAATAGACCTTCGACTCTGATACGAGTTGTTAGAAAATTATATATTACAGAGCAATCGAACACATAAAATATGTGGAAACACAAACACATAAAACATATAAAACAAGAGAGACACATATATATGTGGTTCACCCAACTTGGGCTATGTCCATAGAAATAGTCATTCCTTCCTTTATATTATCTAGCAAAATGAAGAGACACAACCTATAGCAAATCCATTGTAATATCCTATTCTCTCACACACAGTCCCCCTTTCTATTTCTTGCTCATAATATACACCCAATACACAAACGCAATACCATTTCCTCATACAACAAAGGGGTTTCGTTCTAGGGAGAAAAAACCTAAATTAAACATAACTACTA
This sequence comes from Pinus albicaulis, assembly GCA_034641835.2. Taxonomy (NCBI): domain Eukaryota; kingdom Viridiplantae; phylum Streptophyta; class Pinopsida; order Pinales; family Pinaceae; genus Pinus; species Pinus albicaulis. The sequence goes on from CM076581.1 coordinate 1,692,981,152, forward strand.
ATGTCAAATCATCTGCCTAATGAACGACCCATCTTGACTACAAAATTACAATTTTTTACAAGGCAATTTTACATCTATTTTTAGTTTTGGGGGCACTGCCCCAGAAACCCCCCACTAGGGGGGGCTTCAAAATGGCATAGTCGCCCCCCCCTAGACCCCCCTGACGGCAATCAAATGATGGGCATCATTACCACCCCGTTAAGAATAGGGGTCCAACGCAGCGAGACATCTAAATAAGGTAGATAATTAGGCTCCACACCCAACAAAGAGGAGATGCTAAATCATTGTTAATTCAATTAACGAGGCTCGAGAAAAAGTTAAAATAATATGGATATAATGGATTGTGAAGGAAAACGATATCATCACCAAAACCCACTACACACTGAACCAGGGTAAAGCCCCGTTTTGGTAGAAAACTCTTCGAAAGAGGGGAAGAGTGAATTAATATTGACAACCTGTTAAAAATCAAACCACCACACAATATTGAGGATACCCCATAATAAATTGCATTAGACAAGAGAGAAAAATGAATAAAAGCCTTGACAATATAGGCATGAACTTGCAGTTAAAAATAAGATGAGAATCCACAATTAGGCTCAGACCAAGGGATTTCCAGCCTTCATGCGATCAATAGAAGGGACATTCCTATATAAATTTGGAAAGGAAACACACCCAACCCACACACCAACCCAAACACCAACCCAAAAATTACGTTAAGCGTCCTTGTGACTATGAGGAATGAAGGAAGACGAAACTGCTAAAACCAAATAGAAAAATTTCTAGGGTACAAGACCCTACACAAAAAATTGGAAAATTGAAAGAAATAATTGGTAAATCGAGGCTGTGGAATTTCAAATTCCTTGTGCGTTTTAAATGAAAAAGTTTTCCCTTTAGAATTTAATATCCTATTTACTTGTTAAATGAAAAGTACATCATTTTGTCTTTTAGTTTTCAATGAATTTTATTTTAATTTTATTTAAATTTATAAATATTATTTTATTATTATAATTAAAAAATATTTATAACATTATTTAATTTATTTTTTTCCAAGGAAAAATCATAATTTTCATTAATATTGAAAATTACATGCTATATATGCATATGTGTATTATGTCTTTGTGACCGTGGTCACCCCAAAATATAATTCATCAAAATGCACCCCATGGGGGTACAATTTTATCAGTCAAAATATTTACAATAAATACAATAATAAAAACGGTCATGTTGGTCCATATATAGGGTCAAAAATATCATGTTGTCTGCTATCTGGCGATAAGATGATCCATGAAATGTCGGTGATAGTAATTGTAATGTTGTTGGTCTTGATGTTCTTCTATATGCCATAACCCCCGATGTTGGATCGTTGCCTCCTTGGAAAGACCGTTGGAAGTCTTGTTGCACTCCCTATAAATATGTTGGCAAGAGATGAAAGTAAAATGAGATTTAAGAAACCACAGATCCTCCAATATACTCCACAGTGTGTGAAAGTGACATATGGAAAATTGATTGAACCAATTTATGATGAGTTTTGAATCTCCAAAGATTTGAAGCTGGTAACAATCATGCTCTAATACAAATTGTAGTAGGTGATGAAGAGTGGAGAGTTCAACATAGTTGTTAGTGACAAGGCCCAATCCCATCTTAATTTTGAAGAAGTGAAGATGATTGAGATGAAGGAAAACACTTCCCCCACAGCCCTGAGGTTGAGCATATCCGTCAAAATATGCCCATGGATGTTCAAAATCAATGACTTTAGGAATGATAGTGCAGGGAGGGTGTGGGGGGTCATCATCTTCTATGTTGTTATAGGTGGAAATGATGCGAGAGGCAATGGATTGCCAATGTGGGGGTCTGTCAAGAAATATGGCACAGTTCCTAGTAAGCCAGATCCACCATATGATGAGAAGTGAAAAATTGCGCGCTTTATGAGGAGTGACCTTGTGCCACCAAATCTGCCATGCTATCGACAGTGATGGGCCAGTCCATTGTGCATTGATATGAAACTCAGATAGGATCAATGTCCACAATTCCATGGTGGAGTTACAACGGATAAAAATGTGTTCACATGATTCTGAGTTCGAGCAGCAGAGAGTGCACCATAATGGACCATGTATAGATCGTTTGTGCAGATTGTCCATTGTTGGCGCAATTTTATTAAGGATACACCACATGAATAATCATGAACGTGGCGAGGCTTTCATTTTCCATAAGCATTTCCACCACCAGATGATCTGCTGAGGTAGGTGGTCCGAGAAGATGAAGGTATATATCGAATTTATTATTTATATTTGAAATTTATTAAATTCGAGAGTGTAAACATTTGTGATATATATCTAATTTAACTAGAAATCTTCTCGAAAATCACATTATCAATTGAGAAGTCGTTTCAAACTACTTAGTGTAGTTCATCATTAGGATAATGGTGATTATTCTTTCGAAACGCGTTTGTTTCTCAATTGATAAAGTGAATTTACAAAATATTTCCGATTAAATTTATTTAATTCAGTAATATTTTATTAATGAAAATTAGATTTTAAATCACTCCCAACCAAACCAAGTACTTAAAGTTCAATTAATCAATCCATGTAGATACACAACTTTAGTGTTACAATTTAGTTATTAGGTAACATGAGTTACCCTAAATTATGTTTATAAATTATTTATAAAAGAAAAATTATTTGTATTTATTAGTTATTTATGTTTATAATATTTAATAGGAAAAAATTATAATTATTTGTAAAATAAATTTTATGAACAAAATTTGATACAAATTTATTAGAATCAAAATAATATAGTGATTTTTCATAATTATTAATTCATTTAATCATTCAAAATGTTAATTTAAAAATAAGGGCATTGTGGGTATGAGTTTCCTAAAGTCTACAATGATTTTTCCCTTCATAACGTTAACATGAATTTGTGGTTTTATAATTTTATAATTCTTTGTGGGATTTTAACTTTTAAAATTTTTGGCGTATGTGTAAGTATGTAATAATAAAATTTAGTGTTAAATTTGAATTTGAATTATTATTTGAATATGAATTTGAATTATTATTATTTTGGTTTTGAAATGTTGTTGCATGGCTTAGTCTATGTTGAGAGCTCCTTAGGAGGTTTTCTCTTTTTGTCATTATGCCTCTTACATTTAGAGGCTCTATTTTGGTTTTTGCTAGAATTATGAGATGCATTTTCAAAACTGTAGGATTTGTTGGATATCTTGGCAATTATGCTTATTTTTTTATTGTGCCTTTCATGGCTAAATGTTTGCTTTCTGAAGAGGATAGTTACACTTCTTTGCTATATCAAACACTTTTTAAAGATTTTAAGTTTGGAAAAATGTTGGTCTTATGAAAACATGATCCTCTAGTTTCATCCGATGAAAAGTGTATTATTCTTACCTTTTATAGCACATTGGATTTCAAAATGCTCAATTTATCTTTCTTTTCTTTTCTTTTCTTTTCTAGCCAGAAAGAGTATTTGTATTATATCATCCTAAGCCCACTTAAGAGAAAATATGTCACTTATTATAGAGGTAATTGTTTTCTCCTTTCCAATTAGAATCCTAAGTAGAATATATATCAGCAACAAAAAGATGAGGTTTGTAGGTGAATACCTTACAAAACTACCCCAACAAGACATAAAATGTTAAACCCATAAAATTAATAGGGAATCTTATTTAAATACAATTGATCGACCATTAGGGAGTTATACCATGTTTGATTTGGTCATTAATATTTAATGCACCTCTCTTCAATTTACACTCCTAGTTAGCTTAATTAAAGTCTCCAAGAACATGGAAATATGCTTTCCATGGATATCTTCCACAATCTTCCTAATTATTTCCATGTTGTTTTTGATAGATTTCTCCTTTGGGAGGGAGCATTTGACCAAATCATGGAGGATTAGGAGAGAAACGCCTATAACCAAGATCCTATAAATATTTAAACACTTTATAGTGTTTCAGGCCCTAGACTACCTCTCCGCTCCCCTCCCCTCCCCTCCAAACACTCGCTAAATCTTAATACTAATGTGGAATTTTAAATTTAAATGAAAAAAGTTTGATAATTGGAATTTCAAATTCCATTTACTTATTAGATTAAAAAGTTGTGTTTTTTATTTTTATCTTATTTCTATTTGAATTTATAAATATTATTATTTTAATTAGAGGTTAGTTAATAATATTGTTTATCATTATTAATATTGTTAGATTTATTATTGATATTTTAAATTTATTTAATTCATTAATAAAAATATTAATGAAATTAGGTTTAAATTCTAACTCCAAACCAAATCAGAAACTTAAACTTTAATAAATCAGTCTATGTGGTTGCACAATGTTACTATCAACAATTTAGTTAGTAAGTAAGAGATTGATATTATGTGGAGAAATTAATTAGATATAAAAGAGGAATGATTTAAATTAATTATATATAAAATTTATGATTGATATCTAAATAAGCCTTTTAAACATAAAATTTAATTATTTTTATGATTATAATATTTAATAGAGAAAATTTATAATCATTTATAAAAGATATTTTAATTTATCATAAACTATTTGGAAAATTACATTATCATTTGATTTTCCAGAAGATTTATGATAAATGTGACAACTTGTTTAAATGTTAACTAGTTGTTATGTTATTTAATTTTAAGTAACTAAACATTTATGTTTCTTGAGAAAAATATTATCTCATAAACAAAAATAAATTACGTTTTGCTGGAAAAAAAAAATTATTAATGGAATAGTGGTTCCATAAAAAAGTTAAAATACTGATGGTAAAAGTATTCCAAGAACTTAGAGTGGTTGAACAGAAAACAATTCAAGACAATTACCTTTCCTTTGGGATAAAAGGTGCATCCCAGTGAGGAAGAGGGGTTCGATTCTGAGACAGAGGAGGGAGAGAGTGGAGTATTCTTGAGCTGGTAGTGACCAGTGGAAAACACTCAGCATTCCCTATTCCTATAAAAGAAGAAGTATTGGGCCAAGGGCCTTGAGGTCTCTTCTGGAAAATTATGTCAACCTACTGGACTCGGTATGGAGAACAAGGGGAGATGAGGATGAAATTTCCTCTCTCATGGTAGGGTGGACAACATCAACAAGTCTGGAAAACAAGTAAGTACCCATTTAATAGAAAAATAGGTATTGGTTATGTTGTCTAGGTATTTGTAAATTTTTGTTATAGTCAGGGTTATTTAATTATGAAATGAAGACTTCTCCATATTGGAAGTGTTGAAATGTGTTATATCTGTGTTTTCTTTAAATGAAAAATGGAATTCAGATAAAACAGTAAGTATTCAGATTTATGCAAGTTCTGGTTTGTTTCTTAACCAAGAAAATAATTTGTGTTTACTGTAAACTGATGGAATTATTCAAAACTACTACTACAAGCATGTTAACACAGGAAACCGTTAACTCGAGGTTTTAGGGTCGAAACTCCAATCCCTGAATTGGTTGTTAACTATAATCTATGATATACACAGACAAAATGGTCCGGACATCTCATTAAATTGAAAGAAATAAATTATGTACCAACACCAGTTAAAGGGTGTAAAGCTAACTGTAAACAGTAAAATAAATGAAGGAAAAGAAACATCAAAGATTGCATGCGTAGTAAACCCCAGAACCAGAAAATATCAATGTAAATCAAGATTTACAATGACAGTGAATAAACGAGCCAAGTAAGAAAGAAACCAAGATTCTACAGAGCCAAGCTACTCTAACTCGAACAATATTCAAGGCTCGAAAATGTACATTATACATTTATAAGGAAAATTCGAAAACATTTTCACTATTTTTGAATATACCCAAAAGAGAGCAAATTATTTCATCAGAACATAATGAACAGTATTTGCGCGAACAGAGGATACTTGAAACAATAACACATAGGTATAAAAGTAAAGTATTTCATAGAATTTGAGATAGAATTTATACTAAAATTCACTAAGTCTATAGAGTTATCCTCTCATAAATTTGGACCAGAAAATACAGAGTATCTTCAGAAAAACTAAGTATAGTTCAAGACATAGCTACAAAATTCGATGATAGTCATGAGCAGGGTGAAGCCCCTCGAATTGCAAAAATATAAATTTAACATGACTGCATGCAACCCTGAAAATAAAATCCAAAACTCACGATGTCGGGATCATCTTCGAGGCCAGAACAAAGGCCCTCTGCTAACAATGCCTATAAACCTTACAACAAATATGGGGTACCTGAAGGGCAAGAGAAGAGTCAGGGAGATGACCTTTTGAATCAAGAATTTGAAAGGAATTAACCTCAAGCATCGAGCTAGGCCGTTACCTGCACAAGGGAGAAAGAACCAGAGAAAACATTAGCAAGAGATCATGGCAACAAGCTAGAAAACAGAGAATATATAAAAAAGAAAGGCAAAAGCATAAACCTATTACCTGAGTACAATAATTCCTCTCCAGGTTCAAAGGGTGAAACTATGTGAAAGAGCCATGGAAAGGAGTCAGCCCTCGTAACTGGAGGAAAGTGTATATTGATTTAGGAAAAACACATAACCTAAAATTTTCCTCATCTCACCTGCTATTTCGATGAAGGAGCTCACATGAGAACCAGAATCCACGTAACCTCAGAGTGAATACAGGCATGTCGAAATAAAACAATGATTCCATTTTAATACCCCAAATTAATGCAGAAAATCGAACGAAAACTCACCTGTGGAAATAAAAAGCCTCTAAGGTCTGTATAACTAGAAATGTGACCTCGTTATGAACAAGATGAGATTTAAGCAGTATAGGTATCAAGTTACTTGCATGTGTCATACCTGGAAAAGCCAAGTGGAGACGAGCGGAGCCAAGGTAATTGTTTCGGGAAAAAACATCCTAGAGGTTTGTTGGGTCAAAACCTCCACATATCAGGGCATGCTATTCAGAAGGACTCACACACAACCACACTTAAATGTTAAAAACTAGATAACAACGATAGTAGAACTTACCTGTAGTCCTATGTTCGATGTAGATCCCGCGGGGTCCAAACCCCCAGCAACCCTTCTTCCTCTTCAACCTGGAAAACAAGAAAGAACATGCATGGAAACCTAGTTGTACAGCATATATTGCTCCTAAATGTTAGTGTAATCCATGTGAAACATTATATAAACCATAATAAATTCTTAATAATCAATCTTTTCACATATGCAAATAGATATTAACACATAAGTTCAGGAACAAGATGGTTCTTCATTATTGCGAACAAAATGTACAGAAATAAAAAGTGGAGAGATCACCTGAATCCTTCCACGATATTCGAACAGACCGTCGTCCGGATCCGTCCTGCCCTTGCCTCACTAAGATACTTTCAAGACTTGTGCACTCAAGATGGCATATAAACTGATGAACATCTCCAGGAAACAAGGGTTTCCTGTAAAAATCTGGGAAAGTTCAGGAGGCACGGGAATGCAGACTTGAATTGGGATTCCAACAGAGTATAATATCTATAATTTCTCTCTCCCTAAGGCCATGGACATGAGGGTCTTTTATACTCCCTCAAAGTAGTTTCAATCAGTTGGAAACAGTTGGTCACGTGCTGGGGTGGTTGAACTACTGGAGTAACCATCAACCCGGCCCGAAAATAGGGAATTTTTATATATTTTTTAATTATTTTAATGGCATACGCGGAAAAGTGTGTATGGACTCGTGTATACACGTGGAAAAGTATGGGCATACCCGCGTAGGGGATTTTTAACACTGTTTTTTATGAATTTTTTTCAAGTCTGTGGGAATGGGTGCCCAAGGCAAAAGTGACAATCATGAATCACATGAGGGTGAAAAAATGATGCTTCTCTTGGTACCCCCTAATATATGGGATCCTCGGAGAGGGTACATGAGGAAACATGTAATGCACATAGAAATAACTTTGCACAGACAGAGGACTGCAGTTATCAGGAGGGCAAATGAAGAAGAGAGAGTCAACTCATGCTGAGGCGGGCATACCCATGCTCAGTCAAAAATGCATCATATCGAAAGTACAGAATAGATCCAAAATGTTTACAAGTATATCTAAACTGGAAGTACACAATGAATCATCTGAGCATGGCTCGGAAGTACAAGTCAGAATCAATGTCTAAGTATCACATATAAATCTCATTCGATGATGCTGGCTTGGATGTCCCGTCAGCATAGAAATCATTGAATCTCCAGTACCAAATCATAAGGGTAGACTCATGGGTACAATCCGCCAACTTCGGAGACAACATATAAGATGTTGTTATCTTAGGCACAACGCTATAAATTGAATAGCATCAAGCTGGCCAGTGGGCTAGCAGAAAAATTAGGCGAAATCTTTGATGCAATAGGGTCTTCCACCGTCTCTATGTACAATTCACAATGAGATAAATGAAATTTGAAGTCGACCATGTAGAAATTGTTATTTTACAGTCCAATAATGTATAGAAAGATTATGCCTTGAGACAACTATCCAATAATGAAAATGAGTGTGAGTGCCCCAATACAATTAACAGAATGCGAATGAATGAGTTGAAGTCGAGACACTTGAAAGAATCTACCTTATTCGGGAGGCAATGACTGATCCCCACGCATGCGATAGCGAAGAGTCTACCCATGATGTGCAAACCCTAAGGCACTGACAAAAATACTCTAGACCTTATTCCTAGAGCAATGAGTTGAAGTCGATGGGAAAAGATCTGCTGGAAGGAAGGCATTAAGGGATCCCCCATCAGTCCAGCGCGAGTGTAACCCGCAGGCCAAGATTTGGAAGGAATCGGATGAAGTAGAGTGACAGAACCAAACCAAAGTACGTTTCCGAAATGCGCAAGATGAAGCTAGCGCACGGAAGAAACCCTCTAAACCAACCAATAATGAAAGCTGACACAGAGGCGAGATATCCACCAATAGGGTCAAATGGAAATCAAGGTACTGCACGAATCCCAAGTGTGATAATGTATGCTGACGTCAAACACAGGGGAAACCACTCAGTCAAAGACCCATAATGATGATCAAATGCTGAGCACAAGGTCACCTATCAATGATGGAAATAGGGCCATCATGCGGCTCTAGGTTTTCTCTCAGATCAATGTGTCGTAGTCGATAAGAGACAAACCCGCCAGTGAGAAGTCAATGGATACCTTCTCAAACCAGCAGGAGGAGAAGACCAAAAAAATCTAATGTGATAGAACAAGATACTGACAAAACCGGGAAGGCTGACTGAATAATGAGTCAAGAGACACCGCAGAATGGCCGACTCTGGTTAGACTTCCCTTGAACAAAAGCATGACTCGTGATGACCATGGCAGTAAAAAGTGACACTGTATAAGTCTGTTATGCAGGAGGCAAAAACAAACTCTCCATATGATTGGAAGAGATAACCAACCGGGGGAGAACTGACCAGTGAAACAAGGCAAAGGATGAACCTAGGTCAAAACTAAAACCATCCCAAATGAAGGAAATATATAAGTGTATGTGCTTTTTTCAAGGGCGACAAACTGATACTGTACTGCCATCAAATTACGAAGTTATATCTCGTTCCTGCTCTTTTTGTTATTTTTGATTTTTTTGTCTTTTTCATATAATAAGCCTGAAAAAGAATAAAAGAATGCTATAGTACAATGGATAGAACGAGTATGAAGAAACAAATGCACTAGTTCCGGGACAGGAACAATCCTATGCTCAATGCAAGGTGGCGGGAACTGGTAAGCGATACTCAGAGGAATGTTCCATCCATGGGTAAAAAGGGTGTCAAGTCGCGATAGCTAAGTGCATGCAATGGTTAACTTGTACAAATAGTCAAGGTCAAAAGTTGGCTTAAACATCGAGTCCAAATGAAGCCGGCTAAAGGCCAGGATAAACAAGTAGCCAATATGCAATGCAGTAATACAACTCAACAACACTAGGGAGCCTCTAGGGTAATAGCCAGAAAAATGATAGTGAAGAAGAAGAAGAATGAAGCTTCAACACATAAGTCATGGCGGGACTAAAGAGGACTCCCGAGCCTACATAAAACGCGGCATGGGCAACAAGTGATAGCGAGGAACTAACTAGGAAGCCCATGTAAAGGAAGGCTCTACCACCAAGTCATGATTAAATAATCGGTGAGTGAAATGGGTGTAATACTCATGACCTGATGGGATCGACCCTATGGCAAGTGATCAGAATGGAGGCTAGTATGCAAAATGCAACAGAAAGTGGATTCCCTAACCTATATGCCAATGAATATCATATACCTGCCATGACGGGTCAGCAGTCATGGATCAAAAACCGGAAAAAATCTCGAGTTTATCAAAATGTACCTGAAAATATACCAATCTGGGCACTTCCAAGCATCTGGGTTATGCAGCTTAAGATAGATTGGAAAAATAAGCATAACAAACTTTTGCAAAAAAATTTCAATTTTGGGCATAAATACACAAGTTACCTTATATTTGGTTCATTGTTACATTGCTGATTTGGGAAAAAGTGCTCTGGAGAAAAAGCCTCTTTCGTCAAAATAGGAGCAATCGACCATCAAACTTCATCGAATTTGTTAGGTAAGCTCTTAATTCATCCTTGTTATTCATTTTGTCCGTTCATAAGTTAAAAATTAGGAATTTTCACCGTAGAACCATTTGTTTAAAATCATGGGTTTGCGCATACGCAGGTTTATAATGACCAAGTCGCGTATGCGCAACCCAAAATGAAAAAATGCATAGCTAATGAACAAATTATTGAATTTTTGCAGGATGAATATATCTTGGAGAGAGCATGAACACAGTGCCATTGATAATGAAGTCATGCAGGACCAAGTATCACTCAATATTCTTCGAAATTGTGGATAGCTCAAGTTTTTCAAAATGCCAAATATGAAGAGTAATGTCTGGTTGCTCGAAATGCTTGTGAACTATTGGGAACCAAAATAAGACTGCTTCATAATAGATCAAATGCCCATACGCATCGAGGTGGGAGATATCTATTTTATTATTGGACTCTCCCGGAGGGGGGAGCCAGTAGACTTGCATGGTGAGCCTTTGGGAGGGCTAACCGTGGAAGATTACGTCCACGTCTACTGCGTAGAGGGTTCCAAGAAAGTTGGAACTCAAATTTCTATCAAAGATTTAAGAGACTTGCACATAAAAATTCTCCTTTTTACCATTGGCAGGGTAGCAGGATCTGCTTCCCTACACCAGGCATCCAGGACTCAAATGAGTATAGCAGTGGAATGCTTAACTCATTTATATGATTGGTGCACAGCTCTACTGATGAACATGAAGCAACAATTGACTTCTATCCGAAAAGTAAAGACAAAACATTTTGGATATGGTACAATCTTGATGACATTCTTCTTCAAGAAGATTCCTAGGCTGAGACCCAAAGTGATCTCTTCTATCAGCAGCCCGAGAAACCCAAGAATTGCCCGATGGGCTGACTTGATGAAGAGATTGGGGGGAAGTGAAGTTCCCCGAACCACTTGGGATGATGAGTTCTTCCTTTGGTCGGGAGAACAAATCATTGTTGTGGAAGACTATCCCTATGCCGGGATGGATTTCCGAGGTGATCCAGACCTTGTCCTTCCACCAGGCATGGCATGGGGCACAGTCGGTAAGTTTGCAATTTTTTTACTTATATAATTTTTTTGGATTTTTTCAATATATATGAAGAAATGTCGAAAACAAACATGTTTTTTATTGGATTCAAGATGACTTAAAATTTTATAATGATCATGACACAGATATTGGACCAGTTCGACCTGAGGGTTACCCACGACATAAGCGTCGCAGAGGCGAGGCGGATACAGTAGATCCAGACAGGACCCTCCAGGCTGTACAGAGGAACTTGGACGGGTTAACCCGCCAAGTACCTATGGCTACAGTGGAAGATTTGCCTGAAGCCATCCAGAGACGGGTGGTAGGAGTACCCCGTGACTGGTTACGGTTATTCCGCCGAGTTGCCACCGTGATCGTGTTCTATAGGAACACAACTTCTGGGCAGGGACCACAGGATTAGATAGATATGATGTATCAGATGACTGTATATTTTTTGAGACTGAACATGATCGGGCCTAAGCCCAATTTTTTGTATGACTTATGGATCCAAATTTTGTATAGTTTTTTGAACATTCTGATGATATATATACAGCGATGTTTGATGTGATGTGACAAATGTATAAAATTGTATGATTTTTTTTATGATTAAATTTTATTGTATGGAATGATTAATATGCCAATCAATTGCTTGATTAGCTAATGAGTCTGCCATCCAATTGTCAGCTCGAGGAATATGAATGAAAGTTAAAAATTGAAATGATCTTTGTAACAAACGTACCCTCAAGAACAACCGGAGTAAAAATGGATCTTGAACCCGATACGTATTCTTCAACTGAGACACCACCAGTTGGGAGTCCAAGAAAACTACTAACGAATCAACACCAAAAGATATTGCGTCCGAGAGTAGATAAATAACTGCAGTGTATTCTGCTATATTATTGGAAGCAGGACCAATGCAGACTCCTCTTGATACTAACAGCTGACCGGATGGATAATGAAGCACCCAAGTCGCGGAAGCTAAGTTCTGGGTGTGTCTACTAGCACCATCAGCGAAACCAAAATGACTCATGACATCTGACACAACCTGCCAAAGCAGATCCAAAAACATCACCATCCCATCAAAGATCAAAAAACAACAGATATGTACAAAGCAAAACTACTATATACAAAAGAAAAATGTCAAACCGAAGCCTAGGCATAATACTTTTTCAAATAGAGCCCATTTCTAGGCTCCGACAACTCGTTTCCTTCAAAATCAACCAAGGTATATGCTCTTTTTTTAAGGACTTTTGTAACGATGAAGGGGCCATACCACATAGACTTAAAATTTCCTGCCCCCAGGGCATCTTTTTCTTGGGCATAGACCAAAACAAGGTCACCTTCTGAAAAAACCCTAGGTTTGACCACCTTATCGTACTGAACTTTAACTCGGTTTTTATGCGCTTCATTCATCGTGGTGGCATCCCGACGCTGCTCATCGAGATGTTCCAGATGAAGGAGACGTTATTCAAGACTAGAAGTGTCAGGAAGAAGTTCAACAGCTAACTTAAGAGAAGGAATCTCACATTCAATGGGAAATACGGATTCCAACCCGTGAACTAGCTGAAACGGAGTAAAGCCAGTTGCAGTTTTCACTGACGTCCTGTATGCCCAAAGTGCAGGATATAGCATAATATGCCAGTTGGATCTAGCTTTATCAATTTTCCTTTGAAGAATTTTCTTCAAGGATTTATTCACGGCTTCCACTTGCCCATTGGCTTGAGGATAATACGGAGATGAATGCTCCCGCCGGAAACCTAATTTTAGAGCCAACTCAGCCATCATGCTATTCTGAAAATGACTGCCATGATCAGTGACAATCTCTCTAGGAATACCAAAACGAGCAATAACCTGGTTGAAAAGAAAAAGAGCTGTTGTCTCACCATCATTCCCAAAAGTAGGCATAGCCTCGACCCACTTCGTAAAGTAGTCTACTGCTACAATAATTTACTTGTGACCTTTAGCCGAAGGCGAGTTACAAGTAGTATAATCAATACACCACTTTGTAAAGGGACTGACAGTAATGACTGGAAAAAGCAGAGCTGGATGAGCGCGCATTTTTCGAGTATAAACCTGACACAGATGACATTTTTGACCGATTCCATACAATCCTTGAAAATCGAAGGCCAAAAGTACCCAACACGCAAGATATTTTGGGCTGTAGCAAGCCCAGATAAATGACCACCACAAGCTCCACTGTGGCAATCATTCAGCACAGCCTCAGCTTCTTCGAGAGTTAAGCAACGTCTCAGGATTGAATCAACCCCTTGACGGTATAAAGCGTCACCAATAATCAAGTAATTCTTAGCCAAGTGACACAACTTACGGCGCCGATCTTTCGAAAAAGTAGAGGGAAACTTCGCAGTCTGAAGATACACAATGATATCTCCATACCAAGGATCCTGTGGAGAGATAAGAAACAAATGTTCATCCGGGAAGGATTCATCATAGACTATCTCTTCCCCGCAGGGCAACTCGGAAATCAATTCCACGAAAACCAATGATTTCTTGGACTTGGAAGACATAAACTCAAGATCAAATTCCTGCAAAATCACAATCCATCTATTGTATTTGCCCCCAATCACTCGCTTATTGAGAACAAACTGAAATGGATTGGCTGCTGCCAAAACATAAGTTTTTCGTAGAAGAATGTAATGTCGGAGTCGCTGCACAGCATGAACTGCTTCTAAAGCTAAATTTTCTATTGGAGTATACCGGAGCTCAGGACCTACCAATCCTCGACTAAGATAGTATATAACATGCTCTGCAAGAGCATCATCATCCTTAACCAGAACCATACCAATAGTAGATTCTGTTGCTGCAAGATACAAAAGGAAATCCCTGCTATAATCAGGTGGACTCAATAAAGGAGAAGAGGTCAATGCTTTTTTCAAATCATCGAATGAGCGTTGAGCGAAGTCATCCCAAAGAAATGGAACTCCCTTCTTCAACAATCTCATAAATCCCTGGGTAACTTCAACATAATTTACGATAAATCTCCGAAGAAAATTAGCCTTTCCTTGTATACTTTGAAGTTGATGAATAGAGGACGGGGGAGGCAACCGAAGTATTGCCTCAACCTTGAAGGGATCTACCCTAATCCCTTCCCTAGACACAATGAATCCTAATAACCGACCGGATGTAACCGCGAAAATGCACTTGTTTGGATTCAACCTAATCTTGTAGAAACGACATCGTTCAAATATTTGACGGAGGTGAGCAGGATGATCCATTCTCTTTCAAGAATGAGCAGCTAAATCATCCAGATATGCCTCGATAATCTGTTTGATGTCATGGAAGGCGTATGAAATGGCCCGCTGAAACATAGCCCCAGCATTTTTAAGACCAAAAGGCATCTTCTTGTAAGAAAAAGTACCCCAGGGACAAATAAAGGCAGTCTTATGTTGATCTTCAGGACGGATAGTAATCTGATTATATCCGGAGAAACCGTCCATGAAGGAAAAAATCTCATTATCGGCACACTCATCAATGATCTAATCTATAAATGGTGTGGGGTAATTATCTTTCGGACATGCTTTATTAAGGTCTCTGAAATCAATGCAAACTCGAATTGTTCCTTTTTTTTTATCTACGGGAACAGGGTTTGAAACCCATTCAGTCAAAGGAACAGGGAAAATGAATCCCGCCTTAAGCATCTTCTCCACCTCAGCTTTGATAGCTGCTGCCTTCCTAGGATTGACCGGACGAAGTTTTTGCCTCACCGGCTTAGCGTTTTCGTAAGTCTTGATCTCATGCTGGACAATAGATGGATCTATACCAGGCATTTCCTCATAAGACCAAGCGAATACATCCCTATACTCTTTAAAGAGATCAGTGTAAATCTAAATCTCTTTAGGGGAACATTCAGCTTCGATGAAGACATTCTCAATAAGATTGGGATCCCTGGAGATGTTCACCGAGATAGTTGGAGAAATCACAGCCATGTTCCCTTCAGCATATACCTGTGTTGGTGCTAAAGGGTTCAGGACTGGGTGAACAGGACCAGGAGACTGAGGACTTGGAAAACTTGTCTCAACTTCGCTCAAATCAGGTAAAAAGTAAGACCGATGATGCAAATCATCCCACGGTCTATCTATACCAGTCATAGCTTCCAGGATGGCCTCTTGAGATGGAAGAGTGGTATCAAGGCAGTCCTGGGCAGAAGAAGAACTAAGTGTCTAAGTCGGAGCCACATCTCCATCCAACTCTTCCGGTGAGAGAGGAGCTAGGATGGATTCTGTAGAGTCAACAATAGACTGATAAGCAATCTCAGCTGCAGACATTGGAAATTCCATTCCACCCACTTGACCTTCCGCTAATGTGGCGGTAGGGGAAGGTAAGGTCCAAGGGTCCGAAAAATAATGAGTTCTGAAGAACTCTCTTCGAAGAGGAGCCCTGGAGGATGAAATTGCATTTATATGAACCATAGGAGGTGGAATATCAAAAGTACCCATCAAGGAAGAATACATTCCAACCCCTAAATTCTCAACAGGCGCCTTAGTATTATCCAACTTTGGAATAGTTGAGTCATTAGATGCATTCGGGTCTACAGGAGGACAGTCCAGTTGATCCACCGTAACAATCCTCCCTTCGTGAGGGAAACAAATAATCTGAAACAATGAAGATGCAATAACATCCATCTCATAAATCCAGTTTCTCCCCAACAGAAGGTTGTAGTCCAAGCTTGCATCAACTATCTCAACCTCTATATTCTGATTTTCCCCAACCTGAATGGGCAAGGCAGGACTGGTACCATGCGGTCTGTGAGAATGACCATCAAACGCAGTCAGAAGAGTAGCAGATGGAACAGCTGCGGGAGATCCAATTCCCTTCCAGCATGTGAGAGACATCACACATGTGGAAGCACCCTCATTAACGACTGTCCGAAAAATATTGCATTTCCGGTACGATGATTTAATATGAAAATCCATATGATGGGGGAGTATCTTTTTAAAATTATTCATATCGAAAGTAATCATAAGAGAATTATTTGGATCGATAGCCCCAAGAGCAGTGAGCAGAGCACTGCGCTGATCCAGACAAGACTGGAGCACCTTAAGAGCCGACATGGCACAAGGACTCTGCGCCAGATCTTCCATAATAGAGTAGTTTTTGGCATCCCTAGCATTTGGATTAATCATCGTACGCTTAGTAGATGCTTTTGGCATCTGAGGTATAGGCTCAACAGTAGGCCTCGTAATATGAAGCGGCTCAGTAGCATCGAGAGCACCCTTAGCTTTCGAAGACTCTTCTTCGCCATAGTCACGAGATCTCGTGGAAAAATCCACGTGAGCACTTATCATGTATATGTTTGATGGAATTTCCCCTTCCTGGGTGCCCCCAGAGGAAGCCCCAGTACTTTGATTCACGCCAACAACTAGTTGTTACCTTTGGGGAAAAGGGTTTGTCAACACAGCCTGGGAACTGGAAGAACCCTGTTGAGCTAACATGCACTGCGCATCCTGAATTTTAGGGCAAAGGTGTGTAAGATGGTCTCCAGCACACAACTTGCAAGGAAGCTTCACTTTCTTTTTATCCTTTGGACCCTCACCAACATGCTCGTTGGTTTTATTTGCATTACCCTTCCCATTATTGCCCATTTTCTTATTATTCCGTCCCTTATTCTTCCCTTCAGATTGTTGATTTCCTTTAGGATTGGAAGTTTGGATGACATTTACCGACAAATATTGGGAAGGCGATGCTTCAGCAGGCACATCCTGGCCAGAAGGAGAAGATTGTATAGACAAATGCTGCAATTGAGTAAGCAGGTTAGCTGCACCACTATTGATCGGCCCAATAAGTCCATCACCATGAGGACTAGTCTTAGTCTTGGATAAATCTAATTTGGAGCGAGGAGCATTGGGAAAATATTTATGAAGGACTCCAGACTGAGAATATATCAGTTCCAGCTGCTGGGCCCTAAAAATAGTCTGTTCCTGAGAAAATACCCTAGACAGGGATACATCTTTAGAAATATCTTACTGCAGAGATTTCAAAAACCATTCCAAAAGGAATTCTCCTGGAATATGAGCTTTAATAAGCCTCTTCCTTTTCCGCCATTCCTGAATATGGTCAGAAATGTGGGTTGCGTCATCCTACTTAAAATTAGCTAGGAGTTCAGTGCCGACGTCATAACGGACGGGCAACTAGAAATGATTTAGAAATGTAACAGCCAGATCTCCAAATGTAGCAAAACTGCCCCCATTTAACTCAATATACCACTTGGCAGCATTTCCAGTTAAGGTATGTTGAAACAATCTCAACCTAATCGAATCATCGATCAGGGAGTTAGAAGAGCACCATAAATGGAAGGTGGTGATGTGATCAGCCGAATCTTCTCCATTCTTGCCTTCAAACTTTGGAATGTCTGAAGGAAGTTTGGTGGGAACCGGAGGCCACCCCAGACTGTACCGGATCGGATCATTCGTCAATTTCGACAGATTTGGCAAGTTTAACGTTGCCAGAAAAGGTAAACGAGGCGGAGCCTGAGGATTCCATCCTTGATGGGATGAATTCCCTACATTCTGAAAAGAATACCCTGGATTTGATAAGGCACCAGGTTGCCAGAAAGAACTCGTAGAAAAAGGAGAAGAACCTCCTCCCAATGTAGAGTTACCAAAGACCGGACCAGTTCCCCCTCCTGAAGTATTGAATGAAGAGGAAAGCCCCTGATAGGGGTTCCAGGCATTAGAAAGAGGGGAAAAAGTCTGATAAGCACTCGACGAAGGGAAAGAAGCATTCCCTTGGTGACCAGTGTAAAACTGATTCACTGCCCCCGATGTAGTGAATACAGGGTTCCAACCTGTAAAAGTAGTCGAATTCTGACCACCAGACCAAGTGTTAAAACTCTGAGTCTGAGAAGTAAATGGGAAAGACCCTAAAGAAGGATTCGAACTAGGAATATGCCCAGTTCCAAAGGGGAACCATTGAAAAGAAGCTGATCCACTAGCCATGGAAGACATGGGTGTAGATCCAGCTGTAGTAGCAGAAAAGGAAAATGAAGGAATCCCATTAGTGGGCATTCCAAAACAAAAGGGACCAGATTGAAAAGAATGTGCTTGGGTGAAACCAGAGCCAAACACAGCAGTACTAGAAGCAATCGAAGATATAGCAATAGTGCCTCCTCCTTCTACAAAAGCAGGAGTCTGAATGCCTGCAGCACTCATAGCTGAAGCCGCGTTCCCAGTCGTGGCCATCGAAAGGTATGAATAATATGGAGGATCTTCTGGTGTTGCAGACTCAGGTCCGATGTACTGAAAAACGAATGGATAATCAGGAGGAAGAGGAGATGGAAGTGACTCAGAGGGTTGAGGTACTTCCTCTACTTGTACTTCTTCTTCCTGCGGAAATAAGACTCTCGAGGTGAGCGGAACGCTCCTCTCGGAACCAACACCGGAGCCAATTACAAAACCTTCAATCCCTTGTGGAGGATCTCTCTCCACTGCGTCAGACGCCACAGGGTGATACTCACCTGCTAAATTACTCCTACGCCTTCTTGAAGAAGGCTCTGGACTCTTGGGAGATAACCCCCAGATTCTCCTCGATCGACGAGGCGCTTGATCAGCCACTTTAACAAATTTTAATTAGACTCAAAAAAGTATAAAGCTAGGAAAGCTAGGAGCAAAGAGCACTCACTACAAAAAATCCCTGAGATACAATCAAGCAAACAACCTTCAGGTATTTCCGCTCCGGGTGATTAGGACCGGACACCAAAATACAAGAAAGCGAAGAATAGGACCTCCCGAAAGTAGTCTGGGATAATTACGGCCCAGGCCTACTAGCGAAGGTAACAGAAACAGTTACGCCAACCTCCTAACAACAGCCTTTGCCGGCACAAGTACCCAAGCTTCGCAAGGGCACCCCCCAGAAGTACTGCTGGAAGTGATACGACGTCTGCCTCAAGTACCACAGGTATTCCCCCCTGCAATCACCTATGTGGAACCTAGGAATGGCAGCTATGGGCACCAATCCGTGTCAGAACCCGGGCGGAACGGTCTTGAGGCAAGATTCAGCAAATCAGAGAGGGGGTATCTCTCTTCTTGGCCTTCACTTCCCCTCGCGCTTGACTCTCTGGAGGAGAGCTTTCCCGGTCCACCTAACGGAGTTGGATTTCGCTCAATTAATAAACTTCTATGTTTTTTTTTTAGTGGCCTTGGAGAGTTAACTCTCCACTCACCTAATCCAAGGCCCTACAACCTAGCTAGTTGGTGTATGACACTTAATAAATAACTTGCTAGTTTTTTTTAAATTATAGCGCTTATTTTAATCGGCTGTTATATTAAGTCAAAGGGATACGGAAATGAAACTCGTGGTGTTTTGTGACACAGAAAAGAAATTAATGAAAACCAAACTACATGAAAATGCAGTAATTGCCTTTTGATGAAAAGAAATTTCTACACGGGTTCTACGAGATTATATATTTTTTCTTTTTAGATAACAAACTTCACACTCGCAAAAACTATGAAAAATACTAAATGCTTAAGTGCACCTGATTCAAATAACTAAGAGCATGCAAATTCTAAGATGCAAAATCTACTAAAGCAGAGAGAAATTTCCCAAAGATCCTTCAGTTTTATCACTGTTTGATTGTCCACAAAACTAGTTCCCAAAATCAGAAACTCTCAATAAGAAGACATCAAAATATGCTTGAAAACAAGAGGAAGAAACCAATGACAATTCCTTTCCAAAATCAAGTCAAAAACCAAAGGCAAGAAATCTCAACAAAGCTTCAAAAGATGTAACAAAACGAAAACAAAAATGCAAAACAAAAGCAAATGACAAAACAAAATGTTTTTTGAGCTTTTGAATTTTATAAAAAGAGGAGCTCGAAGAGACCAAGAAGACTATCAAATCCCAAGCCAAACAACTTCTGAATTTCAAGCAAAAATTCAAAAACGCTCCAAATCTTATAGTGCCACTTTAGTAGCAAGATTTGTATGAGCAAAAGAAGACAAGAAATTTAGTAACTCAGCCTAGAAGAATAGTACAACCTTGCAGCAAACAAAAACTTCAAAGAACCAAGAAAGACTCTTCAAAAATTGCAACAAGACCTAGTCAACTGAACTCAAGAAAACAAACCAAAAAATGGGAAAAAATCAAAGTGCAAAGCAAGACACAAAATGAGGAAAGATTATATGAGCAAAAGCTGTCTGTTCTGATTAAGAAGAATAGCCAAGAATCCCCAGAAAGAGATCTTGGTACTCGAACTAGAAATGCAAGCACTAAAAACAAGATTTGCCAGATAAGCTAGTCTTCAACCAAACAAGAGAGAGAAAAGACCAATGACCATTATCAACACAATCCAGAGACTATAAAGACACTGCAGGAACAGGTCTCCACAGGCAGACAAGACCAAAAAGTCAAGAAATCAAAAATTTCAAAATTTACCCAGGCATACGCTACTTGACAGTTTTGAAACAAGCGTGCATACGCAACTGTGTCAAAGGAAACCCACGTATACGTGACTTCCTTTGAAGAAAACTGCATGTATACGCGTCTGTGTATAGACAAACCCGCGTATGAAAAGGTAAATAATGAAAAAAAAAAAAGATCAAGCCTGGATAAAGAACCAGGTCTTCAGTTTGACTGAGAAAAAGTTAACTGGACTGGAAATAATAGTTAAAACTGTTGGAAACCTTTCAAACAGCTGAAACCTCCCAATAGGGGAATCACAAGAATGCGATCCCCAGTGGAGTCGCCAGTTCTGTTTCGGGAAAAAACATCCTAGAGGTTTGTTGGGTCAAAACCTCCACAGATCAGGGCATGCTATTCAGAAGGACTCACACACAACCACACTTAAATGCTAAAAACTAGATAACAACGATAGTAGAACTCACCCGTAGTCCTACGTTCGATGTAGATCCCATAGGGTCCAAACCCCCAGCAACCCTTCTTCCTCTTCAACCTGGAAAACAAGAAATAACATGCACGGAAACCTAGTTGTACAGCATATATTGCTCCTAAATGTTAGTGTAATCCATGTGAAACATTATATAAACCATAATAAATGCTTAATAATCAATATTTTCACATATGAAAATAGATATTAACACATAAGTTCAGGAACAAGATGGTTCTTCATTATTGCGAACAGCATGTACAGAAATAAAAAGTGGAGAGATCACCTGAATCCTTCCACGATCTTCAAACAGACCGTCGTCTGGATCCGTCCCGCCCTTGCCTCGCTAAGATACTTTCAAGACTTGTGCACTTGAGATGGCATATAAACTGATGAACATCTCCAGGAAACAAGGGTTTCCTGTAAAAATCCGGGAAAGTGCAGGAGGCACGGGAATTCAGACTTGAATTGGGATTCCAACAGAGTATAATATATATATAATTTCTCTCTCCCTTAGGCCATACACATGAGGGCTTTTATACTCCCTCAAAGTAGTTTCAATCAGTTGGAAACAGTTGGCCACGTGCTGGGGTGGTTGAACTACTGGAGTAACCATCAACCCAGCCCGAAAATAGGGAATTTTATATATTTTTTAATGATTTTAATGGCATACGCGGAAAAGTACATGTGGACTCGCGTATACACGCGGAAAAGTCTGGGCATACCCGCGTATGGGATTTTTAACATTGTTTTTTATGAATTTTGTTCAAGTCTGTGGGAATGGGTGCCCAAGGCCATAGAGACAATCATGAATCACATGAGGGTGAAAAATGATGCTATAACAATAACCCTGTCGGTTGTGACAGGCCAAAAAGTTGCAGAGCAACGCAGCAAGGACTGACAGCAATGGGAAGAAAACATTTAGGTTTTGGGGAGGTCAATACCCTAAACGGGTACTCCATCATACTCTACCATCGATCTAATCCTTGTAATCCAACGGTGTTAACCCTTAAAACTATCAACTGAATGTGATGGGTGTACAATACCATTAATTTCATGAGTTAAGACCCCAAATCACCAAGAAACCTTACACTATGAAATCATTCCCAATCAAGATTGATATAATATTAACCATAAGTAATTTCGTCATGTTACAATAATATAAACCATAAGTATTCCATCCTGTCGCAATATTAATATGGATCTTGTGTACCTTGAAAATTAAATGTGAAATGATATCGAGGGTTGGATATGTTTCCAAGTATCATGCACACGGGATAGGTTGTTACCTTGGAGTTTGTGTTCAATTCACCCACCTTTTTAATTTGTTATGTCCATGAAAAAGTAAGGATTAGGAGCTCGAAGTAGATGCAGTGATATAAATTTGATAATTGCATTAGTAAGCCTTGTTAAGGTAAAAATTAAAATAAAAATTATGGTTGATTATGATATACGTCACAAGTGGTATCAGAGTAGCATTCGCATGATGGGACCCTAGGGGTCACCTAACATGACAATTGTGTGTGTAAATTATGCACAGCAAAGGAATAACATGGTAGGAGATGATATGAGGAGGGGGTCAAGACAACAAACACCCTGCAACGTAGGGGAACCTACACTCCAACCCCAATCAGAAATGAATCCTGAAATGTGGATTCAGCTAAGTGTTGATCAGCACCAATAGAATAGTAGACTCTTGGAGGAGCAGTAGCACCAAACCAGTATTATGCTAAGTATTGTGCAGAAGCTACAAGAATAAATGGTCTGGGTTAGGAGTGACAATGAGTGCTTGATGCAATCATGGAAAATTTTAGGGGCTAATATTCGCAGGTGGGCTAATTTTCCATGGTTTTTCCAAAAAAAAAAATTCGCAAATTTCCATTTTTTTTATAAAAGTGATTCGCCCAAATTTTACAATATAAAATTATTTTACCTTAAAAATCGCCAAAATTATATAGAAAATTTATATAATATCATTATAAAGTTGAATAATTTTACAAATACATCAATAAATATTTTAAATTTTTCACATTAGGGACTAGTGAGATTCGCCAATCTTTTAAACTTCAAAATAATTTTCCATCCTTAAAATTTTCCCTGGATGCAATAGCAGGAAAGGATACTCAAAATCCTTTCTGATAAGAAGAATCAAGGAGTGTTACAACCCAGTCTGGAAAGAGAAACACAAGAATAAAATGAATGACAAGCTAAGGATCAAACCAATGGCAGAAAAGAAGGAAGTCATTCCTAGCAGAGAAACAAAAATAGAAACTATAATGGGGCTGAGTCTGGAAATGTGTCAGAACAACAAGAAATTAAGAAGAAAAAAGTGGAGCTACAAGGTGAGTTCCAAAATATAAAACCACCTATTTTTTATGGAGAAGCGGAGGAGGTGGTTGAAGCATGGTTGATTAATATGAACAGTACTTTCAAGTTTATGAGTACAACAATAATATTAAAGCCAAACTAGTCATCTATCCGTTGAGGGAGAAGGCCACCTTGTGGTGGGAGGAAGTCAAGAATATCCGCAGAATTGAAGATTGGGACATGACA
Organism: Pinus albicaulis; assembly: GCA_034641835.2. NCBI lineage: Eukaryota > Viridiplantae > Streptophyta > Pinopsida > Pinales > Pinaceae > Pinus > Pinus albicaulis. The sequence continues at coordinate 1,693,005,083 of CM076581.1, forward strand.
TGGGATACATTTCAGCAATACTTCAAGGACAAGTATCTAACAGAACATTTTTATGACAAATTTCAGGGAATTCCACGACTTGAAGTTTGGTCAAATGAGAATGGATGAGCACATAACCAAGTTCACTTCCTTGTTAAGATACATTTCTTATTTAAGGGATGAAAAGGCTAAGGTTCAAGGATTTTTGAGCAGCTTCCTGACTCACATGAAAAAGTGAATTGAGTTCATGAATTCAAAGACCATGGATGAAGCAATTCGAAAAGCGAGAATGTGTTACCAACAGTCCAAGGCAAAAGGAGAACTGGGCAAAAACTGCCAGCCAAGAAAAGGGCAGAAAGGCGGTCCAAATTTCAAAGGTTCGAGAACTAACAACTTTAATAATTATTCAAGGAATTCATTGAAAAAATAGTTCGAGAGAAATCAACAAAGAACCCATTGGCTTGCGGAAAAGAAGCCCACAGAGGCTTCCAGTAAACCTGAACAAGGACAAAACCAGAAACCACCCCTGCAGTGTTGTGGGTGTGGTGAGGTTCACTATTATAAGAATTGTCCATAGTGGGGAAGAAATGATACAGTATCCAATCTACAAGAAGCCTCTACAGTGGGTGATGTATCCCAGAACATACCCAGAATTAATGCCGCCTTGGAGGATCAACATGCATATAATCAACCAACGATGATAGATTGGAAGGTAAGCTACTTTCGCAGCCTGTTTTTACTTTTGTTGACCCAAGTTCAATTTTAAGTTAGATAAACCCAAAAATAGTAGAAATTTGAAAATTACAAAGTCATAAATTCAAAAATCAATGGCTGGTACAGCTAGCCACTAGAGCAAAAAGAAAATTTTGTGCCAAAATCCCAAACTGTATACTGGAAATTGGAAACCAGGAATTGAATGTGGATCTAAATGTGTTTCCCTTGGGATCCTATGATGTATTATTGGGAATAGATTGGTTGGAGAGACACTAGACACTGGTAGAATGTAAGGAAAATATTATAAATTACAGAATTCAAGATGGAACTTGTAAGGAGATACAAGGAATTAAGAAACACCTACAGTTGTGTCCTATTACAGCCTCTCAAGCGAGTAAGTGTATTAGGAAAGGATGTCAGTTATATGCCATTCAGGTAGGTTTCGCTAATTCTAAAGAAAAGAATCCTATGATGGAGAACATACCAATGGTGCAAGATTTCATGGACGTATTTCCAGAATATGTACCGGTGATTACCACCAAGAAGAGATATTGATTTCACTATTGAGTTGATGCCTAGAGCATCACCAATTTCAAGGGCCCCATATTGAATGAGTGTACGAGAGCTAACTGAATTAAAAATTCAATTGCAAGAGTCATTGGACAAAGGGTACATTCAACTAAGTGTGTCCCCTTGGGGAGCACCAGTGTTGTTTGTAAAGAAAAAGGATGGAACCATGTGAATGTGCATGGATTATAAACAGCTCAATAAATTGACCGTCACAAATAAATATCCCTTACCATGAATTGATGACCTGTTTGATCAGGTGAAGGGGGGCACTGCATTTTCGAAGATAGACTTAAGGTCTGGATACCACTAGATCCGGATAAAAGACGATGACATCTACAAAACTACCTTTCGTACCAGATATGGGCATTACTAGTTTGTGGTATTACCATTTGGTTTAACTAATGCACCAGCAACATTTATGAGGCTGATGCATGGCATATTTCACCCCTTTTTGGACAAATTTTTTATGATATTCGTAGATGATATCTTAGTTTATTCAAAGAGCATGTAATAACACAAAGAGCACTTAAGGATAATGTTGGAGATGTTACAAAAGCATCAACTATATGCTAATTTCAAAAAATGGGACTTCTTCAAGGAATAAATTTAGTATCTAGGCCATGTTATTTCCACTGAGGGAATAGCGGTTGATCTAGAGAAAATTAAGACAATTATGGAATGGCGAGTACCCAAAAATCTGGCAGATATCCGATCCTTTATGGGGTTGGTTGGATATTATCGACGTTTCATTGAAGGATTCTCAAAGGTTGCTTTTCCAATTACATATTTGAAAAGAAAGGGAAAAATATTCAGATGGACTACTGAGTGTCAAAATAGTTTTGATAAGTTGAAACAATTGCTGACCGCAGCCTCATTGTTGAGGGTCGCTGGTTCCAATAAGGAATTTGAAGTTTGTATTGATGCTTGTAAAGAAGGAGTTGTAGTGATTCTTTCACAAGAAGGTAGGGTGGGTGCCTATGAATCAATAAAATTAAAAGAGCTTTAACAACAATATTCAGCCTATGATTTGGAGCTAACAGCTGTAGTGCATGCACTCTCGGTATGGAGGCACTACTTTCTAGGAAAAAGGCTTATGTTAAAAACCAACCACGAAAACATGGCCAACTACTTTAAGCATGCTGATCTAAAATCTCGACAGGCAAGGTGGAATGCCTTTTTAAGTGAGTTTGATATGGATATTCAACATGTAAAAGGTAACGAAAACCATGCAGTGGATGCTTTAAGCAGAAAACTACATTGTGTTTATGAAATTTTCTATAACCAGATTGAATGTAAATTTTTGGATCAGATAAAAGAGGAAGCTGGGAAGGATCCTGAATACCAATTTTTATGGCAGCAAGTGGAGGAAGCTAGAAGGCAAGAAAAACCTCTTGACTACAGAGTTAGCAAAGATCAATTGCTAAACTTTAAGGAGAAGATATATATTCCAAATCGAACGGGTTTGAAGGAGATGATCATGAATGAATATCAGCACAGTAATTACTCAGGACACCCAAGATACCAGAAAATTATAACATCAATTAGAAAGGTCTATTTTTGGCTTGGTTACGAAGAAATATTGCATAATATTTGAACAAATTCTTGAAGTGTCAACAGGTTAAGGTGGAGCATCAACATCTAGCTGGATTGTTGCAGCCTATTCCAGTACCTGAGTGGAAATGGGAAGTTATATCACTATACTTTATTACTCATTTAAAAAGATCAAAAAATCACAATGACTCCATTATGGTGGTGGTTGATAGGTTGAGCAAGGCAGCGCATTTCATACCTGTACAATCTACTTAGAAAACTATGCAGATAGAAGATATTTTTATGAGAGAGATTTTTCGATTGCATGGCATTCCAAATACTATCATATCAGATAGGGATGTGAATTTTACTTCAGCATTCTGCAAGACCTTATTTATAGGTTTTGGAACCCAAGTAAATTTTAGCACCGCTTATCATCCTCAGACGGATGGAAAAACTGAGCAGTAAACCAAATCTTGGAGGATATGTTGCGCATGTACGTAATGGAACAAACAATGAAATGGGAATAATATTTGCACTTGGTAGAATTTTCCTACAACGATGGTTATCAGGAGTCTCTTAAGATGAGCCCTTTCAAAGCTTTGTATGGACGACAATGTCGTACTCCCATCAATTAGAGCAGCATCGAAACCAATTTGATGGTTGGACCCGAGATGTTAGCTGATATGGAATCAGAAGTAAGAAATATCATACAAAATCTGAGAGCAGCTCAATATCAGTAGAAGGTATATGCAGATAAGAATATGACTGATCGAGAATTTGAGGTGGGTGATCATGTGTATGTAAGGATTAAACCAAAGAGGATCATACTAAGGTGGGCCTTCTGTGCCAAGTTGGCTCCCAGGTTCTGTGGACCCTTTTAGATATTGGAGAGGGTGGGACCTGTGGCTTACTGATTGGCTTTACCCATCCATATTCGGGTTCATAATGTGTTTCATGTATCCTTACTAAAAAGCTACGTGCATGACCCAAAGCATGTAATCCATTAGAAAAGTATTCAATTAGGGTAAGATTAAGCATCATATCTTAAAATAGATAAGTTTTATGAGAATTTAATTCAAAATTTTATTGAATGCAGGTCAAACCAGACAACGAATTTATGGTCAAACCTCAGCGTATACTCGATCGGAGATAAATCATGCTCCGGAGGAAAGCCATCACCAAGGTTAAAGTGCAGTGGAAGCCCTTCATCTTGGATGAGGCTACCTGGGAAGATGAAGGATTTGTTCGTGAGGGTTATCGAGAATTATTTGTTGAGCTGAGGTGAAACAACGAGGATGGTGTTTGCTTCCAGGAGGGGAAGTTGTGACAGTTGGTTTAAATGTTAACTAGTTGTTATGTTATTTAATTTTAAGTAACTAAACATTTATTTTTCTTGAGAAAATGACTATATAATAAACAAAAATAAAAGTATTCGAAGAACTAAGAGTGTTTGAATAGAAAACAGTTGAAGACAGTTACCTTTCCTCTAAGATAAAAAGTGCATCCCAGTGAGGAAGAGGGGTTCGGTTCTGAGACGGAGGCGGGAGAGAGTGGAGTATTCTTGAGCTGGTAGTGACCAGTGGAAAACACTTAGCATTCCCTATTCCTAGAAAAGAAGAAGTACTGGGCCAAGGGCCTTGAGGTCTCTTCTCGAAAATTCTGTCAACCTACTGGACTTGGTATGGAGCACGGGGGGAGATGAGGACGTAATTTCCTCTCTCATGGTAGGGTGGACAACATCAACAAGTCTGGAAAACATATAAGTACCCATTTACTGGAAAACTAGGTATTGGTTATGTTGTCTAGCTATTTGTAAATTTTTGTTACAGTCGAGGTTATTTAATTATGAAATGAAGACTTCTCCATATTGGAAGTGTAGAAATGTGTTATATATGTGTTTTCTTTAAATGAACTGTAATGTTCCAAATTTTATGGAACATTAATTTTTGTTAAGGATATGAATAAAATGGGTAAGGGCCCCATTCTTTGCGTCATTAGAGAATAAAAATCCTCTAAGTATGAAAGAGGATCATATTGGAGCTGGATTTCACACCTCCATGTGTGAAAGGATGTTTTTGCATACATGCTTGGCCAAGGTTGACCAAGTCAAACTGCATTGGCATGAGTTGGAAATCACTAAGTGGGAGAACGTAGGAGGGAAGCTTCTAGAGGAAGGAAACCCTAATTTGAAGTAGGGTCCATGGAGAGAGGCTCACTTGTTTAAAAGAGGAGCAAGGCAGCCATCGAGATTATCTTTGATCATTTTACATTTGAGTCTTGGAGACTTGTTGCTGCCTCTTGCTGTTCAGCAGAACCGTAGTGCCTCCAGGCACAAGGGAGTCCTGTTTAGGATTTTCCTCTCCTTCTTGAGTAGTTCATGAAGGATTTCACTCCATCTCCCATATTCAAGCATTCAGGCCATAGCTTCAGCCATCTACATCAACATAGTTTCTACAGTAGATATTGTGTAGTGTTGCTGGGTGTTGCTGCGGAGGTTTCCACACAACATCCGGAGCTTGTTTTTCGGTGGAGAGAGGTTATATTAATTGGGATATCAGAAAAGGAGGTTTATGATCAGATCCCATCATCTTTGGCATTAGGCCAACCACATTCCATCATTGGAAATGCAGTCCCTCTCTTAGACAGTGTTTTTCTGGGTGAATATTTGCTATGAGGGTTTAGCAGATTTTGGAGGGGAATTCTTGGGTGAAAGGATCAGCCTTTCACTTAAAATTTTCATTGGAGAAGGGCTCTTCATCTACAACAGCTATTTGAGCCTTCTCCATCCATTTCCATCTCTTGAGTTGCAGCAGCTATTGCAACTCCGGCATTTTTGTATTATAGTGTTTCTACATAGATTTCAGCCAATCCTCTTAAAGGATTGATGCTATGTATTTTCAGTGGTTGAGATCATGCTGCCCCACTTTATTTGAGCCTCATATTTTCATATCATTGTATTTCTATTATTTATGCAGCAGTCTCTCATGTAACTGCATAGTCATGGCCTAGGGCTTTCTATATACAACAATATTTCTCATATGTGCATGTACAGTTTTCTTGAGGCTTGTTGTGCCTTGCTTGAGTGATCATTTCCTCAAGGAGTTGTATATTTTATTGCTGCTATGATCTAATATGATGGCCATTGATTTCTATAGCATTTCACGTGTATATGATTCACAACTATTTACCATTTGATGTATTTGTTATTGTTATAGCTGCAATGTTGGGGTTATCTTAAGAGATTCCCAATTTTGTTGTATTTCCCTATTGGGGATATTGTCCTTTGACAATCACTCTATAGACAGAGTATACTAGTGGGCCAGGTAGCCTCTGGAGCTCATCCTTTTTTTAAAGGTGAAAAATCCAGTAAATTCCCCTGCACTCTATCTCTAGAATAGATTTGCCTTGTCATTTGCCAATATTTCTGAAAAAGGAATATTACAGTGGTATCAGAGCATCGAACTGGCACAACCTGTGAGTTCGATTTCAAAGGAGAATAATGAAGAAGATGGGCTTGAGCTCATATATTTTTGGAATAAAGAAGAGCATCCTTTAGGAGGAGGAGAAGAAAAGGGGAGAAGAGGAAGGTCCATGCACTTCCTATTCTCTTGAAGACCAACATGGGAGATGCTTGGATTTCCAGAACTTATGAAAGTACCTGGGTGACTATAAACCCCATTCTTCAACATTCAGGGGAGCTACAGTGTTCCCACAGTCTGTTAGGGCCTAAATCTGCCTCAGGCTGAGAAAGGAAGAATCTAGGGTAACATCAAACCATGCTTAACCTGCTAGCTAGCCCTACCAGGTCGGGAGAGGGCTCTCTCCTTGTCAATATCAACAAAAAAAATGATCAATGAGGCTTGGAGATGACTTGATGTGAAGACTGATTTTAGGCTAGGTATGTATGCAAAAGAGTTTAATTGAATTTAAGGATGTTTTTTTGGCTCAAATGGAAAGGCAGATTTTGGGTCTGGGGAATAAGGCTCAGTTTTGTAGAGATCTCAATGGGGCAAGGCAGGCAATTGATTTGACACTTCAAATTGAAATAAATGAAGAGATTTAGATAGGTGAGGAGTTGAAGAGGGCAAGAAACCTTCAGGGATCCTCTTCAAACAGCTGAAAACATAGATAACTAAACAAACCCTAGGTAGAGCACTGCAATTTCAATGGATTCTACCTTTATCCTTGTTTGTTTAAGTTAAGAAGAAATAAGAGAGAAAATGGCATACATAAAGCACCAGAAAACTTACATTTATAGAGAGAAACAGAATATCAAAGCAAGATGCCACATGGATCCCATAAAGTGCTGCAAACCCTGGTCTATTCCTTTGCCAAACTGCAAAGATGATATACAATAATGCTCAAAGCATTCCCAAAGGTCCAACTATGCTAATGACTGATAAAACATAAGATATAGGCAAAAAAAAAATCATCCTAGCCTCTAGGGGTCAATTTCATAATATTAGGAGTTGTTCCAACAAAATCTAAACTGAGAACTAAAAATTATGCAATGGAACAGCTTGCCCCTAAAAACTAGGAAACTGATTCATTCAATTGCAAACTACCCTTTGATGGATGAATCTACCTTTATGAGTGAAAATTTTGCATAATTACATCAAGATCCATCATATTACATTAATTTACATCATTATTTTGACATTAAGAAGGATAAAAGTCAAACTGTGAAAAAACTAGCCGAAAAACAGAGTTTTTGACCAAAAATGAGCAAAATTCCTCCAATGCACCACGCCTGATTTCCCTATGCATAGCGCCTATTTGCAGCTGATTTTTGAGGCCTTCCCTGTGTCCAAATTTGCTCCAAGTGGGATCGTTGGAAATTTCTACCTGTCTACTTTCTAGCACAAGTGGAATGTTTGAATTTTTCCATCATTTTCCCCTCCAAAATTGAGTTCTCCCAAGACTACTTCCTGTGTGTCAAAAAAGGGGCAGAAAGGTCATTTTTGAGGTGTTTTTGACCTTTTTGGAAGCCCAAAACCTGTCAAAATTTCTTGTCCATTTGTGAGCATGCATATTTTTTCATGAAAGATCCAAAAATTCTGAGTTTTCATCAAAAGGAGTCTCCCATCAAAAGCGAGCGCCAAGTGGCGCGGCACATTGGGCAGAAAAACCTGTGTTTTGGCCCAAAAATTCCAAAAATGCAAAAAGTGTCCCAAATTTTTTGAAATCTAGGCTGAGTGTCCTCCATTAAATTCTATGCTAGGCCAAGGAAGCCTCATCCAAGATCTAAAGTTTATTTCGCTCTTTTCACCTCTTTGATACCTTCTTCAACTTGGCCTTCAAGATCTTAATTCTTGCTTTGCACACCATATTTATTGACAAGTAGTGTTATGCCATGTTCCTTAAAAAAAAATTCTCATTGTTGGCCTTCTCTAGCATCCTTTACCAAGTGCAAGTTTGTTCTCTCAAGCCAAGATTCTCGGTCATGTTCAATCTCTTGCTCATACCCATGATCACTGTCTCTTTCCATTGATTTCCTTTGGTTTTGAAAAATGTGGTTGTATATGGATGGTTTTGTGGATAACAGTGTGAAAATATGGTAGAGAAATTAAATGGGTAGAGTGTATGGAAGAGAGTATAAAAATGTATGTGTGAACAGAGTTTAGGGATGTGAGTAGGGTTTAGGGAGTGTAGGGTTTGGGAATTTATATGTGGAGAAGGGGATTAAAAGGAAAATGTATGAGCGGAGTGGGATTAAGGGGATATTAAAATGGGTTAATGATACTAGAAAAGAATTGAGGGAGAAAAAAGGTGAGGGAATGATGACCACAAAATCAAATTTACAAACCCTAAGCAATCATGTCTTGAGTAACAATTGCAAGGAAGTAGGGTTTGAAATTTTTTACTAAATCATCATAAACATCTTAAGACACACTTTCATTGGCATTTGAAGAGTTTTTGACTTAATTTGGACCGAAGGAAACCAAGAAAATTTATAATTTGAATGAATTTGTGGTGAAAATGGCTTGCAGCTCTATGCGTCGCGCCACAAACCCAATGCGTGGCGCCTCTCACCCAATGCGTATCACCTTTTTGCAAGAGACTTTTGGAGACCTTCCCAATGTCCAAATTGGGTGGGGATAGCTTGTTGGAAATATTATTTAGTTTAATTTCCAATACAAATGGAATTTTTCAATTTGGAGTTCATTTTCCTTGTCAAAAATCAAATCTCCCAAGACTGGTCAAAATGTCCAAAATGAGGCTGCCTCAAGGCACAGTGCTGTTGCAGTCAACTTTTGAAGGTCTTCCTAGACTCCAAATTGAGAACATGATAGCTCATTGGAAAGATATTTGTGTCTAGTTATCATTTGACTCATCAAGCAAGTCATTTGGCCAACCAAGGTAGGATAAAGCTTGATTTTCCCAAGGTCACTTCAAAGGTGCATCAATTCTCCTGAGGCAACTGTATTTTTGATATTTCTCTAAAAAAATGACACTTGTGTAAAACGTGAAGGATTTTTTTCTTCCTTGGCCTATTTTTGACAAAAACCTCTCTCAGTTTTTCCAAATTCATCTTTTCTTGCTCAGAAACGTCATTGGATTAAAACCTATCCCGATGTGTGGAACAAGGGATTTGTCGAAATGAAGTGAAATGAAGGGGATAAGGGGCTTCTAAATTCTTGAGAAAATTTTTGGAAGTAGGGAGGGATGTTAGGAAGTAGGGGAAAGTAGAATTGAAAATATTGAGTGAGGGGAAGGGGTCCAAAAGGGCAAAACACAGGCCTAGCCTAGAAAATTGCCAAGTTATAGCAAGAAACTAGGGTTTGGGCGAAAATGAGGAATTTGGGGGATCTCAGTGATGGGAAGTGTTTAATAAGGTACATTAAGGATAGGGAAAGGTGTATGAGCATCAGGATACAATTTTTGCTGATGATTTTACCATCCAAGATAAATTACCTTCAAAACCCTAGGAGAGGGAAATGAACCTTACCTAGGCACAACTAAAGCATGAACAAGGTGTAAAATGACCCTTTGGAATCTGGCATGATGATGAAAACCCTCTGAATGATGGTACGCTCAGCTGAATGGTGACATGGACCGACATTTGGACAACTTTGACAGGAGTAAAAGCAAACCCTGGACCTAATACCTAGTGACCAAATTTTATTTGAAGACTCACTGAAATGACAAAATTTGACCTTGACACCTTAAAATCACTTTGTAAGAGAATGTTTGATCACTGGAGGAAGGCTGAAAATACTGACACTAACATTGGCTCTAATGGAAATGGTAGCTCCTTGGAGGTGCCAAGAACTACAAATCTTTGGAAAGCAGACAGTGCCTTCATCCATTGGGCAATGGAGTCAAAAACTCAAGCTGAAATGCATGACTGAAAACTGATGACTTGACGACACAAATTGACTCTCACTCAACTAAAAACTGACTCGATACTTAAACACAACCAACAAACTAGAAAATATGCTCAAAATGGAGCTTATTCATTAAAACCTACTCTAGTTGTTCCATTCATCACCTAATCAAGTGAAATGAAACAACCAATGCAACCAAGTAAGTATTCTGGCTGCTGTTTGAATTCTCGACAAGTGCTTGCTTATGAAAAACAAGAGAGAACTACTGAAAGGCAACTCCCATGAAAACTTGGAAATAGATCCGTTGAATGATATGGATTCTCTATCCGCCTCCAAAAACACTGCATAAGGATATTGAAGTTCATGCACACTGGGACTTAGCTCATCCAATGGATTACTTCTCTTCTCCTCATACCATGAATTCAAACTTTGTTTTGAGCTTTGTGACGAGACTCCTGCTAAAAATGACAAAGAAACCAGCTTCCGGATCAAGTTTATATCAGCACACGTTTCAAGCTCACATGTAGTCAATGGAGAAATACTTTGACTGGAGACATCATCCAACAAACCAGCTATTGGATCATGAAAAAAATGAAAATACTATTGCAACCCATTTTCTATTGGCTCCAATGAGATTGCATGATTTCCTATAGGCTGTTCATTTGAAGATATACTATGCAATCTACCCTTCAAAAACTGAAATGATTCAAAACAAAATGGTACAGAATCATCTTGTATCATTTGATCATATGTGCCATCTTCCATGTCTTCATCTGCAACTTGACAATAAATGGCATTCGGGGGCTGCAAATCTGGATATGAGAAGTCTTGAACAAGGTTTTTATTGCCCTCAAGATGGTCCAAATCAAGACTTGTCGACAGTTGATTTCGGATTGCGGGAATGTTGTCTCTGGTGAACTTAAACGAGGAAAAAAAAAAGGCAAATATCCTTCACTTAATTCAAAATTTGTTGCACTTTCTTCGTCATTTACATAGCTGATATGTGATGGCTGAACATTGTATTCGAGCTACTAAAAGTGAACTTCGTCCTCCCAGAAACTAGCTTCTGATTTGTCTGCAAGATTATCTTCTGTTTGGAGAACATAATCATCATCATACTGATCAAACTGAGGAAAATCATCAGTATAAAACACATCATCAAGCATACATGTCATATCAACAGCTCTCTCTTCTCCAAGATGATCTATAAAAAAATCATTATCAGATATATGACAACTGGGATAAGAAACAAAATGTTTTGGATCAACAACTTGTTCTTCTTCAATCAGCGAGCCATGGGCTTGAACATTATATTCATTCCTTGTGATGATCCTCTGCATCATCTCTTCCACTGCACTTACCAAAATGTCAAGCTTTACCTCTAGAGATGTCGATTCCTCCGGATCTATGTTTTTCATCTCTTCTTCCTTCAACTTTTCCCTTCGGATCAGCAAATGAGCCTCTACATCTACTGCATTGTTCTTCATCTCTTCAAGTGTTGCAAGATTCCTTTCTCTCAGCTGAAACTCCATTTTCGGATCAAAGGCACCCGGGTAGTGCAAGAGAGCGGATCCAAGAGGAGGTCTTATATTAACTAGCATCGATTAATAAACTTGGTTAAATCTGGTAGAAAACTATTGTACCGTCTCCCCTGGTAGTATTTTCCGCTGGTTATACTCTTCTATAATCAAGAAAGGGTTCTGTTTGACCACCCACCTGTCGAGGAAAACTTTTACAAACTGCTGGAAATTTGAGATGCTCGCATCAGGCAGGGTTTTGAACCAACTCTTGACTTTGCCTTGCAAAGAAAGAGCAAAAAGCATAATACTAACATCTTCTTCATCAACTTCAAAAAGGTCAAGAAAAGACTCAAAATTTAGAACATGTCTCTCAGCAGTGATGTTGTCGTGTTCACCATCAAATCTTGGTAGATATAGGTCATGATTTTTAGGGAAAGCATGGGATATAGGACGTAAAATCAGAGGCTTGTATCGATCTGGAATTTTACAAGGTATAGGGGTATGTACAAATGCTACAGAATGAGTCTTGGTCTCTCGAGGTTCATCAGTTTGAACATGGTCATCACAAGATTCGAAAGAAAGGTCTTGATCAAGCTCAAAAGCATGCAAATCTTTGGTATTCACAATCTTCAAAGGGAAGGAATCAAATGCAGGCCGAGGATATTTTCTCAAATACAATATACTTTGCAAAGCCTTCTTGACATTCTCGGGAAAAGAGAAGAAATAATTTATGACAAAGAACAAAATGTCTTGGATGAAATTCCAACTTGAATACCCGATCTTTCCATATTTTCCTTTCATGTTTCTGCTGGTTAGGTTCATCCTCCAGTGGAGTCCTTGGATCTGATCTCGAAATTCATTTAGAGTCGCTAGGTGAATGATTTCAGCCTTGCGGTGTCTGATCGTTGTCCACCATCAACAATCAGATCTGAACTTGATTACATTTTACTGAGGAAACCAGATGTTCAGTTCATAAACTAAACCAGAGATTTACTGAAGCAGCGTTCATCTACTATGCACTTGCATAGAAAGAGCAGTTCGAAGGCTACCTGGCTAACTTCAGGCTCCGTCTGTAGTTTATATAGAAAACAACAAACTTTTCATCTCCCCAGTATGGTCGCCACTATGTTAGGGCCTAAATCTACCTCAGGCTAAGAAAAGAAGAATCTAGGGTAACATCAAACCACGCTTAACCTGGTAGCTAGCCCTACCAGGTCGGGAGAGGGCTCTCTCCTTGTCAATCTCAACAAAAAAAATGATCAATGAGGCTTGGAGATGACTTGATGTGAAGACTGATTTTAGGCTAGGTATGTGTGCAAAAGAATTTAATTGAATTTAAGGATGTTTTGTTGGCTCAAATGGAAAGGTAGATTTTGGGTCTAGGGAATGAGGCTCAGTTTTGCAGAGATCTCAATGGGGCAAGGTAGGAAATTGATTTGACACTTCAAATTGAAAGAAATGGAGAGATTTAGATAGGTGAGGAGTTTAAGAGGGCAAGAAACCTTCAGGGATCATCTTCAAACAGCTGAAAACATAGATAACTAAACAAACCCTAGGTAGAGCATTGTAATTTCAATGGATTCTACCTTTATCCTTGTTTGTTTAAGTTAAGAAGAAATAAGAGAGAAAATGGCATAAATAAAGCACCAGTAAACTTACATTTATAGAGAGAAACACAATATCAAATCAATATGCCACATGGATCCCATAGAGTGTTGCAAACCCTGGTCTATTCCTTTGCCAAACTGCAGAGATGATGTACAATAATGCTCAAAGCATACCAAAAGGTCCAACTATGCTAATAACTGATAAAACATAAGATATAGGCAAACAAAAACTCATCCTAGCCTCTAGGGGTCAAGCTCATAATATTAGGAGCTATTCCAACAAAATCTAAACTGAGAACTAAAAAGTAGGCAGTGGAACAGCTTGCCTCTAAAAACTAGGAAACTTATTCATTCAATTGCAAACTACCCTTTGATGGATGAATCTACCTCTATGAGTGAAAATTTTGCATAATTACATCAAGATCCATCATATTACATTAAGTTACATCATGATTTTGACATTAAGAAGGAGAAAAGTCAAACTGTGAAAAAACTAGGCGAAAAACAGAGTTTTTGACCAAAAATGAGCAAAATTCCTCCAATGCGCTGCACCTAATTTCCCTATGCGTAGCGCCTATTTTCAGCTGATTTTGGAGGCCTTCCCGATGTCCACATTTTCTCCAAGTGGGCTCGTTGGAAAGGTATACCTGTCTACATTCTAGCACAAGTTGAATTTTTAAATTTGGCTTCCATTTTCCCCTCCAAAACTGAGTTCTCCCAAGACTGCTTCCTATGTGTCAAAAAATGGGCAGAAAGGTCATTTTATAGGTGTTTTTGACCTTTTTGGAAGCCCAAAACCTGTAAAAATTTCTTGGCCATTTGTAAGCATGCATATTTTTTCATGAAAAATCCAAAAATGTTGAGTTTTCATTAAAAGGAGTCCCCCATCAAAAGCGAGCGCCAAGTGGCGCGACGCATTGGGCAGAAAAACCTGTGTTTTGGCCCAAAAATTCCAAAAATGCAAAAAGTGTCCCAAATTTTTTGAAATTTGTGCTGAGTGTCCTCCATTAAATGCTATTATGGGCCAAGGAAGCCTCAGCCAAGATCTGAAGTTTATTTTTCTCTTTTCGCCTCTTTGATACCTTCTTCAACTTGGCCTTCAAGATCTTAATTCTTGCTTTGCACACCATATTTATTGACAAGTAGTGGTATTCCATGTTCCTTCACATGTTTTTCTCATTTTTGGCCTTCTCTAACATCCTTTCCCAAGCGCAAGTTTGTTCACTCAAGCCAAGATTCCCGGTCATGTTCAATCTCTTGCTCATACCCATGATCACTATCTCTTTCCATTGTTTTCCTTTGGTTTTGAAAAATGTGGTTGTACATGGATGGTTTTGTGGATAACAGTGTGAAAATATGGTAGAGGAATGAAATGGGTAGAGTGTATGGAAGAGAGTATAAAAATGTATGTGTGAACAGAGTTTAGGGATGTGAGTAGGGTTTGGGAAATTATATGTGGAGAAGGGGATTAAGGGGAAAATGTATGAGGGGAGTGGGATTAAGGGGATAGTAAAATGGGTTAATGAAACTAGAAAAGAAGTGAGGGAGAAAAAATTTGAGGGAATGATGGCCACAAAATCAAATTTACAAACCCTAGGCAATCATGTCTTGAGTAACAATTGCAAGGAAGTAGGGTTTGAAATTTTTTACTAAATCATCATAAACATCTTAAGAAACACTTTCATTGGCATTTGAAGATTTTTTGACTTACTTTGGACTAGAGGAAACCAAGAAAATTGAGAATTTGAATGATTTTTTAGTGAAAATGGCTTGCAGCTCTATGCGTCGCACCACAAACCCAATGCGTAGCGCCTCTCACCCAATGTGTAGCGCCTTTTTGCAGGAGACTTTTGGAGACCTTCCCAGTGTCTAAATTGAGCACGGGATAGCTCGTTGGAAATATTATTGAGTTTAATTTCCAACCCAACTATAATTTTTCAATTTGGAGTTCATTTTCCCTGTCAAAAAGAAAATCTCCCAAGACTGGTCAAAATGTGCAAAATGAGGCTGCCTCAAGGCAGAGTGCTGTTGCAGTCAACGTTTTAAGGTCTTCCTCAACTCCAAATTGAGATCATGATAGATCATTGGAAATATATTTGTGTCTAGTTATCATGTGACTCATCAAGCAATTCATTTGGCCAACCAAGCTAGGATAAAGATTGATTTTCCCAAGGTCACTTCAGAGGTGCATCAATTCTCCTGAGGCAATTGTATTTTTGACATTTATATAAAAACATGACACCTGTGTAAAAATTGAAGGAGGTTTTTCTTCCTTGGAATATTTTTGACAAAAACCTCTCTCAGGTTTTCCAAATTCATCTTTTCTTGCTCATAAACATCATTGGAGTAAAACCTATCCCAATGTGTGGAACAAGGGATTTGTCGAAATGAAGTGAAATGAAGGGGATAAGGGGCTTCTAAATTCTTGATAAAATTTTGGGAAGTAGGGAGGGATGTTAGGAAGTAGGGGATAGTAGAATTTGAAATATTTAGTGAGGGGAAGGGGTCCAAAAGGGAAAAACACATGCCTAGCCTATAAAATTTCCAAGTTATAGCAAGAAACTAGGGTTTGTGTGAAAATGATGAATTTAGGGGATCTTAGTGATGGGAAGTGTTTAATAAGGTACATTAAGGATAGGGAAAGGTGTATGAACATTAGGATACAATTTTTTCTGATGATTTGACCATCCAAGAGAAATTACCTTCAAAACCCTAGGAGAGGGAAATGAACCTTACATAGGCACAACTAAAGCATGAACAAGGTGTAAAATGACCCTTTGGAATCTGGCATGATGATGAAAACCCTCTGAATGATGGTACACTCAGCTGAATGGTAACATGGACCGGAATTTGGACAACTTTGACAAGAGTAAAAGCAAACCCTAGACCGAATACCTAGTGACCAAATTTTATTTGAAGACTCACTGAAATGACAAAATTTGACCTTGACACCTTAAAATCACTTTGTAAGAGCATGTTTGATCACTGGAGGAAGGCTGCAAAGACTGACACTAACACAGTCTATTCAACATATGGAGAAGAGAAGGCCCTGTGAAAAAGGAGAAATCAGAGGCAATAGGCTTCTATTATCTACATTTTATGGGGTTACTTCAGCTAGAGCTTGGGAGGAGAAGTTGGAGGAAATTTTATTGCTGCATCTAGTGGCAGAGAAAGAAGCAGTGGAGATGGAAGCACTGTGCATGAAGGAGGAAACCTCTGTTTGGTGGTTCAAACCCTTTGTCCATTCAAGGGTGAGTTATTTTGCAGTCTTTTCTCAAAGGTTGATCCAAACCTTTGATGGAGAAAGAACAAGGGAAGAGAAGCTCACACCACCATGGGAGGAGGATTGCACCAACACTGCTATAGCTTTAAAGAAGCAGCTTTCTACATCTATGGATGAGGAATCCATTGGAGGAAAATTCATTACAGCCACACAAGAAGGTCCCAAGATCCACCAGGTATGAGTAAATTTCCACTTTCTATTTCAGCAAATAATCTTAAAGATGGTGGAATTTCATATGAGAAGGTCCCAGGATCAAATCACATGGCCACTTTAGGGCCTCATGATTGCACTGTGTTGTGCAAGGGGTTCAAGGAGGAGATGAACCCTAATCCTCATGCACTATTGATGAGTCTCATTCAGCCCTTGAGGTTAGGATGTGGACCATTGGAGGATGAAGTAAACCATGACACCTCCATGGAGAATCATGAAACAAATTGTAAAACCGGAGGAAGAGAGAGCTACTACATCATTGGAGGAATCAGCAGCGCTGTTGAACATGGGTGGAGAGGAGACATCACCTCCATCACATTTGGATCCTCATAGATCCAACATGGTCATGGGAGAGAGGCCTTTCTTGAGAGGTCTCCAAGGAGCTGCATTTCAAACTCTCATGAAATGAAAAAAGCAAGAATTGGTTTGGGAGAATGGTTGATCTGGATTTATGCAGGAATGCAACAGAATAAAAATATAACCATAAATATAGAGATGCAGTGGAAATAACACTTCATTTCATTAATATCAAAGAACTGAAATTTGCTTACAGACAGAATGGAAATAAAACTAGCTAGGGCGCTGGTAGCTATCTCTGAGAAGAGATGTGGTGGCTACAGGCCTCTGAACTGAGTTACAATGAGGATTGAGGGCCTATTTATTATTTAGAAACAATGGGAAATCCTAAACAGCCAAAACCCTAACCCTAGGAGATGAAGCGCCAAAACTATGGGCCCCGTTTGGGTAAATTGGTGTTTCAACTTCCCAGGGGCGTAGCTTTGGCATACGATCTTCGTTTGACGCGTACCATACCTCGTTAGAAAGATCTATCCGAGGACTACAAATTTGGAACGAGCAACATCGGTCCATGGACCCATGTTGCTCTCCATTTTCCCAAAAAACGTCATTTAGGGCCTCAAAACGGCTCCGGAAGTTTAGGACCCGAAAAACTGCTAAAAATAGTAAACTGTGCCGAAACTGAAAAACTGAAATAGACAATGGTGGAGCCCCAAGTGGAATAGGCGTGTGACCACCAATATCCACCTGGATCATTCCTCCCCCCTTAGGAAGCAATGGTCCCCATTGTGTTAAGTTCCTCCATGAGATGAGGAAATTTCTGCTGAACTTGGTCCTTGGTGAACCACTTTCCTTGGTGCAGGAGTTGGCCAGCTTTGACAACCCGATATAGTTGGATCTTTTGCTGGCGAGTGTTCTTGATTTGCATGTCCATGATACAATCTGTGGTGGCCTGTTCCATGCAGTCTGGATTTAACTCTGTTGGTGTGAGTTGTTCTGCAATGTCCGAGGTGTCCAATAGAGGTGGGAAGTAAGGACGAAGGCGATCCACATTGAAGACTGGGTGTAGACCAAGGAATGGTGGAATACTGAGCTCGAAGGCATTGTTCCCTACAACCTTGGTGATGGTGTACGGCCCGTATCGGAGTGGGCGAAGCTTGCGGTGGGGTCCAGTGAGGCGCTCCTTCTGCAAATGTAGCCATACTTTGTCGCCCACCTGGAAGTTGTGTGGCACCCGGTGTTGATCATGGCGCTGCTTGTACTTCGCATTGGCTCTGTCCAATATATCATGAACCCGTTGGCGGATGTGTTGAATGCGCTCGATGAAGCTACTTGCTTTGTCAACTTCAGACTGGACATGAGCTGAATTGGCCTGAGCAGCTGCAAATGGCATGGCTACGTCAATGGGACATAGTGGCTGGAATCCCAAGCCCACCTGAAAGGGGCTATGGCCGATTGAACTGTGGAGAGCCCAATTATAACTATTTTGTACATAGGGGAGGCTCTCGTCCCATGTGCGTGGATGCTTTGAATTGTGCATGCGCAGAATGTGTACAATCATTATGTTGACGACCTCTGTCTGGCCATCTGTTTGGGGATGGAAAGCTGTGGACTTGGTGAGCTTGGTATCCAACATCGACCAGAGGCTGGACCAAAATGTGCTGAGGAACCTGCTATCCCGATCTGATATGATAGATTCTGGGATCCCAAAGTGCACCCACACTCGTTCAAAGAAGAGTTTAGTAGTGGCTTCTGCTGTGATATTCTTCTTGTAGGCCGCCATAATGGCCATCTTTGAGAATCTATCTACGACCACAAAAACACAGTCATTTCCCTGCTTAATAGAAGGCAGGCCCGACATGTAATCCATGGAGATGGATTCCCAAGGTCGACTAGGGGTAGGTAGAGGAGTATATAGGCCTTGATTCTTGATGGTCGGTTTGGCATTGGCACAAGCAGTGCAGGATCTGATGTGCTTCTCGACATCCTTTCGAAGGTTCGGCCAATAGAAATACTTCTGCAATATTGCTACTGTTTTCTCGACCCCGAAATGCCCAGCGACTTGACTGTAGTGTGCTTCCCATATCATCTTGGCACACTCGCTTGAAGGAACAAAAAGGTGTCCCATGTGACATAAAAGTGCATCTTGGAGGTGAAAATTTGGAACTTACGTACCCCCCAAGAGTGCCTTGTAAGTTTGGCCGAATTCTGGGTCACTCTCATAGAGAAGCGGCCAATCAGAAGTCTCGTGCCCACAAGAGTTGAGCACAATGGTGAGCGCCACGATCGGTGGTCGACTGAGGCAGTCTGCAACATGATTGGTGCTACCCTTCTTGTACTTGATGTTCAAATGAAACTGTTGCAGATATGTGGACCACTTCTGATGGCGATCATTCTGCAACTTCCCTTGTGTCTGTATGAACTGCAGGGGCCTATGGTCTGTGTGGATGATTGTTTCCTTCCCCAAAATGTAATGCTTCCATTGTCGACAAGCTTGCACAATGGAGTAAATTTATTTGTCATATGTGGGGTACTTGCGAACTGTGTCAGACAATGTCGCACTGTGAAATGCCACTAGATGTCCCTGTTGAGTAAGAACTGCCCCAATAGCATAGTCAGAGGCATCTATCTCGATCTCAAATGGCTATTGCAAGTCTGGTAAAGTGAGCACTGGGGTAGAATAGAGGTGATTTTTCAGTTCTGTGAACGCCTTCTGTTGAGGTTCCGACCAAAAAAAAATTTCTCTCGCTCCTCCCTTGGTGACTTGACTCAAGGGCCAAGTGATATGAGAGAATCCCAACATGAACCTCCAGTAGAAATTAGCAAGACCCAGAAAGCTGCGAAGCTTTGTTATAGTGGTTGGGGCTGGCCAATCCCGAATGACTTGGATCTTGGCTGGATCCACATGCACCCCCCTTTCATCAATAATGTATCCCAGATATTGAACCTGGGTCATGCCAAAAGTGCACTTCTCCAAATTGGCACACAACTTGTGTTGCCGCAATGTTTGGAGGACTTGTCAGATGTGGTGAAGGTGTTCTTCCCAAGTTTTTCTGAAGATCAGAATTTCATCCAAGTACACCACTACAAATGAGTTGGTGAATGGCCGCAAGATGTCATCCATCATCCTCATGAAGGTTGCGGGAGCATTCGTCAACCCGAAAGGCATGACTAGCCATTCAAAAAGGCCTTCATGTCATATGGCACAAGGTAGTCGTCTACACACCGTGGAGGGTTCCGGTGGTGCTGTTGATGGGACTTAGAATTGGTCTTGCAAATATTGCTGCCTTTGAGTTGGTCCAGGTTATCAATGGTGGATTCATTTCTTCAGGTGATCTTGTTCGGCCGATAGTCAATGTAAGGTCTCCACGATACATCCTTCCTTATTCAACACGATCGGAATAAGGCCGGTGAACTACCGTCCCGGTCTAGACACTACCATAACAACTCCCTAAATGTTGCTGGTGGTTCGTGTTCTCGAACGGACGTTTCTAGATGAGTGGAGTCCATTGTATAGCGGCGCCTGGGAACACGAATCAGGCGGGTGCTTGTAGAAAACGATCTTCGAGAGAACCCCTTGGGTGGGTGAGTCTGTCCCCCATATATACGGTACCCTCCATTTGTTGTTGTTGTGCAGAGGAGCCCTGTCTGGAGGTCGTGGCCACAGTCTTCTTCTTGCCCTGGGGGCGGATCATCGGGAAAATGAATTTCCTGGTTTGGGAAATGAGCTTACTGCATTGTTTTGCAGTAACCAAAGAGATAGCGGTAGGAGGTGGTACCTCTGGTATCCTGTACAACTTATTTCCCAAAGTAACAATAACAGCACGAGGTTGAGACTCATACACAGCATGACGCTTCCACAAGTATGGTTGTCCTAATAATACATCAGAAACATCAATAGGAGCAACATCACATAATACCTCATCCGTGAAGGGCTTGATGCTATAGGGAAGGCGACACTGCTGGCTGACGCGGAAATCTCGTCCTTGGTGAATCCCCCCGATGGTGTATGGATGTGGAGTAAGAGTTGGTCGGCAAGCCCGCGCTGCGAGCGTACGCACAGGCAGAGTTCTTGCAAACCATTGTGGGCAATGGGCGTAAGGGCACTTTACCCACATACGGGGCCTGGAAGGCATACGCCACTGGATCTTCGGGTTCCTCCTTCTGAATCTTTGTAGTGGCAACAGTGGCGGTGGCTCGCATGATGGCCTGACTTGCCCTGGGCTGCTGGGTTCCAGGTCCAGATCCGGAAGCATGCATCTGACTCAGAAGCCCTCATCTCGGCCACTAGCGACTGCTTGGCCCGACACTCACTTGTGTTGTGAGTGGAGCTCTTATGGAACTCACACCACTTTCCCTTGTCCTTCTTTGGCTTTGCGGTGCTGTTCTTTTCTTGTGGCTTCGATGAGTTGTCTTTAGCCGCCATGCCTTGGCTCTATCCTTTGTTCTGCGGTTTGGAAGCACCTTTCCCTTGCTTTTGATTCGCAGATCCAAAGTCTCGCTTCTTCTGTTTGAATTTCTGCTCAATCTTGGCAGCATATCGGTATGCCGTACCAAGCGAGGAGATGTCGAGGAACTCCATTTCCTCCTGAATGTATCTGTGTAGACAATTGCGATACTTTAGCACCAGATGTTTCTTTGAATCTTTGATACCCAACTTTGTGCGCGGGGTATGGAACATATTCGTCAGCTCATGCACATCTTGATCCCTTTGTTGTCGCAGCGTGGTCCATTGTATGTACTTGTCCTCATAGCTCCCCACGGGATAGTACTGTTCCTTGACGGCGTCTCGGAAAGAATTCCAAGTTGGTACTGCCGAGAACAGAGAGGGTTCTGTCTGGTCCTTGTTCTCACAGTAGGTTTCCCACCAGTCCTTAACATGGGGGGTAGCTTTGAGGAGTGCAAAAATAATCTTCTCTCGGTCTGAAAAGTCATGAACCGAGAAATATCCTTCTAACAAATTCAACCATCTATCTACGACATCTGCGTCTATTTGACCCTCAAATATGGGAATGTCAAAATTTACTTGTACCTTAAAAGGAGTCGCGCCTCCAGAGTGGCTGCTGGATGCAGATGCGCTGTCGGTGGGTAGCCGTTGAAGGATCTGAGCAAAGTTATCCATCATCGCGTTCCTTTGTTTTTCGAGGGCCTCCTCGAGTAATATTTTGATAGGATCTCCTGCTCCCTCATCTTTCTTTTCGTCCCCCATGGGCGTCCGTCGAGGTTTGCGAGGATGATCTTGCAAAGGTTCCACCAGATCAAGCCCTAGCTCCTTATACCCCGACCTCGTTGGGGACATGCAAAGAAGTATCGAGAAAAAGCAGACCGCTCTGATACCACTGATCCGGATTTATGTAGGAACGCAACAGAATAAACATATAACCATAAATACAGAGATGCAGCGGAAATAACACTTCATTTCATTAATATCAAAGAACTGAAATTTGCTTACAGACAGAATGGAAATAAAACTAGCTAGGGCGATGGTAGCTATCTCTGAGAAGAGATGTGGTGGCTACAGGCCTCTAAATTGAGTTACAATGAGGCTCGAGGGCCTATTTATTATTTAGAAACAATGGGAAATCCTAAACAACCAAAACCCTAACCCTAGGATATGAAGCGCCAAAACTATGGGCCCCGTTTGGGTAAATTGGTGTTTCAACTTCCCAGGGGTGTAACTTTGGCATACGATCTTCGTTTGACGCATACCATACCTCGTTAGAAAGATCTATCCGAGGACTACAAATTTGGAACAAGCAACATCGGTCCATGGACCCATGTTGCTCTCCGTTTTCCAAAAAAACGTCGTTTAGGGCCTCAAAACGGCTCCGAAAGTTTAGGACCTGAAAAACTGCTAAAAATAGTAAACTGTGCCGAAACTAAAAAACTGAAATAGACAATGGTGGAGCCCCAAGTGGAATAGGCGGGTGACCACCAATATCCACCTGGATCAATGGTAGCCCTCATGGGAGGAGTACCAAAGAAGAGGAGAGATGGCAGGATGTTTACATCATTAGGCAGCAAGGAGAAGGGATACATATTGCTGATATAACATATATATCAGTCATGGTACCTTCATCACATGAGTCATATGATGTGAGCATGAGGAGGCATCAAGCACTTGAGTTGCTTGGAATTGATGGGAGAGAGCATAAGAAAATTTTCTCTCATATGATTGATGGTGTTGCAGGAGTAGAGGAGGGCACTCTCATAGTGCAAGGGGATCACTCTTTATCTGGGATTGATTGGGAGGCATTTCCCACTTGGGCGAAGCTTCATATTTGCAGTAGCATCACCAAAGTTGTTCTTGACAAGGAGCATGTCAAGGAAGAAAGATTGGCATGGGCAGGAGCCTTTTTTCATGAGCTCACAGCGTTGTCATTTGGGAGGAGGATCACATGCATAGATCCATCTATCATCTCACTTCCAACCTATGGTAAGAGTCTTGTGTGTACCTTTGCTGACTTACATACTCTTATCATTATGATGCAGTGCAGGGCTTTTCAAAGGGGTAGATTTTTCATGTTGCTCCATGAGCAAAATTGGGCCAAACCATGTGATGGAGACAACCATATTTTATATGGCCTTGGGCAAGTGTTACCTTCCATGTATGTTCAGCATTTATGTTCAACCACTTACCATGCATTATCAGATGGAAGGACATACATTGTTATTCATGAGATGAAAAACAACTTGCCATATCATTTCTCAAAGCAGCAGTTTGGGAAACTGCGTTGTGATTACTGGGGAGACTGTTGGTACAACTTTGCACAACATGAAACCTTCAGTACTTGCCTCATTTTATTGCTGAGTATGGTCTCCTTGGATGATATTGCTGTTATCTCAATGAAGGACATGATTAGAGGAGGGACACATGGGATGAATGTGTCCTTGATGAGGGAAGACTCCCATATTTTCTGCAGTACATGTTCTAAGGGGAACATGAGAGGAGACAAGGCTACGGCCACATATTTGCTCATTTGTGGGGAGATCCATGGGCTTGGTAATGTTATCCATCCATTGTATGTATATGGGCAGGTGTTTGACCTTATGTTGCTGATTCACTCATCTATTTACTATTTAGTAGTAGATGTGATATTTGTTGTGCAATACTTTCCATGTTATTTTCTGCAGCTACAGTGGATGAGGTTGCATTATAACCCTATGAGGAATTGTTTTCACTTTCTGCACATGGTATAACCTACAGAAAACATGTCATGGGGGCATTCTATGGTGATCTTGTCCTATTCATCATAGATGACATGTCTTGGGCCAGCTGATTTTTCATTGATGGAGGGGAGATTCTTGGGGAATTACTCTTCATTTTTCCATTTGAGGGCAATACATTTGCAGCACAAGATCAACATACACTCCACACTTGTCATAAGTGGGGGAGAGGACAGCATGGGGCAAGTTATAGTGCTTTCCATGATCAGATTTTCAGCCCACCTTCATTCCGGGAGCTCAAGGTGGAGGGAGATTTTCCATGAGTTGCCTTATTGGGAGGCAAATTATTTTTGTGATTGATGGCTTGGGGATGAGAGATTCATATGGGGGATGATCAGTCCCATTATATATCAGATATCATGCCTCAAGGAGGCCCTTAGATTGCTCTTGTTCCTTCATGGATACTTGTTTCTACATGATAGTTGTTTTGGGAGTGTTCACCCCAAGGCTGGATTGCATATGTTGGAGGGACAGTTGGAGACTTGATTGATGATATGGCATCCCTTTTCCTGAGGAGATCATTACATAAGGATGCTACAGGAGGAAGGGCAGAAAGAAACTTAGTTCATCCTTGCAATTTCTTGAGGGCAAGCAATATTTTGAGAGGGGAGGACTGTAATGTTCCAAATTTTATGGAACATTAATTTTTGTTAAGGAGATGAATAAAATGGGTAGGGGACCCATTCTTTGCATCATTAGAGAATCAAAATCCTCTAAGTATGAAAGAGGATCATATTGGAGCTGGATTTCACACCTCCATGTGTGAAAGGAGGTTTTTGCATACATGCTTGGCCAAGGTTGACCAAGTCAAACTGCGTTGGCATGAGTTGGAAAGCACTAAGTGGGACAACGTAGGAGGGAAGCTTCTAGAGGAAGGAAACCCTAATTCGAAGTAGGGTCCATGGAGAGAGGCTCACTTGTTTAAAAGAGGATCAAGGCAACCATTGAGATTATATTTGATCATTTTACATTTGAGTCTTGGAGACTTGTTGCTGCCTCTTGCTATTCAGCAGAGCTGCAGTGCCTCCGGGCACGAGGGAGTCATGTTTAGGAGTTTCCTCTCCTTCTTGAGTAGCTCATGAAGGATTGCACTCCATCCCCCATATTCAGGCATTCAGGCCATAGCTTTAGCCATCTACATCAACGCAGTTTCTGCAGCAGATATTGTGCAGTGTTGTTGGGTGTTGCTGAGGAGGTTTCCACACACCATCCAGAGCTTTTTTTTCAATGGAGAGAGGTTCTATTCATTGGGAGATCAGAAAAGGAGGTTTATGAGCAGATCCCATCATTTTTGGCATCAAGCCAACCACATTCCACCATTGGAAGCGCAATCCCTCTCTTAGACAACGTTTTTCTGGGTGAATTTTGCTGTGAGGGTTTAGCAGATTTAGAGAGGAAGTCTTGGGTGAAAGGATCAACCTTTCACTTAATATTTTCATTGGAGAAGGGCTCTTCATCTACAACAGCTATTTCAGCCTTCTCCATCCATTTCCAACTCTTGAGTTGCAGCAGCTACTGCAACTCCGACATTTTTGTATTATAGTGTTTCTGCATGGATTTAAGCCAATCCTCTTAAAGGATTGATGCTATGTATTTTCAGGGGTTGAGATCATGCTCCCTCACTTTATTTGAGCCTCATATTGTCATATCATTGTATTTATATTATTTATGCAGCAGTCTCTCATGTAACTGCGCAGTCATTGCCTAGGGCTTTTCTATATACAGTAGTATTTCTCATATGTGCATGTACAGTTTTCTTGAGGCTTGTTGTGCCTTGCTTGAGTGATCATTTCCTCAAGGAGTTGTATATTTTATTGCTGCTATGATCTAATATGATGGCCATTGAGTTCTCTGGAATTTCATGTGTATATGATTCATTGCTATTTACCATTTGATGTATTTGTTATTGTTTCAGTTGCAATGTTGGGGTTATCTTAAGAGATTCCCAATCTTGTTGTATTTCCCTATTGGGGATATTGTCCTTTGACAATCACTCTATAGACAGAGTCTGCTAGTGGGCCAGGTAGCCTCTGGAGCTCATCCTTTGTTTAAAGGTGAAAAATCCAATAGATGCCCCTGCAGTCTATCTCTGGAATAGATTTTCCTTGTCATTTTCCAATATTTCTGAAAAAGGAATATTACAGGAACAGTGGAATTCAGATAAAACAATAAGTATTCAGATTTATGCAAGTTCTGGTTTGTTTCTTAACCAAGAAAAGAATTTTTGTTTACTGTAAATCGATGGAATTAGTCAAAACTACTACTACAAGCATGTTAACACAGGAAATCGTTAACTCATGGTTTTAGGGTCGAAACTCCAATCCCCGAGTTGGTCGTTAACTGTAATTTATAATATACACGAACATAATGATCCAGACATCTCATTAAATTAAAAGAAATAAATTATGTACCAACACTAGTTAAAGGGTGTAAAGCTAACTGTAAATAGTAAAATAAATGAAGGAAAAGAAACATCAAAGATTTCATGCGTAGTAAACCCTAGAACCAGAAAATATCAATGTAAATCAAGATTTACAATGACAGCGAATAAATGAGCCAAGCAAGAAAGAAACCAAGATTCTACAAGAGCCAAGCTACTGTAACTCGAATAATATTCAAGGCTTGAAAATGTACATTATATATTTATAAGGAAAATTAGAAAACGTTTTCGCTATTTCTGAACATACCCAAAAGAGAGAAAATTATTTCATCAAAACAGAATGAACAGTATTTGCGGGAACAGAGGATACCCAAAACAATAACGCATAGGTATAAAAGTAAAGTATTTCATAGCATTCGAGATAGAATGTAAACTAAAATTCATTGAGTCTGGAGAGTTATCCTCTCATAAATTCGGACCAGAAAATACAGAGTATCTTCAGAAAAACTAAGCATAGTTCAAGACAGAGCTACAAAAGTTGATGATAGTCACAAGCAGGGTGAAGCCCCTCGAATTGCAAAAATTGAAATTTAACATGATGGTATGCAACCTTGAAACTCGAATCCAAGACTCATGATGGCGGGAGTATCTTCGAGGCCAGAACAAAGGCCCTCTGCTAACAAGACCTATAGACCTTACAACGAATATGGGGTACCTGAAGGGCAAGAGAAGAGTTAGGGAACTGACCTTCTGGATCAAGAATTCGAAAGGAATTAACCTCAATGGTCAAGCTAGGTTGTTACCTCCACAAGGGAGCAAGAACCATAGAAAACATTAGCAAGAGATCATGCCAACAAGCTAGCAAACAGAGAATAGATAAAAATAAAGGTGGAATCATAAACCTATTACCTGAGTATAAGAATTCCTCCGCAGGTTCGAAGGGTGAAACTCTGTGAAAGAGCCATGGAAAGGAATGAGCCCGCGTAACTAGAGGAAAGTGTATATTTATTTAGGAAATACACATAACTTCAACTTTTTCTCAACTCACCTGTTGTTTAGATGAAGGAGCGCGCAGGAGAACCAGACTCTGCGTAACCTTAGAGTGAATATAGGCCTATCGAAGTAAAACAATGACACCATTTAAAAACCCCAAATTAATGAAGACAATCAAACGAAAACTCGCCTGCGGAAATAAAAAGCCTGTAAGGTCTGTATAACCATAAATGCGACCTCATTGTGAACAAGATGAGATTTAAGCAGTATAGGTATCGAGTTACTTGCCCGTGTCATGCCTGGAGAAGCCAAGCAGAGCCGAGCAGAGCCAAGGTAAGCATGTTGGTTATGACAGGCCGAAAAGTTGCAGAGCAACGCGGCGAGGACCGGTAGCAATGGGAAGAAAGTAGTTAGGGTTTGGGGAGGTCAATGTACCTTAAATGGGCACTCCATCAAACTCTACCATCGATCCAATCCTTGTAATCCGACGGTGTTAACCCTTACAACTGTCAACCGAATGTGATGGGTGTACAATACGATTAATTTCATGAGTTAAGACCCCAAATCACCAAGAAACCTTAAGCTATGAAATCATTCCCAATCAAGATTGATATAATATTAACCATAAGTAATTTCGTCCTGTTACAATAATATAAACCATAAGTATTCCGTGCTGTCGCAATATTAATATGGATCTTGTATACCTTGACAATTAAATATGAAATGCTATCGAAGGTTGGATATGTTGCCAAGTATCATGCATACGGGACAGATTGTTACCTTGGAGTTTGTGTTCAATTCACCCACCTTTTTATTTTTTTATGTCCATGAAAAAGAAAGGATTAAGAAATGATTGCATTAGTCAAACCTTGTTAAGATAAAAATTAATTTTTTTAATAATAGATTATGATATAAGTTACAATAATTAAATATAAATCACAAAAATTTAAACTCTCACAAATATGTTTTATGAAAAAAATATATAAATATTTTTTATTAAAATCACAAATTTCCTATTTAAATTTGTATGATAGAGTGATTTTTCAAGATTTCTAAATCATTATGCATTTAAAATAAGCCGAAACCCACTATGCAGAAAAATGGTGCCTAATTAATAAGGAAATTGATATAATTTTTTATTATTATTATTAAAGTCAATTACCAGGTAGGCTGCCTTAAAATTTACAAAAATAGTAAGGGACAGTTGTCGGTACGGTTCTCTTACGCACAGCGATAGTTTCATTATGGTGCATATATATATATATATAATTTATTAATAAAATTAGGTTGAAAATTCAATTTCAAATCAAACCCAGTACTTCACATTTAATGAATTATTTTATGTATCAAAATTATTATTACAATTTAGTTATTATGCGTGATGAGTTACAGTGTACAGAAATTCTAATATGATTTTTACGAAAAATAATCTCTATACAACTCTGTTTATATAAATCTTAGTTCATAAATCATTTATATCAATTACTTCTAAAAATAGAAATTATCTATATTAATTAATAGAAATTTATATTAATATTTAACTAATAAAATCTAAATAAAAATTTATTTGAATCACAAATTTAAATGATAAAATGAATATAATTCAAGTAATATAGTGAATTTTCATTATGGTAAAATCTATTTATACAATAAAAAATTATTTTCATAACAAAATTTCAAGAAGAAAAAAATAAAATAAAAAATAAACTCTTAAGAAATTTGAAATAGTGTATAAATTATTTTTTTTTAATTTAAATTTAATAATATAATTCAGAGTAAAATGGTAAGTTTTTTTATCATTTTAAAAAAACTCATTCAAATTTTACAAATTAAACAACTTAAAAAATTATTTAATCTATAAATTAGATAACTTGTCATTTACCAAATAAGCTGCTTAAACTTTTTGTCAATTTCCAAATAAGTTGCCTAAAAATTTAGAAAAAGAGTTTCCTAACTTGTTGGAGTAGTATCCCCATGCCAACATGAAAATATAATTGTACAACATGGGATTTCAATATTTAAACTTAC
Organism: Pinus albicaulis; assembly: GCA_034641835.2. Lineage (NCBI taxonomy): Eukaryota > Viridiplantae > Streptophyta > Pinopsida > Pinales > Pinaceae > Pinus > Pinus albicaulis. Next base: position 1,693,034,752 of record CM076581.1, read on the forward strand.
AAGTTCCTCGACTAATATGAGCATGAGAAAGATAAGTGATACCTATTGACTGTTAACAACATGGTTGTAAGTTAACATGGCATCTTCTATTGTTAACATGGCTGTAAGCAACATAATTTTTGGCTTTGAATTAAGACAACTTTGGTGACTTTGTTAAATTCCACCTATTGGGGGCAAGGGTTGACTAGAGATATTGATTTGGCAAGAAAAACGAGCTAGATAGGACATTCATAGTTTCTGGTTAAGTTCATATTGAAGCATTTTGTACTGGTGTAGAGGTATTGACTAACAGGACATTCATAGTTTCTAGTTAAGTGTATGCAAGTTTTAAGATGAATTCCTTTCATGTCCAAGCAGTCCCAAGCAAATTCACCATATTGTTTTTGAATAATTTATACCACCTGTTGTGGTTGTTTTGTATTTAAGTATGTACCTATGTAGAGTATTTTTCAAGGGCTAATTTCAAAAAGTTGAGTGCACAGTTCCTTGTTTCCACCTATGGTTGCAATAGTGAATGATGCAAAAATAGTAGGATAGAATGTTTCCTGAAACTTCGGCCTAAAAACATAATTGTAACCACTAAAAGAAACATGGTATTCAATACATCTTATGTTAGATAAAAATTGTTGCAAGACATGTTTTTCTGTTTTCTCTTGATATCCCCTTGATTTTTCTAAGGTTAACAGAGGAAGCATACATTCTTCCTCTCCATAATGGTTCTCCAACCAAAAAGGGACTCCATTTACTAGTTGAGCAGGTGGAAAAAATTCCAATTTTTGGATATCAGATCCATTAGAGATGGTCATTTCTCCATTCTTGAAACCAATGACAACATGAACAGTAGCTAACCAGGGTCGGCATAAAACTATTGGGTGCCCGAGTTTAGTGGTTTTGGGAGATATTGCTATGAAATCTAAATGGATTCCCTAATTGACTATTGGTGCCGCTACTTAAACTTTTGGTGCTGGAACCACTGCTCGTACCTTTGCTATTGCTTTAGGTTATACTAATGAAAGGTAGAGTTATGTCTGGCAGCTATGGATTCCAATGATCGGCTATCAAATGCCCTTATGGCAATGAACATTGTTTATGTTTGGCTATATGACTAGTTGGAAAAGTCCACCTCATGTCAATGATACTGCCTATCGACCTCAGCCTTAGTCCATGTCAATAAGCTCTATATACACTTTGGACATGGAATTATCTACCTAGTCCGTATATCGACCTTTTCGTACACTTATCTACCTTTGTGTATATCGACCCTTTTGTCAGTGAATGGAAGTGGCCAGTGCTTGTTCTAATTTCTCATTATCGTTTCAATTGTTTAGGAACACTTGCAGTTGGAACTTGACTTCTAAGGACTTCATGGGATGCTGAGATGCCGAAACTAAGCTTATAGGAACATATGGTAATGCACACTATAAAGTAGGAACGCTTACGAATGCTCATAGTCCTTCTATTCAGGCCTTAATTAGAACTTCTTAACAAAGACAGGTCTTAGAAAGAGAAGTTGAAACAGGTTTTAGATTATGTAGGTACTCATATATCTAGATTATACCGGTATGAGTTGTTAGTGCATATGGACTTTAAGCTAGTTCTAGAAGATATGCTCAACAAATATATGATAATGTTTCCTGTTTGTTTAGAACAAAATAGATACAACAATTTATTCTATTTGGCTAGGCCTGTGATCCAACTAGTGTAGTTCAACTTGTTGCCCTTAGCTTGAGCTAAGCATCAATTCAGAAATAGTAGTTAAGAAGGAAGCTGTAGTGAAACTGAAATGAGACTTCTAATTAGTTTTATTTCCACTCTTGCAATCTATCTAACTCCTATGTAGTTAGCAGCTTTATATTCTGATAACAACGACTATGCTTAAATTAAAAAGCTCTCTCTATTTGAATTTACGAACTAAAGGCAGACTCGAGAATGGACTAACTCTAGTCTTAGTCCCATGCGTTAAGGTAAGTAACTTGTTGTCTTAGAGTTCAAGCTTTAGTTCAGAAAGAACTACGGCAACAATAAGTACTATTAGCTTCCGAGTAGAACGGCTATCTTTAGTCTGTAACTTAGAATATTAGACTATTAGCTCTAATAACTACTAGCTAGTATTAATGGGTCTCTCCATTATAGTGAGACCTTATAAGGATGTTACGTAATCAATCAAAGCTAATGAATTGAGTAGTGAGCTTTCCAGATAACTTAAACACTACTAACATGTGGTTTCTACATTATTCACATAAGAAAGGTGATAGAATATGATGGTAAGTATAAGCATTTCCCTAATGAGGACATAGGTCGTGTCTTAGAAAGATAGTTTGAATACTCATAGTTTCTTTAATCTATGTGATTTTCTTATAAACATAACTCTCATTACTAGTGTTCACTATCATAACTGAAGCTTGTAAACAGTAGAAAGCCCTACACTGTTTCTATCTTTCTCTTGCATGGTTGTGGGATTTCCTTGATTGATTTGTCTAGGCTGTGAGGATAGAAGCCATAAAGTTACTAAAATAAGCTCCAATAAGCAGATACTAGCAGGTATATGATCTATAACTTATAAGCTTAACATGGTTTCTCAACTAAAGTACTCAATATAATAACATTATTCAGCAAAAAACAAAAACCTGTATGTCTCCAGCAATCGATGAAGAGAATGAATGTAACACTATGCACATACTTTGTCTGGAATGTAACACTAAGCACACACTCTGTCTGTATGTCTCCAGAAGCTGATGAATATAATGAATATAACATTGTCTGAACACTTAAATTGTATGTCTATAAAATGAATGGAACACTGTCTGAAAACGATTATATGTCTGCAAAATGAATGGAACACTCTCTGAAATCTCTAATTGTATGTGAAAACTCTGATTGTATGTTAGTAGCAGTGGATGAGTATAATGAATGCTTCAAATGCAGTAAGGGTGGATGTTTTATAGTTTTATGATCTAGAATATAATTGGTAAAGAAGATTGGCATGGATTGTCATCTCCCAAATTCAAATCTATGTTGTGGATTGATTTGTACACATGATCCAATTGTTGATTAGCTTTCATTGTTGATCCTTATGCTTTCCTGAATTGAAATGCTTTCTTGAATTTAATTCCTGAATTGAAAGGGTTGGTGTGTTTAATTCCTGAATTGAAAGGTTGGGTGAACTATTTCCTGAATTGAATGGTGTCATTTAATATCTTCAATATGTTGAATGGTTAAACAGACATGTACATATGGTTGACACACATTTCACCTATTCTTGTGCAAGTGTTACCCAGTTCTTGTGCAAGTGTTACCCTACAATGGGATGTGTTGGTCCAATGCAAAATCAGTGGGTGGTTGTTTGATGGGATAGCTGTACTCTTGGATGGAAAGCATTGTAATGTTTTGTAGTGCATTTTGACTTAGTTGTTAATTCAAAACTAGAGGTACTTGAGACAATAGGTCTTGTCAACTTATGATGTTAACGCTTGGTGTATGATAGTTGTTGGTCCAATCAAAATCTGGGCCCATTTTGGACATATTTATATAACTTATATAACTTAATATAAATTATCTATGTGCATATTTTAGTGAGTTTATGATTTTTGTTTTTTATGGATGTGTGGGGCCAATATTATAACTACTACTCCTTGCAAAAGAATAGAAGTCTCTCCCCTATGTATGTTTAGTTATGAAATAAGATATTTATTGTTATAGCTGAATTTTACATGTACTTTGTTAAATTGAATTTTTAAAGTGTAGATTTTGTTTATATAATAATATTTAATAATGTGAAATATTTTATGGTTTTATCTACTGAAGTCACAAAATGGGGAGGACATCAGATTTTTTATTGGAATCTTAAAAAAAAATTAAAAATTACAATGTTGGAGTGTTTCAAGAGTTTTTTTATCATGAAAATGGATTCAACCCCATCAAGAAATCTTGGGATATCCAAAATAGTGAAGTTTGATACTTGTAACTTAGATTTTCAAAAATTTATGCTAGATTTTGTCATAATCTTGCTAAAATTTCTATTATTTTTAGGACTAAAATTAATTTTATATTATTTTATATTTTTATTTTTTAATTTAATTAAATATAATTTATTATTAATTTTTATTTATTTAAATTCTATTTATAAATATAAAACTAAATTTATGTCATAATTCACTTTCATTATAGATCCAACCTTTTTCACCCAATTTAGAAAGGAATAAGAATAAAAGTAAAACTCTAGTCATATGCCGCGGTTGGTCTAATGATACACAGTATGAGCGAATGACTCACATCTGAATACGTCATATGAATTTTCACTTCCCAATGACAACGTCAACCTCTTGTTCATTGTAATCGATCTTCCTAATTTATTGAAATTCCAAGTTTTGTTTGTGCAGTTGCATTTAATAACTCCAAAACATCCTCTTATTTCATACAATTCCATCATAAAAGTAAATTTAACCAAAATTTATAAAGAGATCCCCAGTTATGTTTCCTACTCTTTTTTGACAGAAAAGATTAGATTAATAAGTTGCTAGAAATTTTTATGGTTATGTCATAAGAGATTAAGAATCGCTTTACGTTTCAATTGATTTGAATAGTCATTTAATATTGTTGGTCCCCACTAGTCCTATCCCATCTCAAAGGACGTCTCAGATCCATATATATAGCAATGCAGAGAATTTTTGCTGTGGATCTGCAGGTTGCACTGAGAGGTCGAACATGGGCAGGGCTCCGTGCGGTGACAAAATGGGGTTAAAGATGATTCCTGGATTCTTGAGGAGGATTAAATTTTCAGCAATTACATTCAGGAAAATGGGCCTGGCAGTTAAGTGCCAAGAGGTTCTCTGAATTTGTTTCTAATTCTAGCTAAAACCTCCACATATGAGGTTTTCTAAATTAGTTTTTAATTTTATCCAAAACCCTTACCTATGGCTCAAATAAAGATGACATAAGGATGTTTATTATTGTCTAGAATATTGGGGGTAAAGGAGGGGAGTTTTCCACTAAAGCAACAAAATAGTCCGGACGGTAGCTGGTAAAAAAAGATTAAAAAGATGAGATAGTTGAAGTGTTTGAATTGTATTTTTTTTTATGGTGGAAATGGATTCACCACCACCATAAAAAATCTTTAGGGCACCCAAAACACTGAAGTTTAACTATTGTAAACTAGATTTTCAAAAATCTTTGCCAGATTTTTTCATAATCTTATTGGAATTTCTGGGTTATTCTATGGGTTTTTTATACCACTGTTAAATGAGGAGATCATTTTTGGACAATAAGGATAATATTAAAAATATTATTACCTCAAAATTTAAGGATAAGTTGTGGGAGGATAAGGAGTTAGAGGAGAAAAAGAAGCTAAAGTATTATAAGGAGGTGATCAACCCCAATCTTAATAACCATAACTATCTTTTATGTCATGACTCTAGGAAGAAAATGAGCATTGCTAAGATAAGAACTAATTCTCATGAACCTCAAAGTGAAACTCAACATTGGTCAATTCCAAGTCTTGAATTGAAACTAGGCATTGGTCAATTCCCAAAACACCTTGGTCAATTTCTAGTCTCAAAGTGAAACTCTACATTTGTCAATTCCCATAACACCTTAGGACAAAAGAGTGTGTAAAATGTGATACTAAGAAGGTTGAACATGAAAAACACTTTCTCTTGAAATGTCCCCCTCTTACATTTATTTTAATTTTTAAAATCTTTACCACAATACCAACTTTATTAATTTGTCAAATTAACAAAATTATGCTAATGTCATAAAGCTTATCACATTTCTTTTCAATTATAAAAATATTTAGTTTCTTTCTGAAAATTCAATAAAAAATATTAATTCTAATAAATGTTAATCATCATCATCGTTATCAATATTTAATAATTTTAATAATAAAACATATTCTACATAATTTTAGATAAAATAATAATTATTTTATGTTTTTGTCCAGCCATCTGCCGTCTATCCAAGACAGTAATTGGTATGAAGTTATCAGTTCAATAATCCACCTTGATAGATAAATTTAAGTACGTCAAATCTATAACTCCGACCGATCTTTTGAATTTAAAAAAGAATAAGAATAAAAATCTACTTACGTATTGTTGATTAAGTGCAGTTTGGTATGATGATGCAGCATTGCAAAGTGTGAGCCTATGGCCCAGCGTTCAGTACGTTGTATCATATTTCACTGCCCCATCAAAACATGATCCTACAATCGTCGACGGTTTCGACAACGTTAAACGATATTTAGTCATCAATCTTTGTAATTTATTGAAATTGCAAGTAAACATGAAAATTTATGCAGATTATTTAGCAAATTGGAGTTGTCAAAATCTTGACAGACATATTGATATCACGCCCTCGGCTAGGACTTGGAATATTGAATTTCACTCTTTGCAACTCATTGTAGACAGAGATATACAAAATAACCCCCGATCGGGGTGCGGGTTAGGACCTCGGTTGTCAGCTGCCTTCAATGTCTGAGCTAGCTGTCAGTCTCGTAATAATGGCCACCATCCTTCGTCTGCGGGCACGATCTATTGTAATCATCCCACCTTCCGTTGATGAGACGCCTCTTCAAGGCACATTGCATTCTAGTTTTATGCTTATCTGCATACTTGTGTTGTCTATTGCTTCTGTTTGGCACAGCGTAGGCGGTCATTACAGTGGTGCTCTAGGTTGGTTACAGCGGCTGCTTACAGGGTTCCAGAGTAGGAGAGGTGGGTTTTGGTATGTAATGTCTCACTTCTACACTTTTACCTCTGCTAATTCTCTGCCATATGCACTGGATTTGTCAAAGGTGATGGGTTCGTTTATAGTCTTGCCTTCTTGTCGTTTTCATGATGATGCTGAGGTAGATCCTTGCTTCAGAAGTCCCCTACTCTGTTATTGTTTTCTGATATGGGTTTTTAAGGTATTCGATGTGGGTTTCTTTGGCCTCTCTTTATTATTTCTTCGCATGCGTTTTGATGGCTATTATGGAAAGCTTGTTTGCGGCAAACTCTGTTTTCGAAGGCGGGGTCTTCTCTGGTATCTACAAAACCTTTCTACCTTTATCTCTCAGCCTCTTCCTGGCAGTTTACCATGACAGGGGTTTGTCTTTTTGCATGCCGGTTCTGTAGGTTTCCCTAGTCCTTGTCCGGCTTCTCCAAATTATTGCTCTTCCCGGCTGGATATGACCCTTGGCACTCAGTTTTTCACGCAGTCGTTTCTGTTCTTCTCTGGAATCTTTCGAATGTCACTCCAATGGGTTGGCTTCTTGCATTTTTCCAACATGTAGCGGCTCGATACTTCTCTGATGCATATTTCAGTTTAGCTACCTTATCATTCTGCTTTGTTTCTATATTTGTCTCTCACAGGCTTGTTGGGAGCCAGTATGACTAAATCCAGCTCGCCAGCTCGCAAAACAAGAGCTAAGGTTAAGCAAACTAACATATCTTCGCACTCTCGCACGCGCGGGCGCAAAACTAATGCGCAAGTTGTTGAAAATTTGGTCAATTATTATACTGCTATGACCCCGCTGCATATTCGTAAAAACATTCAGGACTGGGAGCAGCACAGTTCGGAAGATGAGGTTGATATACAACAGCAACAAGCAACAATGGATTCCCTGATTGACCCCGGCAGTACTAGGGGCAGGGTATCTCTTTTTCAGCAAACTGTTAAGATGTATTGGAAGTTTAAATGTGTTCTTTCCAAAGCCCTGATTAGTATGAAGGAACAGGAAGCTCATCCTTCCATGCTTTTTGATCTTAATCATATTAAACAAGACATGACCTCCATGGAAAAGACTCAAATGCAGCAGAATGATAGAATTGGACAAATTGAAGAGTAGTTGCGTGATTTGCAGTGGGTGGAGCTGCTTGGGTCCTTTGCTGAAGATCCAGCACCTGTGCATTCTTCTGATAGCTAGGCCTTTGTGTTTCTTCTCGTTTTTGTATGCTTTTTGTTCATCGCCTTTTTAGTTGTTTCTTTATATGTAAGTATTATGGACATAGTAGCGTAGTTCTTGCCACTACTGATAGGCTTAAACAATACCGCTTTTGGTTGGCCTTTAACTTTTTAAGATGGCCAACAAACCTGGTTTCCCATTGGGCAGGTTGAGGAAAAAATTTCTTGTTGTATTTATTTAGCAACTTGCTCTAAATAATAGAAAATTCAGGTCCTACGGAACTAACAAAAAAAAAAAGAAAATCTATGGAAACATCTTCACTTCCGTTTCCTATTTATTTTGACAACAGAAAAAGAAATTAACAAAGTAACAATCAGTCGCTTTCGTTTCAATTGATGTGAAACTTGTCCCCCACTTGTCGTTTAACATTCTTGGCCCCCACGTGTCCACCTCATTAACCACCTCTCATATCAATATATCTGCAGGTTCTCTCATATCAATATGGTTGGAATATTTGAAAATTCTAGAACAACAATGGAGAGAGTAATACTCTCCTCTTTAACACAGAGAAATTAAAAATTTCTTGATAGGAGACAGAGTTTCCACTAGAAAACAACTTCTATTCCTTAAAAAAAAAACTATTACAATGATACTGGACTGCTGCAAAACGCAATGCCAGAGGAGACCTCACTATCTCTCAAAAAAAATAAACTCTCTGTCTCACAGTAATAAAGCACTGCTGTGCTTACAAAACATTCATTGTGTATTCTCTGTCAAAAAACATGCACTGCTGTGCACACAATTTTTTTTTACGTTCTACACATTACAAAATAACACTGTTGTGTTTTTACAATTCACACTACTATGCATATGCCGAAAAAAAAACGTTACTACATTGCTGTGTAAATCAATCACATTTATTACATTGCCTTTGGGCTCCCTTTTATGTGTCACAGCACATAACATAAATTAAACATAAAATAAAACTATGTATATATATATATATATATATATATTCATTGACTGGTTAAAAACATTGCTCGATTAAACAAAACCATTAAACCGAAACTTTGATCGCACATGAATTTAAAACCAAAACCTTAAACATGGACCCCGCTGGAACTCAAACAAGAATTAAACCGACTTGCATAACCATTTCGGGTTACAAATCTGGGCACTGACGTCAGCCCAATTGTGACTCGAAATCTTATTAATTCCGCCCTATAAAAACGTATCGGGTCCATTTTGGGCCCGTTGACGTCAGCCCAATTGTGACCCAAAATTTTATCAAATCCGCCCTAAAACTATTTCGGGTCCGGTCCTTTGCGATGCGAACGCCCCAAAATAAATTCTGCTCCAATGAAATGCTGTCGCACGTATGCTAACTGGATGGTTGACTTGGCGTTGGGGACCATTGTACCTGCTGACTTCTGACGTGGTCGTGGGACCACAGTTCTTCAAACGAACTCTCCCGCGTTCTGAAATTAAACGCTCCTGTGTTTAAACAAAAAATAGCTTGTTTCATTTTAAACGCTCTGTTTTTTTTTGAATGTATAGAGACCCGTCCATAATACTTGCGAAAGGACTGTAAGGTGTTTTTCAAAAATCTATTTTTCACCATTTTAGAAAGCGGCTTTCTGCCAGAGCCCTTCAAACAAACATAGCAAGCAGCTCTGAGTATAGTACTGTTGAAAGTAACATTTCAAAACTCCCCCTTACTTTCAACTGCTGGGTTATCAGTCATACCCAGACATTTTCTCAAAAATTCAAAACTCTTCTGACGCAATGGCTTGGTCAGAATGTCTGCAAACTGCTCCTGAGTTCTGCAATGTTCCAAAACAATTTCACCATTGTTTACCAATTCTCTGATGTAATGAAATTTTGTGTCAATGTGTTTCGTCCTCTTATGAAACACAAAATTCTTCGATAATGAAATAGATGAGCTATTGTCACAATAGATCACTGTTCCTCTCACCTGCTCTTGGCATAAACTCCTTAGCAGCCTCCTCATCCAAATTGCTTGACACATTGCTGCTGTAGCTGCCACATATTCTGCCTTTGTTGTAGACAATGCTACAATGGGCTGCTTTTTAGAAGCCCATGAAATGGCTCCTAAACCCAAGTGAAAAACATAACCGGAAGTGCTCTTCCAATCATCTACACTTCCATCCCAATCACTGTTAGTGTATCCAACTAAATCTGAACATTCTGAAGCAGTATATAAAATGCCATACCTTTTGGTACCTTTAACATACCTCAGAATTCTCTTCCTTGCCTGCCAATGTGCATCCTTTGACTTCTCCATGAATCTGGAAATCAAACTAACATCATGCATTATATCCGGCCTAGTTGCAGTCAAATACATGAGGCTACCAACTATGCTCTTGTACAAGCTAGGATCAAAATCCTTGCTGCTGTCCTCTCTGCTGAGTTTTAATCCCATCACTGTGGGAGTGATCGCTGCTTTTCTCTCCTGCATATTTAATATTTCCATCACTTCATTAACATATCTTGCCTGTGAGATAAAAATCCCATTTTCATCTTGTTCTACTTCTATTCCTAAGAAGTATTTCAACAAACCCATGTCAGTCATTTCAAATTCTTCTTTCATGACTGTTTTAAAATTTTCAATAAGGTAATCATCATTACATGTGAAAATAACATCATCAACATATAAAACCACTATCAACATTTTACCATCCTTTTCTTTGATGTAGAGGGTGGGTTCTCCCTCACACTTTTCAAATCCATTTTCCAGTAGATAGGAATCTATCCTACTATACCACGCTCTTGGTGCTTGTTTCAGCCCATAAAGAGCTTTCTTAAACTTGCACACTTTGTGCTCTTGGCCTTTATTTTCATAGCCGAGAGGTTTTTCAATGTAAACCTATTCCATTAGCACTCCATTTAGGAATGCTAACTTCACTTCCATTTGGTAAAATTTCTACTTGTTTTGTGCTACTATGGACAACACTGCTCTCACAGTTTCCATCCTGGAAACCGGTGCGAAATTTTCCTCATAATCTATCTCATGCTTCTGCTTATACCCTTTGACAACAAGTCTTGCCTTGTGTCTCTATATTTTTCCTTCAACATTACTCTTGGTCTTATAGACCCATTTAACTCCAATGACATCTTTACCTTTTGGGAGTTAAACTAAATCCCAAGTCTTGTTTCTCTCTATGGCATTAATCTCCTCATCCATAGCTTCTATCCATTTTTTATCCTTAATAGCTTCTTCAAAGTGGATAGGGTCTTCAACATGACAATATAAAGCAAACAAATAATTGATACCTTCATTTGCTGCCTCTTGTGCATAAATGTCATTCAGATTTCTGAACTTCTTACCTCTTTCATTAGGTGTACAAATGCTTGAAGAAGCACTTGAATTTCCTCCTTGTGGAGTGCTTGGAGAAGCACTTTCATTTCTCATCAAGGGTGTGCCTTGCTGCCCTTGTGTTGGTGCTGCTGTTTGGGGATGTATTTCAGTCAACTCATCATCATTTTCATCATGAGATAAACAGTGTTTAACATTCACTGTTTTCTCTATGCTTCCATCCCAAGCTTCCTCCTCAATAAACTGATCATCTCTGCTCACAATAAACTTCTTGGTGGATGGGTTGTACAACCTATAAGCTTTGGATTCCTCACTGTATCCAATGAAAATACATTTCTCCCCCTTGCTGTCCCACTTCTTCCTTAGCTGATCCAGAATGTGTGCATAAGCCACACATCCAAAAACCTTCATGTGTGTGACACCTTGCTTTGTGCCACTCCATGCCTCTTCCAGCACTTTGTTCATAACTGCTTTTGTAGGGCACCTATTCAAAATGTACGCTGCACAATGTGCAGCTTCAGCCCAATAATAATTAGGCAAATTCTTTGCCTTTAACATACTCCTTACCATGTCCATTATGGTTCTATTCTTCCTTTCGGCTACTCCCTTTTGCTGCAGAGTATATCTAGTTGTAAACTGCTTATGAATTCCATTTTCTCTACAAAATATTTAGAGATATACTCATCTGCTCTATCAGTCCTTAGGACTTTGATCTGTAGCCCACTTTGGTTTTCAACAAGTGCTTTGAAATTGAAAAATCTTTCAAACACTTCACTTTTGTTTTTCAAAAAGTAAACCCAAGTTTTTCTTGTAAAATCATCTATGAATGTTAACATGTAGTGGCTGCTAGCAAGCGATGGAATTTGCATCGGTCCACAAAAATATGAGTGGACAATCTCTAAGGGTGCCTTTGCCCTCATTCGTTTCCCAGAAGGAAAACTTTCTCTGTTTTGTTTCCCCAAGATACAACCTTCACAAAGTTTGTTTGGTTTCTCTATCAATGGTAAACCTCTTACCATTCCTTTTCTATTCAACAAGTTAAGACCTCCAAAGTTGAGATGTCCAAATCTCAAGTTCCACAACCAATTTTCATCTTTTGTTTCGCTTTGGATAGCCTCTTGTGCCACTACTGCTTTCTCTTCTTCATTCTTCAAGTCTGCTCTCATTCTGAGAGGGAACATCCTGTTCCTTGTCATCTTCACTTCAGAAATACATTGTTTGTTGGGTGGTTTGTCCATGATGGTACAAACATCATCCTCAAAAAATACATTGTACCCCTTTTGAACAAGCTGTCCAATACTTAAGAGGTTACATTTCATTCTTGGAACATAATAAACATCTGCTATGGATTTCTTTGCACCTTTCCTTGTTAAAAAATTTATATCTCCTTTTCCCATAACAGAAACTTTGCTATCAGTTCCTAGTGTGACTTGTGACTTCACACTCTCATCTAACATAGAAAACATTGCTATATTTCCTGTCATATGGTTACTGCAACCAGAGTCTAGAAACCATAAATCCTCATTCTTTTCTTCAGCCATATTACAAGCTAAAAATAAATTATCTTAGCTGATATTTTCTCTAGTGAAATTTGCACTATTTCTATTTCCCATATCATGTTGCTTATTTCTGCATTCATTAGCATAATGACCATATTTTTTACAATAGTGACATTGGACATTGGAATTATCATACCTTTGTCCTTGAGCATTCTGCTGACCACTTTGCTGGTTGTTGCCTTGGCCTTGATGCTGATTTGGATTGCTGCCTCTTCCTTGGGAATTTGCTGGACTGTTCCTTCCACCTCTGTTTTGGCTTCTGCCTCTTCCTCTCTTGTTTCCTCTACCTTGCCCTCTTCTTCTTCCGAAAAACATCTGGGTCTTAAAGGCATGCTCAAGAGATGAGTTTTCACTCCTACCCAATCTCTGCTCATGAGTCATCAGTGATGCATGTAGTTCATCCATTGAAAAATTTGTGAGATCCTTAATCTTCTCTATGGTGGTGACAATAACATCGAACCTTGAGGGTAGATTCCTCAAGAGTTTTTCCACAATCCTCTCGTCTTCAAGAGTCTCTCCATGAGATCTTATTTGTGTGACCATTCCAATCACATGAGTGAAGAATGAGTCAATAGTATTTGACTCTTTCATACAGAGAGTCTCAAAGTCTCTCCTCAGCAACTGAAGTTTTGCTGTCTTCATTTTTTCCATGCCTTGATAGGCTGTCTTGAGAGTTTCCCATGCTTCTCTAGATCTCTTGGCTACTGCTATCCTCGGAATGACACTCTTATGCACTGGTTGATACAGTAAGAAGAGAGCTTTGGAGTCTTTCTTCCTATTGCTCTTCAGCAACTCTTTCTCTGCCTGAGTTAAATCATCAAACTTCTTCATCTGCTGGCTCTTCAAATCCATCCTCAAAAAATTCCCATAAGTCTTGAGAAGTAAATAAAGCTCTCATAGTTATTGACCAGTAGTCATAATTTTTCCCATTAAATAGTGGGAGGTGGATATTTCCAATACCCATGCTAGTGCTGGCTCTAGCCATTCTGTACTCTTAACTATGATTTGACCGTGTATTTAAAATAGCTGACTGTTCTGCAATAGTAACACAATAAACTGTATAGAGAAATACCTTGAATTATTTTTGGCTGAGTCTTCACACTGCTGGAGAAGTTGCTGCAACAAATAACTCCTTTCCTTCAGCTTCTTTGATATTCAAAGAGCCTGGACTAGCTCCGATAACATGTTGGAATATTTGAAAATTCCAGAACAACAATGGAGAGAGTAATACTCTCCTCTTTAACACAGATAAATTAAAAATTTCTTGACAGGAGACAGAGTTTCCACTAGAAAACAACTTCTATTCCTTAAAAAAAAAACTATTACAATGATACTGGATTGCTGCAAAACGCAGTGCCAGAGGAGACCTCACTATCTCTCAAAAAAATAAACTCTCTGTCTCACAGTAATAATGCACTGTTGTGCTTACAAAACATTCACTGTGTATTCTCTATTGAAAAACATGCACTGCTCTGCACACAATTTTTTTTTACGTTCTACACATTACAAAATAACACTGCTATGTTTTTACAATTCGCACTACTGTGCATATGCCGAAAAAAAACGTTACTACACTATTGTGTAAATCAATCACATTTATTACATTGCCTTCAGGCTCCCTTTTATGTGTCACAGCACATAACATAAATTAAACATAAAATAAAACTATGTATATATATATATATATATATATATATATATATATATATATATTATAAACATATCGTTTATAATATATATATATTATATTCGTTGACTAGTTAAAAACATTGCTCGATTAAACAAAACCATTAAACCGAAACTTTGATCGCACATGAATTTAAAACTAAAACCTTAAATGTGGACCCTGCCGAAATTCAAGCAAGAATTTAACCGACTTGTATAACCATTTCGGGTTACAAATCTGGGCGCTGACGTCAGCCCAATTGTGACTCGGAATCTTATTAACTACGCCCTATAAAAACGTATCGGGTCCGTTTTGGGCCCGCTGACGTCAGCCCAATTGTGACTCGAAATTTTATCAAATCCGCCCTAAAACTATTTCGGGTCCGGTCCTTTGCGATGCGAACGGCCCAAAAAAAAATTCCACTCCAATGAAATGTTGCTGCATGTATGCTGACTGGACGATTGACTTGGCATTGGGAGCCACTGTACTTGCTGACTTCTGATGTGGTCGTGGGACCACAGTTCTTCAAACGAAATCTCCCGCGTTCTGAAATTAAACGCTCCTGTGTTTAAACAAAAAATACCCTGTTTCATTTTAAACGCTCTGTTTGTTTTTTAATGTACAGAGACCTGTCCATAATACTTGCGAAAGGACTGTAAGGTGTTTTTCAAAAATCGATTTTTCACCATTTTAGAAAGCGGCTTTCTGCCAGAGCCCTTAAAAAAAACATAGCAAGCAGCTTTGAGTATAGTACTGTTGAAAGTAACATTTCAACAAATATATACATTTCAATACACTGCTCATCTGCAGGACGTCTGAGGAATTTTGGTTGTGGATCTGGCGCAGGTTGCAATAAGAGGTGGAACATGGGTAGGGCTCCGTGCTGTGAGAAAAGGGGCTTAAAGAAGGGCCCTTGGTCTGCTGAAGAGGATCAAATTCTCATCAATTACATCCAGAATAATGGGCATGGCTATTTCTGTGCTCTTCCCCAACGCGCAGGTCTGATATACACACAATGTATATATACATATATATACTCTTCCCCACACATATATATTTATATTTTTACAGAGTATTTCCATTTATATAAACTTAAATTTTGTAATATGCAGGGCTTCCTCGTTGTGGTAAGAGCTGTAGATTACGATGGACCAATTATCTGAGACCTGATATCAAGTGAGGCTCTTTTACACAACAGGAAGAGAGGAATATCATTCAGTTGCATGCAATCTTAGGTAACAGGTAACCAAATAATTAATCCATATTCTCACGACATAATGAGCTGAAAAATCCTTAGGTACAATTTATTAATTTATTTGTGTGATGCTACTTTTAGATGGTCTGTGATAGCCTCCCAACTTCCAAGAAGAACAGATAACGAGATCAAGAATTTCTGGAGTACCCATCTGAAGAAGCGTTTGTTGAAGATGGGACTAGATCCCTCGACCCATAAGACCATAGAAGAAAGCAACCCCAATGCTCCAGAGGGGTACGAGGCTGTGAGGAGGCACAAGTCACAGTCTAAAAATTCAAGGCTCCAAGCAGAAGCTCTCCTCTCCAGGGAATCACTGATTATTTCCTCTGCTGGTAATTATCACACCAACAACAGTAGACTGGAAACGAACACAATGCGTAACATTAATCCGGCACCTGCTGATTATTTATTGAAGATGTGGAATTCAGAAGCTGGTAAGGCTTTCAGGAAGGAGAGTCATCATCGGAATGGAGGCCGAGACGATCCCATTTTATCGTCAGAATTAATTCGTGTGAGTTTGGTTTCTTCCAAAAATAGTTCTGGCCACTTGTTGCACCCAAATGATAAAGATAAGGACAACAACGGCTACTGAAAATATTGCAATCCTCCATCATTTGAATGGATCGGGGACCACAATTTTGAAACTCGCGAAGTACCTTCAATATGTGTAGGTAATATGACAGAAGATCAGCCCATAGGTAATATGACAGAAGATCAGCCCACCGAGGAACTAGGTTTTCTGGAGCTTCCTCTGGATTTCCTTGATACTGATGACAACAATGCTTTAAACAACAATGCCATTGAGTCAGAATTGAGAAAGGGTTTTCAGCAGCAGGCTGCTTCACCATGGACAGAATTACTGGAAGAGGATTACTAGAGCAACATGTCATTTATTGCTCACGCTTCTGCATTATAAGAGCATACATTTAGAGATGTTACTTCTGTTTAGGGATTATTTTTGAAGTTTTGGGTTCAATGATTTGTATTACCTCCTGTGTTTTTCTAATTATATTTCTCTCCTCATCATTTCTACAACTTTGTCTCTTATCATTTCTACAACTTTTTCATTGGTATATAAAAGATTAAACTTTGATTAAACTTTTAATTTGTAACAAAATATAAATATTTGTGTGGAGTTACTTGGAAGTTGTTAAAAAATACATAATAAAATTCATTTTTCAAAGGTGGAGATGTACAAGTGGGTGCATCTTTATCTTGGGGATAAGTGTTGGTGTACCATTTGGTTGATTTCCATGAAGTGGTGGATGCAAATAGTTAATGTTTAGGTTGTAGATATGTGTGTATCCTTGTTCGGTGAGTCATTCTAGTTAACGATCATTGTGTTAGCCACCTATAAATATTTGTTATACCAAAAGGTGGCTAAGACTTTTGTGAGCCTCCAAGGAACAAATTTTATCACTAAAAATTGTTGGCTCTTGAAGGCTCCTTGAAGGCCTCATGCCTCTGTCCAAAATCTTCATTACTATTTCCATTTTATACTCAGAAAGTTATGCTGATTCCAAATGAAAGACTGCTGCAAGACCTTCATTTTCCCCCTTATCAAACCTTCATTTTCTCCCCCTTTTTCTCCATAAAAACCCCCTTGTTTTCATAAATCCTCTTCTTCCATTTATGAAAATCACTTTTCCATAGTTAACAACCCATTTTTTAACTATACCGAAACCCTTGAAACCCTTTGAAAATGTTGAAAATCAATACAAATTCATATTTTATATACAAGCTTTAGCCCCCTTGGGCTAAGTTTCTAAACCACTCCACCCACATGCCTCTGCCCTGGAACCACATGCTAAGTCCCTCACGACGCTTATCGCATCACAAGATTCAGAGCGCAGGTTTATGGCTATTCTTAAAACTTGCGATGCAATCAGCCTTTATATTGAAAAACCGTAGATCGCATCATTGTTTTATATGTATATACTGAGGGCCCACCCTCCGTACTTAAACCTTGTAAAATATTTCATGCCCGATCCATTTTTTCCTTTGTAAACCCAAAAACCCACTTTTCCAAAGTTTTGGTCTAAAAACCAAAATCACGTGTTAAATATTTTAATGGGTTGATTGAAAGACCGATCGCAATCGCAGAAAATACAATGGGTTGATTGAAAATCCTGGGCCCGAAGTTCTGATGTGCGATAAGCCCCTTCCCCTTTAACCCCCCAGTCATATCATCATTCCATGCGCCCTAAGGCCCCGCAATCGGGCGCCATGCCATTTTATATTTCCTCTGCCCAAAGTTTAAAACCTTTGGGTATATATTAAAACTCATCGGTTTATTATATTATATACCTCCGCCGGTCCAAAGTTCAAAGTAATCTCCATCGTCGATCTGTTCTATATATCGACGGTGCGGAGTTCATCTCCCCGTGGTCCCCACCGCCCATAAGCCGATTGCCCAAAACCGGTGGTATCCATCGCACTGCCTTTGGGGCAAGGGTGGTTTTTTCCCGATGGCCAGCGATTCCATACAACGATTGACACACGTCCCATGTACCTTTTTCAAAACCGCCATCCATCATGCATAACCGCAATCCATCACGCATTATTGTTCGGACGTGGATGCCCAGCGATATTTCCGTGGACCATCCGATCTGGGGCGGGCCATCAACGGCTATCACTCGCCGAAGATGCACGATAGTTAACTATGATGCACATGAGATACCTTAGGGTACGACACGCCTTCCAGTTAATCTCCGCAGTCGATCTGATCTGTAGATCGATGGTCCATGTTTCATCGCCCATATTCTCTCCCTTTGACTTTCAACTTCCGTTCTCGACCGTCGATCTCTGCGCGATCTACGACTCATATTTAATCTCTTTTCCATCCGGTCCACGATCTCTCTCGATCAATCCTAACCGTTGGATGGTGCCATCCAACAGTTATTCTCTTTCCCCCGCCTTGTAAAGTAGTGTATCCAAACAAATGCAGGATTTCTTTATAATTTTATGTTTTGTGCAAGTTTTAAAAGGTTTCCGTCGTTATATTGAAAAAAGGCCAGAAGTTGGGAATGACGATTCCCGTGCTTTCGGCCCATAAAGAGAACCATTCACAGGGCTTCTTTCAAACATTTTATCAGCGTTCCATGGGCACTGATACTATAAAGGCCCTGCGTGGCTCTGCACATTGACAAGACACTGCGTTTTAACGCAATTTCAAAAGAGTATAAGTTCTGAAGAATAGAGCGCATCGAGCAGAAGATTAAAGACAAGCTTACGGGGATTATGGCTAAGAATGATTATCAAAATCCTAATCCCCGAAATAAAACACAGTTTACAGAAAACCTAAAGTGTTTTATCAAGCAGGAATGCCTCCACCACCACAATCTGGGGCAAATTGATTCCTTAGCTACCATAGTGCCACCTGTTCCTCAAAGTACTCAATCAGGGGCCGAATTTATTGATCGAATGAAGATTTTCGCCTCAGCACAGCTGGAAAATTTACTTCTGCAAGGAAAATTAATGACAAAATATTAGCAGAGTTACTTCAACATTACACAGAGCCTCATATGTCAACAAAAGCTCCCACCGAGCTTAATCTTTATGTAAAAAAAATTAATACAGAGTGCACCCCTGTAAATTTCTTCATTGAGCCCCTCAAAGGCCAAGAAGTCATTAAGTTTGTATTAATTGTAAATTGAGATCTTTTATCAGATCTCACCTCCTCATCCTTCTATATATACTTCTGCAGAAGATGAGTGAGGGGTTGGTTGTAGAACTTTGATATACACTTGAGCTTAAACTTCTGATTGTACATAGTATTCACTGGCTCTTGGAGCTCTGTTGGTGATAGATAGGTTAGGCTGAGATGTGTAGATGGTTGCTAACCTAAAGCACTGGACTTAAAGCTGTAACTAGTTTGGAGCATCAATACAAGCTGATTTATGGGATCCTGGTCTATGTTGACGGTGATGTTTCTCTAATTGTAACTTGTTATTTTGTTTCTGTTTTCACTGTGTTTCATATTCTCTTATAAAGAACAACATGCATAGAGTTAGGACCTACTGTACATCAGTAACCTTCTCTCACTGAAAATATTTCTCTGAATGTTTTCTTCTAAACTGTGTTATTTAGGAATGATTTAATTCAGTTCAAGCATAGGAATGCTGGCATTCCCTCGTCTTATTGTCTTAGCTGAATGTTATTCTTAGATGTTACTTTCATTATATGTTTAGTGAAGATGAACTAAGGAAGATATGGTGAGCCGTGGTCCTAGTGTGATCCCACAGACTGTCTGATTGTTTCCCTTGGAATGTGTTAAAAGATGGCTAGTTTCAAAGTACTTACCAGATTTTAGGCCATTTTGTGTTATATTTGTGTTTGTCTTGAAAGTAACCAAGTAAAGAAGAGATAGGAGAGGATTTGTGGTGAGCCCGGCCCGCTAGTTTCTACTCCAAAAGTTGCCTTGAAGTTTTCCCTTTGTTTTAAGATGTTTTCTATTGAAAGTGCATCAAAGGCTGGCTAGTTTCAAAGTAATTACCAGATCCTAGTTTACTTTTATGTTTTTCTTGAGTCCATGTCAAAGGCTGGCTAGTTTCAAATTACTTACCAGATCCTAGACTGCTCTTGTTTCTGCATCTATTTATTTCTCCTTCTTATTTTATCATTCCATTCCATAAATCAATCTTCAAAGAGATCCTTAGACATAGGTGACTTGCCCCATGGACCACTCTTGCCTCTTGCTGTTCCAATTAAATCCTATTATGACTCCATAGCCCAATGGACTAAAACCTGCAATTGTCTATCTTTTTGGTCGAAGCTTACTCTGATTGCTTGCAACTTCTCACCTTTGGAACTTTTTTGCACTCAGAACTTTCCACCTTGAACAGTAATCATGCTCAACCATCCAAAAAACAAACAAAACCCTTGGCCTTCATAACTAGCCTAATATCATAACCCCAAACTTCAAAGAAAAATCTATCTTTGTACATATTGGAGAGATCCCTCTCTGGATTCAGGAGGGCTAGATCCTAGAATCCCAAAGTTGGTTGAAATGATGTTGTTTCTGCAGTTTTAGTCTCACCAATCTGCTAAAATTACAGGGACCTAACATTTCTGGCAACTCCGCCGGGGACTTAAGTGCATTTGATCTTACACACCCTTAGGCACTCAAAATACCCAAGATCTCTGGTTAGATTGGTATCTCATTGCTGATGGTGGACAATAGCCTGCTTCAAATAGTTAATTCATCCACCTGGCGACTCCACACTCCACAATCCTGAACAGACCTTAAGACTCCACTAGGAAGAACCCTTATCATTGTAATATCATTCAAACTCAGTCAGAGGACTGTAGGATTAAAATTGTAAAAAAGACTAGTTAACCTCTCAAATATTGTTATACCTGGTTGAAATTGTCTTGTTTATTTGGGTCTGAAAAACATATCATAGTGGCTCCTACAAATATTCATACTAGAGCCCATCTTGACCCTGATCCACCTGAGATAGTTGATAACCCGAAAAGTATCCTTAGGAAATCTCCTAGGTTTAAATTGTCAACTGTTTTCAGATCACCCTTGAGAGCTAATTCAGTTCCTGAAAACCTTGCAGCTCTACAAGAAACACATGGTGGTAGAACCATTAAAAATTTTTACCTCCTTAGGAGCTAAAAACTTCCACCTGGCGACTCCACACTCTGAAACTCCCAAAAGACCAAATGACTCCACTGGTAGAAGACCCTGAACTGATTGACTAGACACAGTGACCTCTTTCTTGATTTACAAAAATGATTCCAAGAATACAACGAAGATATGCCCCAATTAGTAGAGATCATATCCCTGGGTTTCCACATAAGATGCCCCAGGTGAATTGGGATGACAACCTGCCTGTTTTTCAAGGTGAAAAGTTTGATGACCCTTTATTACATCTTATCAAATTTCACATACATGTATGGAGGTTGAAAGTTGAATGGCATGAAGACTGCCTAATGAAAATGTTCATGTTAACATTAGAAGGAAAATCTAGGGATTGGTATGAATTCTTAAGATCTAGTAGTTTGTTTTCTTTAAGAGACCTTGAATATGTGTTCTATGAGAACTATAAAGAAAACACTACATCATTATCATTGGGTGCAATATATTATGATCCATCCCAAAACATCATCCAACACATTATAGATAATGAGGAAGCTTTGGAAGAGATGCATCCTGAAGATCTTTTAACAGCCATTCATGAGTTTAATCTCCTATTAAAATTTTTTAAGAATATAGATGAATCAGTTGAGGAAGAGATGATCCAAGAAATAATGGACGTTCCTCGAGATATCCTTGAAAACTCAAATATTGATTCATCATCCCTTATAGCCCAGGCTCAAGAAGACATCCAACCTCAAAATCAGTCTTCGCAAGAGACAGAGAACTATTGTACTCCTGTTCAAAGGAACATAGAAACATCTTCCCCTTTGACAGAAAAAGAGATAGATCAGACTATTAATAAACAACGAGTCTCTGAAACTTTTTGCAAAACAAACACTCTTGCCCATTCACATAGAGAACTTTGTTGTACAGATTTAGAAAGTTCTTTTGTGGATCAGAATGAAGAAGGACCTACTGATATCCCAATGTGTTTGATTGATGAAAATGTTTATTCTAATAAATTTTCAAACCTCGATCAGTATTATGATGATGATGTTTTCCAAGCAGAAACTAATCATGCAGGGCAACTAGCATTTGATTGGTGTTATGAGTTTCACCATCATCAGCTTGAAAGCCGCAATCATCCTTTTCGATCCATCATAAAAAGATTTCACTTTATGGGGAATCAACAGACTTTCAGCTCAAAGGATGAGGAGGAAAGAAACGAAGAAATTTTTGGGCAGGTTAAAAACAAGGAGCCTTCTCTTGAAAAAGAGGAAGCAATTGAACATACCCCTGCTGAAGAATATAATAACCTCCCCATAGAGTATAGTCCACTAAACCAGAGCTTACCAGGGCTACAAGAGGACAACATTGCCAAATATGATGAGTCCTCTAGATCAGATGATGATGAAGAAAAAGGAGAGAAGCAGATAGAAAACTATCCTACTGTGGATATACCCTCTTTTCAAGAAGAAACTTCTCCCTTCATTAATGTCAAACTGTCATCCCAAGAACCTAAATGTATATTAGAAGCAAGCATATATTTAGAGAAAGAAAATATTTCACTGTTTGCCATTGTGTAGGTTAAAGATGACGATACTTCCAAGCTACATACTGAAGAGATAGTCCTCAAAGCTGAAGTCTTGGAAGCAGACCATCTACCAGACATGGAGGGCCAAAAAGAAGAAAATATTCATCTTTTCTTTGTTGATCCTATGGAAGAGTGTGTGGAAATCCCAACTAGCTCAAATTATCAAGTAGTGATCCTTTGCAAGAGCTAGAGACATGAAAAGTTGTCACCTTCTGTGATAATCTTGGTATTGAAGGTTAATCTTCAATATGTTCTATGGATACCTCTGACAAGCAACCATATTTTCTACTTCTTCTTGACATTACTCAGCTGGCTGCATTGGCATTTTTTTATCATATGATAAATGTAAATACTCCATGTTTAGAATAGGTTAGATAGGAATGTCAATAAAGCTCAACCTTTGAGCATTTAGTTATATGTTATTTTCTTCTTTTTAAAAAATCAAAAATACAAAAACAATGAAAAGAAGGAAAAGAGGGCAGATTGTCAAAACAGGAAAGGTATAGCCCCATACCAAAAAAGAGAAACAAATCTGAAAGTGTGCAAGCTTAAATGCCACTCCTAAAGAACACACTTCTATTTAGTCAAACTGTCTAATCTTGACTAATTAGCTTTAAATTTTCTGCTGATAGGATAGTGAATTCGATTTGCCAAACTGTTTAATCTTGGCTTATCAGTAGATAGATTAGGATATAAATGAAAGGTTCAAACATGTTCAAAACCTGAACCTCAGTTTCCAAAGAGAGATGAATCAAATATGTTTTATTTTCTGAGTCAAAAAAATGTAAAGATCTGGTTCTAATCAGCTCAAAATCTGAACCAGAGAAAAAGGAAAGACAACTCCATAAGAGTCAAATCAAAGCTGTAGAAAAGAGGAAGGAAATGTTTTCAAATTTCAGATCTTAATCCTTCCATTTTTTATTTATTTTTTCTGCAAAATAAATGTCTATGTGCAGTTTGTCTTAATGCCATAGATCACAGCAAGTCAAACAGCTTAATCTTGACTTGACTATTTTTAAATTTATGTTTTAGAAATTTAGAGAATGAAAATCTATTGGACAGTTTAATCCCAACAGATGGTAGATTAGGTAGAGAATCATCTGAACTCAACTGTTAAATCTGAGCTCAGGGAGAAATAAGGAGTAGAAATAGATTAGGTTTCTTTCTTTCAAAAGAATAAAATGTTGTAAATAAATTTTGCCAATCCAAGTGCACTCTAATGAAGAAAAAATGTTAGATCAATAGGATTGGTTAGGTAGAAAGTTTGTGTTGATGAAAATCCATTGTTCTCATGGCTGCTAAAAAGTTTTCAGAGAAAAATCTTCCCAGCAAAGGAAGGACATCCCAATGGATTAGGCACAGGTCAGCCTCCCCAGAGAAAATAAATGGATGAGGCAACTGATCAGCCTCCCAGAGAATGCAAGTCTGAAGTTCTTGATGCCTTCAAGAATGCACCATCCCCAAGTGGAGCCATTGTTAGCCACCTGTAAATATTTTTTATACCAAAAGGTGGCTAAGACTTTTGTGAGCCTCCAAGGAACAAAGTTTATCACTAAAAATTGTTGGCTCTTGAAGGCTCCTTGAAGGCTGTTGGGGTTCCCATGTTTTGGCCAGGTTGACAAGACCAAAAGATGAGACAACATAGAACCACTTTCAGACCTTAGGATCTAGCCCTCCTAGGTCCAGAGAGGGATCTCTCTATGATAGTCAAAGGTTTTATGTCTTTGAAGCTCAAATGTTAAGGTTTTAGGCTAGTTATAGGCACATGGTTTGTTTTCTTGATTGTTGGTTTGGTTGTTGGGAACCAGGAAAGAAGGGTCCAATATAAGACAAGGATGAGCAAAGAGGAAATTTAGGCAAAGGTAGATAACTCAGAGAACATCAAGACCATTGGGAAATGGAGTCAAGAAAGGATTTACTTGTGTTCAATGTGCAAGCTTTCTGTTGGGCTAGTTATCTAGAGCATTTGGATCTTAAAGATGATATTTGGAATGGGACATTAAGGACTGAAAATGAAAGGAGGAGAACCATCCAATTCTGTCTATAGATCAGGTCAGAGGTATTTTAACTCCAGACCTGCTTGGACAAAATCAGAGGTGGTACAAGGGATCTTAGAAGGCTTAATTGAGATGGAAATATCCTAGTGAGGTAGAGACAGGGTTCCAGACCTCCCAGTGTTCTCAACTCATCCAACTAAATCCTAACAAGAACATCTAAACATAGATTTCATTAATTCATACATCAGAGAGCAGGCAATAACATCCACTACACTGGTTAAATCAATTGAAATCAATATTCAGATACACATATAAGCAGAAAACATAAAAGGCTGGGAGAGCAACAACATAAGGTACCTATCAAGGGTAAATCTTATGCCAAACTTCTGATGCGAGCCAGTAGAAATGGAATGAAATGAAATTAAACACAAAGATAGGAAAACATCACCAGCTGCTTTAGATCAGGATCCAAAGAAATGTGCTTGTCATATTAAAAACAACACCAATCAGGTACAACATTTCCCACAGCTTGAACATTCAGTCTGAATACATCAAATCTCAACCTATCTTACAATATTACACAGAGAACTTGTCTCAAGAGGAAAATTCTTGAAATCCACTGATATCTCATTAACAACCTTTACAATGTTTCCCTATGTGTTTTATAGCGTACATTTGAATGTATGATCGACTGAGGATGTAGGTGAACACTAAATGTAACATTAAACACAGAAAAGAATAGAGGGCTGAAACCCATCCTGTTTTAAATCTCTGCATTTATCCCTGGTATGGCTTAGGCGTTTTGACTGCAGTACTGTGTGGTACATGTGGTGAAATATCAGAAATAAAATACGAAACAGTGAGTAATCTGATGTACTTGAGTCACCAATGCTTCTAATCATGTAGGACTACTGTCGGGTAAGAAACTTCAGGAACACGATGTATAATAAAAACTGCATGGGCACTTTGTCCTCTGATGAAGAAAAACATTCTGCTGCTATAGGAAACCTGGTAGTATGATTTCTCATGCATTAAATTACTGATTGAACTTTGGGGTTTTCAAATTGGTGCTTTGCTTCTTAAATTGCTGCATTATGGATCCAAATATTCAGTCCTGAGCACTGAAAACTATAATCATAAGCTGGTTTTTTCACTGCTCCATATATGTTTCGATTCTGCAAGATCTGGGCTTTAATGGCGACGGATAGGGTTGCGGATTTTCAAAACCTGTCCTTTGATGAAATTTATACCTCCGCCACCTTTCTAGACATTTCACTGGAGTACCAGCCCCCATATCAGCTCTCTTTTTGCACAACATGCCATTGAAGAGGTACATATGCATCATGGTGGTTTTCCGCCTCTGATAATCCTGTAAAAACACGAAACCTGTGAAGAAAATCATGGATGGGGGAAATGGATGCAGTGTGGATGGAGGAAATGGCCGTGCAATCGGTGACATGGCGGAAAAATGCAGAGGAACAATGGAAATTCGCTCTGGTGGAGGTGGCGGTCTGCAGAATGAAAAACGAACGAGAAAACGTTTAAAAACATGAAATGAACCAAATATATGAAATGGAATGGGAGTATGTATGGAGGATGCACGTGGAGGTGACATGGTGGGACCGGGACAGTGGAAAATTCAGCGGCGGGTGAACAAATCTGGACCGTCGATCGCGGCAGAGATCAACGGTGGAAGATGACGAACGGCGGGCCATGACCTGAGCTATCGCGTGCGCAACTAGATTATCCATCGTGCATCTTCGACGAGCGATAGCCGTCGGATGGGCCGCTCTAGATCGGATGGTCTTCGGTAATTTCGCTGGGCATCCATGTCCGAACAATAACGCGCGATGGGTGGAGTTAATGGGCGGGATGGGCGGTTTTGAAATCGTACACAAGGACACGCGTCGGGCGATGAATGGAATCGCTGGGCGATGGGGGAAAACCGCCCTCCGCCCAAAGGCGGTGTGATGAAAATCACATGGTTTGGAATAGTGCGTGGAGGGGTCCACAGGGTGGATGGGCTTCGCACCGTCGATCTGATGGGAAAATGAATGGTGGAGATGTGGCGACAGGTGATGAACGGGGAAAACAACGGAGGTTGTGGGGGCGGCGATCGCTGTCTGATCTGCGCAGATCGACGCCTGTAATCGTACCCGATGAAACACTAGGGCAAGCGCCTTTGGGGTTAGCGCTTGGGTCACGGCGCTGGGTTATATGGAGAGAAAAAGTCGCGGGGCTATTAGAGAGGGGGCTGAGGCCTATTATAAGGTCTGAAGTGGGGTTTTAACCCATTTTCATGTATTTTGAGGCCCAAAGGGTAACGATAGGGGGATGGAGGGGGAATTTTGGAAAAAAAAGGGTGTAGGGATTTTTAGAGGGGATTTAGGGGGTTAATAGGGAAAATAAAAAGGGGAGAAGAGGAACTTTGACAGAAGGAGGAAAAGGGGGAAAAAGGGGACATTTTGCAGGGGTACAAGGGGTAAATGCAGGCCTTTAGGGAAAGGAAACAACAGAGGGGAATTGTATAAGGCAAAGCATAGAGAGACCTCAAAGATGATGTGTCTTAAGGGGAGATGCATTCCTTGAAGGTCTCCAAAATGATATATCCCCCAGCTTTCTTGTCAAGAATTTCATAGGGGGGCTAATAGTGGCTCCACATGGGGATGGCTTCTTCTTGAAGGAGGCAAGAGACCAAAAATGATCTTTGGAGTAGGCCAGTTGCCTGCTGCTTGGCACATCCCTTTCTTTGATCAGTTGCCACAATATGAATATGTTACATCAGCAGAAACATTTTCCCAATCAAACTACCTACCCAAACTACAGTCTTAGCATTTTTTCTTCTTTAGGGTGCATTTGAGCTAGCAGACCCCTTACATTTTATTTTCAAAACAAAAACAACCTATTCTAAATCTACCCTTATTGCTCCATGAGACTAGGTAAAACAGTTGGCCTCATATGTTTCTCTACCTAATCTAACATCTTCTAGGATTAAACTGTCCAACATATTTCTTCTCCTACATTCTAAGACAGGAAATTGAAAAACAACCAAGCCAGGATTAGACTGTCTGACTTGCTGGAGTGAAGACTTGTAGAAAATTGCAAACAAAACTGTGAAGGCATGAAATCTGCAATTTGAAATATCCTTCTTTCTTTGTGACTCAGGTTTTGAGCATATTTGAGTCACCTCTTTTCTTTGATTTCAGCTTCTGGTTTTGGGCATATTAGAGCTGATTTTTCTTTGTTCCTTGCTGGTCCAGATTTTGGGCGTATTAGGACCAACTATTCTGCTCCCTTTGGCTCAGCTTTTGAGTTTATTAGAGCCAATCTTTGTACTTCAGAGGTTCATGTTTTGAACACATATGAACCTCTCCTTTCTTTCTGTTTTTTGGAACATTTTCCTCTGTTTTCTTGAAAGTAAAACTGCAATGGTATGTACAATGGAAATGAAATTGGAAATGAAAATTAGCAGAAGTAATGCTTTAGCATCCTGCCATTGACAGGACCCCCAAACAGCTCTGTACCATCAAGTTCTTGCAGAAAAAATGCATTTGGACCCACAGGGGCTTGGATGATGTATGGACCCTGCCACAAGCTGTCAAACTTGCCATGTTTACCTTTATCCTCTCTCCTTGAGTCCCACTTCAGAACTTTGTCTCCGACTTTGAAATCTACAGCTTTGGTCCTCTTGTCAAACAAATTTTTTATGTTTTCCTGAATTTTGAAAGTTCTGTTATATACCTCCTCCCTTGTTTGCTGAAGATGGATTGTTTCATTTATCCTTCTTATCATGTTGTCCTCTTCTGATTGGATCTCCTGGACAAGTCTGATTACTGGAACCCCAAGGCCGGTAGGAAATACTGCTTATGTCCCATAGACTAGCTGGAATGGTGACATGCCAATGGATTTTTTTGTAGTAAGCCTGTCAGCCCACAAAGCATGTACCAAATTTTTGTGCCAAGATTTTTTGTTCTCTTCTAATAGCTTTTTGATGATTTCCACTAGGCTCTTATTTGATGATTCAGCCAAGCCATTACCCCAGAGGTAATAGGCAGTTGAATGACCAAGTGCTATTCCGTACCTATGACAGAAATCAACCATTTTATTGGATCCAAAGGTAGCAGCATTGTCAGTGATTATTTTCCTTGGATAGCCAAACCGAGATAGGATGAAGTCTTCTAGGAACCTAACGATGACAGAATCAGTGGCATTCCTAGTGGGTATGGCTTCTATCCATTTAGTGAAATAGTCAGTGGCTGTTAAGATCCATTTGTGTTGCCCTAAAGAGGCTGGATGAATTTCCCCTATAAAGTCTAGACCCCATTGCAGAAAGGGACCTTCAACAGTGATGGGTTGCAGGGGGAGGGGGAGGAGCTTTCTTTTGCCTTCAAAGATTTGACATTTGTGGAAGGTAAGGATCATTTTATGGACATCATTGTAGAGTGTAGGCCAAAAGTAACCAGCCCTGAGTATTTTATTTGCAGTGGCTTTCCAACTCAGGTGGCCTCCACACTCTCCAGCATGGAATTATTGTTTAATTCTTTCAGCTTCAGGTTCAGGCAAACATTTCAGCAATAGGCCATTTGGATTTTTCCAGTATAGATTCTCATTCAAAATGTAGTAGTTTCTAGCTTTGAGTTTTATGAATCTGGCCTTGGTTTTGGACAGTTCTGGAGGGGCATTGAGGTTTGTGAGCACATAAAGGATATCGGAATACCAAGGAGAGTTCTGAAACTTCTCCTCAACAGTGGGGTCAGGCAATCCTTCCTGCTCATCTAAGGCATTTATCATGTTAATTTCAAGGGCCTGCAGATTAGATTCAGCCATTAATTGGGCCAGGCCTTGAAATTTGATCAGTTTGGTGGGCTTTATCTCAAGGTCATACTCTAAGATAGTAGCAATCCATTTGCCCCTTTTCCCATCAGGGTCTTGGGACAAGATATCTTTGACCACTATATTTGGCACATAAGCAATGGTGTGAGAATGCAAAATGTACACCCTAAAGTATTTTAAGGCCTTCACCAGGGCATAGGCCTACTTTTCCATAATGTTGTACTTTAAGTGTGCGTCTCTCAAGGCTTTGCTGAAAAAGGAAATTGGCTGTTCATTACCTTCTGAATTCTTTTGGAGCAAGACTTTAACTATTGTGTGTTCAGAGGCAAAGGAAAAGATCAGAAAATCTTTTGAGAAGTCTGGGCTGATAAGTACTGGGGTCTGTGTGAGTGCAAGTTTTATTGACTCAAAATATTTCTTGGCTTCAACGGTCCACTTAATTCCGGAACCTTTTTTCAACATGTCAGTCATTTTTTTGAGGTGCTCAGCTAGATTGGGAATGAATCTCTTAAGGAAGTTGATCTTCCCAATGAAAGACTATAGTTCTTTGATGTTTCTCAGGTGTGTGATTTGTAGTATTCCCTCAAATCTCTGTGGGTCTATCCTAATCCCCTTCCCAGATATAATGTGACCAAGAAGTTTACCTTCTTGGAGCCCAAAAACAGTTTTCTTAGGGTTTAGAGACAGACCGTACCTTCTACATTTTTCAAAAAATTTCCTCAGATGTTTCAAGTGTTCTTCTTCAGTTTTAGAATAGACAGTCAAGTCATCCAAGTAGATAACAATGAAGTTTCCTATATCCTCTGAGAAATCTATATCCATCGCTCTCTGGAAGGTTGCTCCAGCATTCATCAACCCAAAAGGCATCTTCACATACATAAAGGTGCCCCATGGGGTGGTAAAGGCTGTTTTGAGTTGATCTTCTGGGAGTACTAAGACTTGAGTGTATCCAGAAAAACCATCAAGCAGAGATATTCTCTTAGAGCCTACTACCTTTTGTAAGATATGTTCCATTCTGGGCAAAGGGTAGTTGTCTTTTAATGAGGCCCTATTAAGATTTCTGAAGTCTATACATAGTCTGATCTCCCCATTTTTCTTCCTCACAGCCACTAGATTTGACACCCAATCAGAAAATCTCACAGGAACTAATATGCCTGCATCGTACATATTTTTAATCTCTTTCTCTACTGCAGGCAGTTGTTTTGGATTGATTCTCCGGAGTTTTTGTCTAAAAGGTTTATGATTTTCCTTCAAGGGTATCTTGTGTTGTATGATGTTGGTGTCATAGGCCTTTAAGTCTTCATAACTCCATGCGAACACATCAATGAATTCCCTAAACAGGTCAATTTATTTATTCTTCATGTTTGCGGGTATAGACTTAGCCAGTTTGATCATTTTGGGTCTATCTTCAGAGCCTATGTTGCATTCTTCAACATCTGAATCTGCATGTTATATAGTGGGCTTTTTTGCTACATCATCAAAGTCGAAAAGGTCTTCCAAGGGTGCTAGGCCTCTGGGTATATTCTTGTCTTTGGCCTGTAGCACTTCTACTTCTTCACCATCCGCGTTTTCACATTTTCCGGTTGGATTTCCAGTTTCTTCAGAAAGGGCATTTATTTCTATGTTACAGGGTGTTTCTTGTTCATCTGGGGGATTCTCACTTGGGCAGCTGTCATCATATTTTGAGTCTGAATTAGAAAATTCAAACTCATTTATGCCCACCAGAAAATCTTCACTCTGTTTGTCTCCTTCAAAGACCTGCCAATATTTTTCGTTGTCTGGCACCATAGGTCTGAACTTGGTTTGAATGATGATTTGCTGGTCAACTGGAGTCTTAGGATATGAACTGGCTAGACAAGCTAATCCATTTGCAATGACATTTTGATTCCTGGGAACAAACACCAATTCATATTCAACAAATGTTTTCAATAAATCTAGAGTGTTGTTCTGGTATGCTCTTAACTTGGGGTGTTTGGCTGTATATTCACCATTCGCCTGTCTAATAACTAGCTCTGAATCTCGATGCACAGTTATCCTACGGGCCCCTAATTTTTTCAACAGATTTATGCCTAGGATCAGGGCCTCGTATTGTGCAATATTGTTCGTGCATTTGAAATTTAGATTCACAGCATGGCTCTTTGCATGATCATTTTTTGTGTTACGTAGCCACACCCCTGCTCCAGCATTGTTTCTAGTACAGGACCCATCGAAATTCATTTCCCACAGGGGTTCGCCATTATGTTGCGTTGGAGGGTCTGTACTAGGTTGCAGGTTATCTTGTTCTTCACGTGGTGTGTTAGTTTGAAGGGTGTGACTAATAGGATGAATGCATTGTGTTCCTGATTCACTCTGAGCTTTATTTTCAGTACCCTGCCCATGGTTTTCTTCATCGTATTCTTCTAGGGTAGCCATTATGCTAAAGTTCATGGGCTGCGTGTCCTTGCTTGTATTTCTGCCTTCAGATTCTGGCTCTCCTAAGGATTGGTCATTATAAAGAATGAAAGAATCCAGGTCAGTGTGTACAGAGTATAATGGTGAATTTTCAGGTTTCTCGGGGCTACTGACTAGGAATTTCATCTGGGACTCTCTATACAGTCTTCTAAGTTGGCCAAATATAGGGATAGTGGCATATGAGCCATCCATCTGCATCGTTCCTTGCAGCTTGGCACCCCATGATCTAGATAGCAGCATACCATATTTAGGTGGCACATCTGCTACCACCACATCCATGACCATACATTTAGCTGGGATCTGGGTGAGGCTTACACACAAGTCTTTGATTAGACCTAGGCATTTCACTCTGCTAGAGTCAAACAAATACAAATCTTTGTACGGGTGGGTTATCTCTAGGCCTAATCTTTCCATCACCACCTTAGGCATTAGATTGTGTGATGCCCCAGAATCACGCATGGCATTGTGAAGTATTTTGTCATGAATGTTGAGACTGATATAGAATGGTGGAACTACCCCTTCCTGAAACTTTCCCTCAATCTTTGGATCAAACAGGAGGGCAGGTTGATCATCATTCAAATTTACAGTGTCATTGTTTTCCCCCAGATTTAATGCTTTCAAAATTTGGCCTTTATATACATTCTAAGTGGCCAGCTCAGAGAGTGGGACAGAGATTTTGATTTTTGCAATCTCACTTTCCAAATTGAAAGTGGACTGACTCTTGCAAATGCTCGACTCTGTTTTATTAGCCACCTTGGTGACCAAATCAGTTTGTAATTTCTCATTATGTACAGGGTTAGGAACAATTGTATCTGGAGTACTAACTGAAGTGCTAGTACTGCTAGCGGGTTCACTTTGTTTT
The DNA here is from genome assembly GCA_034641835.2 of Pinus albicaulis. Lineage (NCBI taxonomy): Eukaryota > Viridiplantae > Streptophyta > Pinopsida > Pinales > Pinaceae > Pinus > Pinus albicaulis. The sequence continues at coordinate 1,693,067,769 of CM076581.1, forward strand.
TCATTCTTTTGGTTTTCCTTTTCTTTGTTTTTCCCAGAACTTTCGGCTGCTGTTTTGCTACTTTCAGCAGTCACTTTAGAAGACTTGTCAGGCCTTTTCTTGATGGTAACCTCAAGAGTTTTGGGTTTGGAAGTATGTTGGTTCTTTTTACTCCTAAGTTCATATTTTTATCTGACTTGCATCATGTCATTTTCAAATCCTAATCTGTAATCTTTAGTTTCTAACTGTTCCTCATCCCAGTATGAAGGTGAGGGTTGGTCTTCCCCCGAATCACAGTTAAGGACTGAGTCTTCTGTTTCAAACATGTTTATTGTATTCCCTTCAGAATCTTCTATGATTCCCTCATCTTCATCTAAAATTTTTTCTTGGAATGGGGGAATTACTTGTTGATCTGAATCTCTCTGTCTGTTGGGAGCATTGTTGCTTCTTCTAAAGTTCTGGTTCTGATTTTGGTTCAGGTTTCTGTTCTGATTGCTAACTGTGACAACAATTTTGTCCATCATTTGTTGCAGCTTATCCACATTTTTAGATAGCCTGTCATAGTTTGGGTCTGATGTGGAAGCTATAGTGTCATCCCTATATGTTACCCTCTTCTAAGATCACAGTCTTGCTCTTTTCTCAATCAAATTGGATTCTATGTTTACAGCTCCCTTCTGCATGTCCTCCAAGGTGGTGTACTCTTTATCCCTAAACTCATAGGCCATGTCAGCATCAAACCCTTCGGGGTATTTTTCTAGGGCCATGCCTTGTGGGGGTTTCATATGTGGGGGGAGAGCATTATAAATGCTGTTAAAACTTGTTTTTTAATCATGGACACTCTCCCCTACATTCCTTTTAAGGCTCATGTATTCTGCTAGGAGTTGGCGAGGGTTTGCCCTGGTTTCCCATTTGTTTATGAAGGTCTGATATAATGCAGGGAGATCTTGGATACTGCCAGGGGGTAAGCCTTTAAACCATTTATTTACATCACCCCCTAAGATTTGGGAAAAGATCCTCATTTTGATGGTTTCATCATCAATTTCCATGTAGTCAAAAGAATCCTCCATCTTATCTACATGTTGCTGAGCTGTGATGGATTCTTTAGCAGTGAAGTGTGGGATTTTTGATTGATAGTCATTGGGTAAGGGTAACAAGGGCTGAGGTAAGACCAGAGGTGCATACCAGGCTTCCATGATAATGTTCTGATGGGGTACGGGGTTAACTTGGGCAGCTAGTATATGGATGACAGGGAGATTAGGACCAGCAGAAGTCTGTTGGGCAGATCTAGGGTGGGAGAGCCCCAAGTTTTGAATGAAATGGATATCAGGTGGTGTAGATGGAGGGGTTCCTCTGTCCCTAGTATGTTGACCACTATGAGATGGTGTATTGCGAAGCTCAAGGTTTGGCTGGTCTAGATGACTGAATGACCTAGCTCTTGGTAATCTGTTTGGTAGGTCTAGGTCAAGCTGAAAGTGTGATAGAGCTTTAAGATCTTCTGGTGCAGAGTTAGCTCTATAGAAGTGGCTGGAAATAGTTGGTCTCTCAGGTATAGGAGATCTCTTGAGGATTCTCTCAGGGTTATCAACTATTTCAGGTGGGTTTAGGTTAGGATAAGCTCTTGTGTGAATGGTTCTGAAAGCTAGAATGTTATACTTCTAACTAAGCAGCTTAACCCTACTTGGTACTTCTGTTGTGGTTAATGTTGTTTCAAAGGATGGTCTCCCAGTGGAGTCTAATGTGAAACCAAGATAACCAGCAGGCCTACTGATCACCAGCGGAGTCTTTTCATTTAGGAATAATGGAGTCACTAGGTGGAGGGTTTTTGGGTATGTCTAAGGGGTTACACTGTCCACCACAGTGCTCAGGCACTATCACCTTTCAGGAATCTCTTCAAAAATAGCAAACTCCAACCAGAGATTGACTGGAAGGTCATTTACCAGATATGTCACCTCTAAAAGAGGATGAGATTCGGAGGCTTCCTGGCCTGTTCTAGGCTCTTTCCAAGAGTATGATGGACACTCAACAATGGAGGTCAATTCAAGAAAGGAGTGAATCACTGCCAACCTAACCAGAGATCTAGGCTTTCTGAGGCTTTAAAAATATTCAAGGTGAAATGCACTCAGAGTCCTTAGCGGAGTCGCCATTATGTTGGTGACGATACTGGGAGACAGATTAGTGTTTAGCAGTCATAGGCTCTCAAAAATGTTTCCCCAGCGGAGTCGCCATTATGTTGGGGTTCCCATGTTTTGGCCAGGTTGACAAGACCAAAAGATGAGACAACATAGAACCACTTTCAGACCTTAAGATCTAGCCCTCCTAGGTCCATAGAGGGATCTCTCTATGATAGTCAAAGGTTTTATGTCTTTGAAGCTCAAATGTTAAGGTTTTAGGCTAGTTATAGGCACATGGTTTGTTTGCTTGATTGTTGGTTTGGTTGTTGGGAACCAGGAAAGAAGGGTCCAATATAAGACAAGGATGAGCAAAGAGGAAATTTAGGCAAAGGTAGATAACTCAGAAAACATCAAGACCATTGGGCAATGGAGTCAAGAAAGGATTTACTTGTGTTCAATGTGCAAGCTTTCTGTTGGGATAGTTATCTAGAGCATTTGGATCTTAAAGATGATATTTGGAATGGGACATTAAGGACTGAAAATGAAAGGAGGAGAACCATCCAATTCTGTCTATAGATCAGGTCAGAGGTCTTTTAACTCCAGACCTGCTTGGACAAAATCAGAGGCGGTACAAGGGATCTTAGAAGGCTTAATTGAGATGGAAAGATCCTAGTGAGGTAGAGACAGGGTTCCAGACCTCCCACTGTTCTCAACTCATCCAACTAAATCCTAACAAGAACATCTAAACATAGATTTCATTAATTCATACATCAGAGAGCAGGAAATAACATCCACTACACTGGTTAAATCAATTGAAATCAATATTCATATACACATGTAAGAAGAAAACATAAATGGCTGGGAGATCAGCAACATAAGGTACCTATCAAGGGTAAATCTTACGCCAAACTTCTGATGCGAGCCAATAGAAATGGAATGAAATGAAATCAAACACAGAGATAGGAAAACATCACCAGCTGCTTTAGATCAGGATCCAAAGAAACATGCTTGTCATATTAAAAACAACACCAATCAGGTGCATCATTGCCCATAGCTTGAACATTCAGTCTGAATACATCAAATCTCAGCCTATCTTACAATCTTACATAGAGAACTTGTCTCAAGAGGAAAATGCTTGCAATCCATTGATATCTCATCAAAAACCTTTACAATGTTTCCCTCTGTGTTTTATAGCGGAAGATGAACAGAAGATCGACTGAGGAGGTAGGTGAACACTAAATGTAACATTAAACACAGAAAAGAATAGAGGGCCGAAACCCATCCTGTTTTAAATCTCTGAATTTATCTCTAATATGGCTTAAGTGTTCTGACTGCAGTACTGTGCGTATTATTGGCGAAATAATAAAATAAGAAACAGTGAGGTCTGCCCTACTTGAGTCACCAATGCTTCTAATCATGTAGGACTACTGTCGGGTAAGAAACTTCAGGAACATGATGTATAATAAAAAATGCATGGGTACTTTGTCCACTGATGAAGAAAAACATTCTCCTGCTATAGGAAACCTGGTAGTACGATTTCTCGTGCATTAAATTTCTAATTGACGTTTGGAGTTTTCAAATTGGTGCTTTTCTTCTTAAATTGCTGCATTATGGATCCAAATATTCAGTCCTAAGCACTGAAAACTATAATCATAAGCTGGTTTTTTCACTGCTCCATAAATGTTTCGATTCTGCAAGATCTGGGCTTTAATGGCGCCAGATAGGGTTGCGGATTTTCAAAACCTATCCTTTGATGAAATTTATACCTCCGCCACCTTTCTTGACATTTCAATGGAGTACCAGCCCCCATATCAACTCTCTGTCTACACAACATGCCATTGAATAGGTACATATGCATCATGGCGGTTTTCCACCTCTGATAATCCTGCAAAAACACGAAACCTGCGAAGAAAATCATGGACGGGGGCAATGGATGTAGTGTGGATGGAGGAAATGGCTGTGCAATCAGTGACATGGCGGAAAAATGCAGAGGAACAATGAAAATTCGCTCTGGTGGAGGTGGCAGTCTGCAGAGCGAAAAACGAATGAAAAAACGTTAAAAAACACGAAATTAACCAAATATATGCAATGAAATGGGAGTATGCATGGAGGATGCACGTGGAGGTGACGTGGCGGGACCGGGACAGTGGAAACGTCAGCGGCATGTGAAAAAATCTGGACCGTCGATCGTGGCGGAGATCAACGGCGGAGGACGACGGACGGCGGGCCATGACCTGAGCTATCGTGTGCGCAACTGGATTATCCATCATGCATCTTCGATGAGCGATAGCCGTCGGATGGGCTGCTCTAGATCGGACGGTCTTCGGTAATTTCGCTGGGCATCCGTGTCTGAAAAATAACGCGCGATGGATGGAGTTAACGGGCGGGATGGGCGGTTTTGAAATCGTACACAAGGACACGCGTCAGGCGATGAATGGAATCGCTGGGCGATGGGGGAAAACCGCCCTCCGCCCAAAGGCGGTGCGATGAAAACTACATGGTTTGGAATAGTGCGTGGCGGGGTCCATAGGGCGGATGGGATCTGCACCATCGATCTAACGGGAAAATGAACGGTGGAGATGTGGCGACACGTGATGAACGGGGAAAATGACGGAGGCTGCGGGGGCGGCGATCGCCGTCCGATCTGCGCAGATCGACGGCTGTAATCGTGCCTGATGAAACACTGGGGCAAGCGCCTTTGGTGTTAGCGCTTGGGTCACGGCGTTGGGTTATATGGAGAGAAAAAGGCACGGGGCTATCAGAGAGGGGGCTGAGGCCTATTATAAGGTCTGAAGTGGGTTTTTAACCCATTTTCATGTATTTTGAGGCCCAAAGGGTAACGATAGGGGGATGGAGGGGGAATTTGGGAGAACAGAGGGTGTAGGGATTTTTAGAGGGGATTTAGGGGGTTAATAGGGAAAATAAAAAGGGGAAAAGAGGAACTTTGACAAAAGGAGGAAAAGGGGAAAAAAGGGGACATTTTGCAGGGGTACAAGGGGTAAATGCAGGCCTTTAGGGAAAGGAAACAGCGGAGGGGACTTGTATAAGGAAAAGCACAGAGAGACCTCAAGGATGATGTGTCTTCAGGGGAGATGCATTCCTTGAAGGTCTCCAAAATGATATAGCCTCCAGCTTGCTTGTCAAGAATTTCATAGGGGGGCTAACAGTGGCTCCACATGGGGATGGCTTCTTCTTGAAGGAGGCAAGAGACCAGAAATGATCTTTGGAGTAGGCCAGTTGCCTGCTGCTTGGCACATCCCTTTCTTTGATCAGTTGCCACAATATGAATATGTTACATCAGCAGAAACATTTTCCCAATCAAACTACCTACCCAAACTACAGTCCTAGCATTTTTTCTTCTTTAGGGTGCATTTGAGCTAGTAGACCCCTTACATTTTATTTAAAAAAAAAAAATAACCTATGATAAATCTACCCTTATTTCTCCATGAGACCAGGTTAAACAGTTGGCCTCATATGTTTCTCTACCTAATCTAACATTTGCTGGGATTAAACTGTCCAACATATTTATTCTCCTACATTCTAAGACAGGAAATTGAAAAACAGCCAAGCCAGGATTAGACTGTCTGACTTGCTGGAGTGAAGACTTGTAGAAAACTGCAGACAAAACTGTGAAGGCATGAAATCTGCAATTTGAAATATCCTTCTTTCTTTGTGACTCAGGTTTTGAGCATATTTGAGTCACCTCTTTTCTTTGATTTCAGCTTCTGTTTTTGGGCATATTAGAGCTGATTTTTCTTTGTTCCTTGCTGGTCCAGATTTTGGGCGTATTAGGACCAACTATTCTACTCCCTTTGGCTCAGCTTTTGAGTTTATTAGAGCCAATCTTTGTACTTCATAGGTTCATGTTTTGAACACATCTGAACCTCTCCTTTATTTATGTTTTTTGGAACATTTTCCTCTGTTTTCTTGAAAGTAAAACTGCAATGGTATGTACAATGGAAATGAAAATTAGCAGAAGTAATGCTTGAGCATCCTGCCATTGACAGGACCCCCAAACAGCTCTGTACCATCAAGTTCTTGCAGAAAAAATGCATTTGGACCCACAGGGGCTTGGATGATGTATGGACCCTGCCACAAGCTGTCAAACTTGCCATGTTTACCTTTGTCCTCTCTCCTTGAGTCCCACTTCAGAACTTTGTCTCCGACTTTGAAATTTGCAGCTTTGGTCCTCTTGTCAAACAACTTTTTTATGTTTTCCTGAATTTTGAAAGCTCTGTTATATACCTCCTCCCTTGTTTGCTGAATATGGATTGTTTCATTTATCCTTCTTATCATGCTGTCCTCTTCTGATTGGATCTCCTGGACAAGTCTGATTACTGGAACCCCAAGGCTGGTAGGAAATACTGCTTTTGTCCCATAGACTAGCTGTAATGGTGACATGCCAATGGATTTTTTTGTAGTAAGCCTGTCAGCCCACAAAGCATGTACCAACTTGTTGTGCCAAGATTTTTTTATTATCTTCTAATAGCTTTTTGATGATTGCCACTAGGCTCTTATTTGATGATTCAGCCAAGCCATTACCCCGGGGGTAATAGGAAGTTGAATGACCAAGTGTTATTCCGTACCTGTGACAGAAATCAACCATTTTCTTGGATCCAAAGGCAGCAGCATTGTTAGTGATTATTTTCCTTGGACAACCAAACCGAGATAGGATGAAGTCTTCTAGGAACCTAACGATGTCAAAATCAGTGGCATTCCTAGTGGGTATGGCTTCTATCCATTTAGTGAAATAGTCAGTGGCTGTTAAAATCCATTTGTGTTTCCCTGAAGAGGCTGGATGAATTTCCCCTATAAAGTATAGACCCCATTGCAGAAAGGGACCTTCAACAGTGATGGGTTGCAGGGGGAGGGGGAGGAGCTTTCTTCTACCTTCAAAGATCTGACATTTGTGGCAGGTAAGGATCATTTTATGGACATCATTGAAGAGTGTAGGCCAATAGTAACCAGCCCTGAGTATTTTATTTGCAGTGGCTTTCCAACTCAGGTGGCCTCCACACTCTCCAACATGGAATTCTTGTTTAATTCTTTCAGCTTCAGGTTCAGGAAAACATTTTAGCAATAGGCCATTTGGATTTTTCCAGTATAGATTCTCATTCAAAATGCAGTAGTTTCTAGCTTTGAGTTTTATGAATCTGGCCTTGGTTTTGGATAGTTCTGGAGGGGCATTGAGGTTGGTGAGCACATAAAGGATATCGAAATACCAAGGAGAGTTCTGAAACTTCTCCTCAACAGTGTGGTCAGGCAATCCTTCCTGCTCATCTAAGGCATTTATCATGTTAATGTCAAGGGCCTACAGATTAGATTCATCCATTAATTGGGCCAGGCCTTGACCTTTGATCAGTTTGGTGGGCTTTATCTCAAGGTCATACTCTAAGATAGTAGCAATCCATTTCCCCCTTTTCCCATCAGGGTCTTGGGACAAGATATCTTTGACCACTATATTTGGCACATAAGCAATGGTGTGAGAATGCAAAATGTACACCCTAAAGTATTTTAAGGCCTTCACCAGGGCATAGGCCTGATTTTCCATAATGTTGTACTTTAAGGGTGCGTCTCTCAAGGCTTTGCTGAAAAAGGCAATTGGATGTTCATTACCTTTTGAATTCTTTTGAAGCAAGACTGCAGCTATTGTGTGTTCAGAGGCAAAGGAAAAGATCAGAAAATCTTTTGAGAAGTCTGGGCTGATAAGTACCAGGGTCTGTGTGAGTGCAAGTTTTACTGACTCAAAATATTTCTTGGCTTCAATGGTCCACTTAATTCCGAAACCTTGTTTCAACATGTCAGTCATTTTTCTGAGGTGCTCAGCTAGATTGGGAATGAATCTCCTAAGGAAGTTGATCTTCCCAATGAAAGACTGTAGTTCTTTGATGTTTTATCGTATTCTCCACCCTCTGGCCTATCCTAATCCTCTCTGAGAGAGAATGTGACCAAGAAGCATCTCTTGACGTACAAATTTTTTATTTAGAGACAGACTGCATTTACATTTTTCAAAAACTTTCTTATGCTGAAGTGTTCTTCTTCAGTTTTGGAAAAGACAGTCAAGTCATCTAAATAGATAACTATGAAGTGCCCTATTTCCTCTGAGAAAGATATATCCATCACTCTCTTGAAGGTGGCCCCGACATTCATCAGTGCAAATGGCATCTTCACATACATAAAGGTGCCCCCATGTGTGGAAGGCATGGTAAAGGCTGCTTTGAGTTAAGATCTTCGAGTACTAAGACCAGTTTGTATCCGGTAAACCATCAAGTTGGTGTGAGATCTCTTGTTTCCGTCACCTTTTGTAAGATATGTTTCCATTTCAGCAAGGTGAAGTATTCTAATGAGGCCCACAGATTTCTTCTGTTTCAAGGTATAAATATCTTCCCCGTTTTCTTCCTCGCCATTTGATTTGACACCCAATCAAACTCACAGAACTATTGTGCCTTCCGTATTCATTCCTTGTCTTTTTCATCGGCAGTGCTTGTTTTGGATTGATTCTCATTAGTTTTTGTTCAAAGGTTTCATTTTCAGCAGCCCGTGTTGTAGACAGCATAACATAGGCCTTTAAGTCTTCATAACTCCATGCGAACACATCAATGAATTCCCTAAACAGGTCAATGTATTTCTTCTTCATGTTTGCGGGTATAGACTTAGCCAGTTTGATCATTTTGGGTCTATCTTCAGAGCCTATGTTGCATTCTTCCACATCTGAATCTGCATGTTCTATAGTGGGCTGTCAAACCAGGAGGTAACTCCTCAAATCAGAATGTGTTATTGAATGAAGAATGAACATGCATTTATACATGGAAGTGAGGCTATTGGGATTCATCTCCCAATGAATCTTGGTCTTCCTTATTTCCCAATATTATTTATTATACAAAATTAAATATCCACACCCATCCCATAGGATTAGGTGTCAAAATTCCCCCCTTTAATCCGAAGGGATGTTGGTGAGTCCAAGCATCGATCTGAACTTTTCAAACTTTTCTCTTCCAAGTGCTTTGGTGAAGATATCAGCAGTTTTCTCATTTGTGGAACAATGATGTAGATGGATGGTTTTGGCCTGAACATGATGTCGAATTAGATGGTATTTTGTATTGATGTGCTTTGTTCGATCATGGAAATTTGGGTTCTTGGCCAACTTTATTGCAGAAGTGTTGTCGATCATGAGTGGTGTGGAGTACATTTGTTTCATCTGCAAATCTTCCAGGATTTTCCGGAGCCACACAATTTCCTTTGTTGCTTCAGCTGCTGCCACATATTCTGCCTCGGTCGTGGAGTCTACTGGAACTGACTGTTTGCGTGATCTCCATGAGACAACTCCTGATCCAAGACTCATGGTGTAACCTATAGTAGACACCCCTGTTTCTTTTTTGCCATCAAAGTGTGAATCAGAGTATCCGATCAAGCTGAAGTCGCCTACCTGTGTATATTTGAGTCCAAATTCTTGAGTCCCCTTCAAGTACCTTAACACTCTTTTCGCAGCAGACCAATGTCCTTCACAAGGTTTTTGCATGAACCTTGAGAGGATTCCAACAACAAATGAAATGTCAGGTCTGGTGGTGGTCAGGTAGATAAGACTTCCTACAAGCTGTCTATACTTAGTTGCATCCTCAAATTCCTTCCCTTCAATAGAAGTGAGCTTCAAGTTTTGTTCCATTGGAGTGGTTAAGGGATTACAATCATCCATGCCAAATTTGTTCAAGAGATCTCCAATGTACTTCTTTTGAGAAAGAAATATGAATTTAGGATGTTGAATTACTTCAATACCCAAATAGTAATGAACATGACCCAAATCAGTCATTTCAAAACCTTTCTTCAACTCTTTCTTCATGGATGTAATATAGCTCTCATTGTTTCCTGTTATCAAAAGATCATCTACATATACCACAAGATATACAACTTTTTTTCCAACTTTCTTAACAAAAAAAGTTGCATCATCAAGATCAAAATGTTTGAAGTCAAGTTTCAGAAGATGCTCGGTCAATTTCTCATACCAGGCTCGTGGTGCTTGCTTGAGGCCATACAAGGATTTTACAAGTTTGCAAACTTTGTGTTCTTGACCCTTTATCACAAATCCTTCTGGCTGGGACATATAAAATTTCTCCTTTAGATCTCCATTCAATAAGGCTGTTTTTACATCCATTTGATGGACTTTCCATCCATTCTGAGCTGCTAGGGCAAAGAGAGTTCGGATGGTGGTCCATTTTGCTGTGGGAGCAAAAGTTTCTTCATAATCGATTCCTTCTTTTTGTGCAAAACCTTTTGCCACAAGCCTGGCCTTGTGCTTGTCAAGTGAGCCGTCTGCTTTGTACTTTTTATTGTAGACCCACTTACAGCAAATTGGTTTCGTTCCCAAAGGCGGATCAACCAGCTTCCAAGTGCCATTCTTTATCAAGGCATCATACTCCTTTTGCATCGCTTCTTTCCATTCATCATGAGAAGCAGCTTCTTTGAAGGAAGTTGGTTCATGATCTTTAGACAAACTCAATTCACAGTTATAAGCAATATCCATATCAACAGGAGAATCAGAATTATCTACATCACCTTCGATTTGTTGAGTGGAACTTCTTATTCCTGTTTTTCTAACCTCATCAGGATGAATATTCTCCAGTGTCTTTGTCATCCATTTGGGAGGACCTTTCTGAGATGGCCCAGGCTGGTCATTTGATTGAGTTGGGATTGATTCAAGATTCAATCTCCCAATTCTGTCAATCACATCATCCAATTTGTCATCCGTGGTTGTTTCTTCATGTGGGGGAGAAAGTGCTTCAGGACATGATTCCACAGTTTGATTCAATATCGGAATCCCCCCTTCAATATGTGGAATCACATTATCAAATTCTTGGAAGGACTTTGCATGTGTGAATCTATCCAGGCGATCAAGTTGCCGCTTAACAACCTTGTCACTCTTGGAAGATTCAAGAAATATGACATCTCTTGCTATTACAAATTTCTTATTTTCTTCATCATAGAGACGATATCCTTGGGAGGTATTGGAGTACCCCAAGAAGATAAATTTGCGACTTCTAGCACCAAGTTTGTTCCTTTGACCCTTGGGTATCAAGGCATAACAGGTGGACCCAAAGACCCTGAAATTATTTACCGAAGGAATGTGGCCATGCCACATTTCAAAAGGAGTTTTGTTTCTAATTGAACTTGAAGGACACCTATTATTTATGTAAACAGCACATAGAACTGCATCAGCCCAAAACATCAATTTCACATTCTTGAAAAATAACATGGAGCGAACCATATTTAAGATAGTTCTGTTCATTCTTTCAGCTACACCGTTCTGTTGTGGATTATATGGCATAGTTGTTTGATGTTTGATTCCATGTTGACGAAGATAATTTTCAAATTTGTTTTAAGTGTATTCTTTTCCATTATCAGTACGTAGAGAGCCAATATGTGTTTGTGCATCATTTTCAATCCATGCATGAAAATTTTTGAAAGTTTGAAAAGCATCAGACTTATTCTTCAGTAAGTAAATCCAACACATTCTGGTGTAGTCATCAATAAATGTCATCATGTATTTGTTTCCATTTGCAGAAGCAATAGGCATAGGGCCACATAAATCTGAATGAACAAGTTCAAGTTTTCTATGTGCTTTGGAGTGTGAATCATGAAATGGCTGTTTGCTATGCTTTCCTAGAATACAAGCATCACATTCCTTAGGTTTTCTAGGAATTGTAGGTAGTCCATCAACACCATTTTTCTTCAACAAACGAAGGCTGTCATAGTTTAAGTGTCCAAATCTAGCATGCCATAAAAGACTTGATGGGAATGTACCTTCATCATGATGTGAAATTAATGCAAAGTTTTGAGCATGAGCAGATGAACCTTTCAGCTTCAAGAGTCTCCCTTCTTCTATTCCCTCCATGGCAAGTGAGTGATCTGATGCTTTTCTGACCTCTGCCTTGCCATCAAACAAGTGAATTGAGTGTCCTTGCTGTTGGATTTCGACCAAGGACAACAAGTTTCTCTTCAACTTAGGGAGGTATAGAACCTCATGTAGGATATGATCAGGAAGACCAGGCAGTTTAAGCCTGACTGTGCCAAGCCCTGATGGCTTGAGTTTGGATTTATCTGCGAAATATACTGCTCCATCAACTTTGTCGGTGAATTCTTCAAAAAAATATTTTCTAAATGTCATGTGACATGTTGCTCCTGAATCTAGCAACCAATCATCTCTCCATGAAGTAAATGAAACATCAAATAGGTTTTTAGTTACTCCATTGTTACAATGTGCTAGAAAAGAATGAGCTGATTCAGGTGGTTTACCTTTGTCTTTGTCATTAGTTTTACCTTTGTCTTGATTTCTTTGCTGCTGAGCTTTAGATTGTCTGCCCCCCTTTTCTCTGAAGTTTTTTCTTCGTCTTCTGCCATCTCTTCCTCTGGATGAATCTGAAGCATGTATCTTTTCTCTATGTGACAAGTATGCATCATCTTTAGAATATGAAGGGACTGCCATCTTCTTTTGAAGGAGGAGAGAAAAAAAAAACTTTGCTGGAGAATCTCTTTTGAAGGAGAGAAAACAAAAAACACTCTTTGCTGGAAAATATACTCAGTTTAAGAGGACATAAACACTACTAAAAATACGAAGACTGAATTTAAAAAGACACAAACTCTTTGCTAAAAACTGAATTCTGCACCAAAAAAAATATATGTACTTTTTTTTGTTCGGAGAAAAAAAATTGTATGGGAGGTGATATGGAAGGGCGATATTATGAAATGGAAGGTCGATATGGAAGGGCGGTAATGAATATAATGAGGGGCGGTATTGAGAAGGGAAGTAATGAATATAATGAGGGAGGTAATGAAATAGAGGTATTACATATGGGACGGAACGTGTTACAAATGGGAGGAGGGGCGGTTTTATATTACAAAGACCGTGTGTATTATAATAGTAGAGGTGGCGGTTTTAAAAGTTGGGAGGGGTGTTGTATTAACGTATGGAGGGGCGTAATATTATAACGCAGACAACTTATTATGAATCAATGGAGGGGTGGAAATGTAAAAGAGAAAGCGATATTATGGTATTATAAACTCGTGGAGGTTGGCGGAATTATGGAGTTGAACCAGCGCGTGGAGGTGTATGGATGTGTGATAGTGTTTTAAACATTGGACAGCGGTTATGGAGGGCGTTGATATATTGAATGACAGAGCGGATTAATGCAAGTATGGGAGGCGGTAGCCGAGGAGTCGAGGGCGGGTAGACAACATCGACAGGCCACGGGAAATGAACGCAGAGGTGGGACAGGCAGGAGGGAGGTGTATTACAGCGTGAAGGGGAGCGGATTCCACTGTGGAGGGCGTATTGAACAATGCAACATATTGTGTAACAATGACAGTGGGACTGTGGAATAGAGGGATGTGAGGAATGTAAACAACGTGGAATGGTTATTATAAACAAACGACTTATTAAACATCTATATCAATACTGTACAGCGTGTAAGCCTGACTGTGCTAACACCAGAGGGTCGAAATGCCACGGGCCGGATTGAAGTGCGCTTTTGAGAGCACGCAGGTCATGGAGTCGAGAGGATGGAGGGGCGTTTTAATCTGGAGCGGCGTTTTTAATATGCATCGGGGCTGGTGTTGAATAGATATAACAATGGGGAGGTGTTTGTAGCCAGTTCTGCATTGGAGAAGATCGCAGAGAAGGGCGCAGGTTGTGTGGGGATTATGCGCAGAGAGGAGGGTGCAGTGAATGGGGTGGGGAATGTGATTGATGTGGAAATGCAGGGATAGATAGAAGTGAGGGGGTGCGAGTATATGAGCGATGGAGAGGCCGAGAGGCCCAAACGAAAATTTAGGAATGGAATCTTTGCAGGACTGCAGAGGGGCCTGCAATTTGCAGTGTTTCAGGAACTGCAGGATTGCAGAGTCTTCAGGAGCTGCAGGAGCTGCAAATGTCAGAGCTATGCAGAGAAAAAAAAATGCAGAATAACAGTCTAGCAATAAGTAGGAGCAGCAAAAACTATTAATAAAAACTGACTGAGCAAAGGAGAGGGAGTTACACCACAGAAAGAAATGCCAATAGTGGGACTGGCTTTGATACCATGTCAAACCAGGAGGTAACTCCTCAAATCATAATGTGTTATTGAATGAAGAATGAACATGCATTTATACATGGAGGTGAGGCTATTGGGATTCATCTCCCAATGAGTCTTGGCCTTCCTTATTTCCCAATATTATTTATTATACAAAATTAAATATCCACACCCATCCCATAAGATTAGGTGTCAACATGGGATTTTTTGCTACATCATCAAAGTCGAAAAGGTCTTCCAAGGGTGCTAGGCCTCTGGGTATATTCTTGTCTTTGGCCTGTAGCACTTCTACTTCTTCACCATCCGCGTTTTCACATTTTCCGGTTGGATTTCCAGTTTCTTCAGAAAGGGCATTTATTTCTATGTCACAGGGTGTTTCTTGTTCATCTGGGGGATTCTCACTTGGGCAGCTATCATCATATTTTGAGTCTGAATCAGAAAATTCAAACTCATTTCTGCCCACCAGAAAATCTTCAATCTGTTTGTCTCCTTCAAAGACCTGCCAATATTTTTCGTTGTCTGGCACCACAGGTCTGAACTTGGTTTGAATGATGATTTGCTGGTCAGCTGGAGTCTTAGGATATGAACTGGCTAGACAAACTAATCCATTTGCAATAAAATTTTTATTCCTGGGAACAAACACCAATTCATATTCAACAAATTTTTTCAATAAATATAGAGTGTCATTCCGATATGCTCTTAAATTGGGGTGTTTGGTTGTATATTCACCATTCACCTGTCTGATAACTAGCTCTGAATCTCCATGCACAGTTATCCTACGGGCCCCTAATTTTTTCAACAGATTTAGGCCTAGGATCAGGGCCTCGTATTCTGCAATATTGTTCGTGCATTTGAAATGCAGATTCACAGCATGGCTCTCTACATGATCATTTTCTGTGTTACGTAGCCACACCCCTGCTCCAGCATTATTTCTAGTACAGGACCCATCGAAATTCATTTCCCACAGGGGTTCGCCATTATGTTGCATTGGAGGGTCTATACTAGGTTGTGGGTTATCTTGTTCTTCACGTGGTGTGTTAGTTTGAAGGGTGTGACTAATAGGCTGACTGCATTGTGTTCCTGATTCACTCTGAGATTTTTTTTCAATACCCTGCCCATGGTTTTCTTCATCGTATTCTTCTAGGGTAGCCATTATGCTAAATTTCATGGGCTCCGTGTCCTTTCTTGTATTTCTGCCTTCAGATTCTGGCTCTCCTAAGGATTGGTCATTATAAAGAATGAAAGAATCCAGGTCAGTGTGTACAGAGTATAATGGTGAATTTTTAGGTTTCTCGGGGCTACTGACTAGGAATTTCATCTGGGAATCTCTATGCAGTCTTCTAAGTTGGCCAAATATAGGGATAGTGGCATATGAGCCATCCATCTGCATCGTTCCTTGCAGCTTGGCACCCCATGATCTAGATAGAAGCATACCATATTTAGGTGGCACATCTGCTACCACCACATCCATGACCATACATTTATATGGGATCTGGGTGAGGCTTACACACAAGTCTTTGATTAGACATAGGCATTTCACTCTCCTAGAGTCAAACAAATACAAATCTTTATACGGGCGGGATATCTCTAGGCCTAATCTTTCCATCACCACCTTAGGCATTAGATTGTGTGATGCCCCAGAATCATGCATGGCATTGTGAAGTATTTTGTCATGAATGTTGAGACTGATATAGAACGGTGGAACTACCCCTTCCTGAAACTTTCCCTCAATCTTTGGACCAAACAGGAGGGTAGGTTGATCATCATTCAAATTTACAGTGTCATTGTTTTCCCCTAGATTTAATGCTTTCAAAATTTGGCCTTTATAGACATTCTGAGTGGCCAGCTCAGAGAGTGGGACAGAGATTTTGATTTTTGCAATCTCACTTTCCAAATTGAAAGTGGACTGACTCTTGGAAATGCTCGACTCTGTTTTATTAGCCACCTTGGTGACCAAATCAGTTTGTAATTTCTTGTTATGTACAGGGTTAGGAACAATTGTATCTGGAGTACTAACTGAAGTGCTAGTACTGCTAGCGAGTTCACTTTGTTTTTCATTCTTCTGGTTGTCCTTTTCTTTGTTTTTCCCAGAACTTTCGGCTGTTGTGTTGCTACTTTTAGCAGTCACTTTAGAAGACTTGTCAAGCCTTTTCTTGATGGTAACCTCAGGAGTTTTGGGTTTGGAAGTATCTTTGTTATTTTTACTCCTAAGTTCATATTGTTCTCTGACCTGCATCATGGCATTTTCAAATCCTAATCTGTAATCTTCAGTTTCTAACCGTTCCTCATCCCAGTATGAAGGTGAGGGTTGGTCTTCCCCCGAATCACAGTTAAGGACTGAGTCTCCTGTTTCAAACATGTTTATTGTATTCCCTTCAGAATCTTCTATGATTCCCTCATCTTCATCTAAAAAGGTTTCTTGGAATGGGGGAATTACTTGTTGATCTGACTCTCCTTGTTCTTTTGGGAGCATTGTTGCTTCTTCTAAAGTTCTGGTTCTGATTTTGGTTCAGGTTTCTGTTCTGATTGCTAACTGTGACAACCATTTTTTCCATCATTTGTTGCAGCTTATCCACATTTTTAGATAGCCTGCCATAGTCTGGGTCTTATGTGGAAGCTATAGTGTCATCCCTATATGTTACCCTCTTCTCAGATCTCAGTCTTGCTCTTTTCTCAATCAAATTGGCTTCTATGTTTACAACTCCCTTCTGCATGTCCTCCAAGGTGGTGTACTCTTTATCCCTAAGCTCATAGGCCATGTCAGCATCAAACCCTTCGGGGTATTTTTCTAGGGCCATGCCTTGTGGGGGTTTCATATGTGGGGGGAGAGCATTATAAATGCTATTAAATCTTGTTGTGTAATCATGGACACTCTCCCCTACATTCCTTTTAAGGCTCATGTATTCTGCTAGGAGTTGGCGAGGGTTTGTCCTGGTTTCCCATTTGTTTATGAAGGTCTGATATAATGCAGGGAGATCCTGGATACTGCCAGGGGGTAAGCCATTAAACCATTTCTTTACATCACCCCCTAAGCTTTGGGCAAAGATCCTCATTTTGATGGTTTCATCATCAATTTCCATGTAGTCAAAAGAATCCTCCATCTTATCTACATGTTGCTGAGCTATGATGGATTCTTTAGCAGTGAAGTGTGGGATTTTTTATTGATAGTCATTGGGTAAGGGTAACAAGGGCTGAGGTAAGACCAGAGGTGCATACCAAGCTACCATGATAATGTTCTGATGGGGTACGGGGTTAAATTGGGCAGCTGGTATATGGATGACAGGGATATTAGGACCAGCAGAAGTCTGTTGGGAAAATCTAGGGTGGGAGAGCCCCAATTTTTGAATGAAATGGATATCAGGTGGTGTATATGGAGGGGTTCCTCTGTCCCTAGTATGTTGACCACTGTGATATGGTGTATTTTGAAGCTCAAGGTCTGGCTTGTCTAGATGACTGAATGACCTAGATCTTGGTAATCTGTTTGGCAGGTCTAGGTCAAGCTGAAAGTGTGATAGAGCTCTAAGATCTTCTGGTGCCGAGTTAGCTCTATAGATGTGGCTGGAAATAGTTGGTCTCTCAGGTACAGGACATCTCTTGAGGATGCTCTCAGGGTTATCAACTATTTCAGGTGGGTTTGGGTTAGGATAAGCTCTTGTGTGAATGGTTTTGAAAGCCAAAATGTTATACTTCTAACTAAGCAGCTTAAACGTACTTGGTACTTCTGTTGTGGTTAATGTTGTTTCAAAGGTTGGTCTCCCAGTGGAGTCTAATGTGAAACCAAGATAACCAGTAGGCCTACTGATCACCAGTGGAGTCTTTTCGTTTAGGAATAATGGAGTTTCTAGGTGGAGGGTTTTTGGGTATGTCTAAGGGGTTACACTGTCCACCACAGTGCTCAGGCACTATCACCTTTCATGAATCTCCTCAAAAACAGCAAACTCCAACCAGAGATTGACTGGAAGGGCATTTACCAGATATGTCACCTCTAAAAGAGGATGAGTTCTAGAGGCTCCCTGGCCCATTCCAGGATCTATTCAAGAGTATGATGGACACTCAACAATGGAGGTCGTTTCAAGAAAGGAGTGACTCACTGCCAACCTAACCAGAGATCTAGGCTTTATGAGGCTTTAAAAATATTCAAGGTGAAATGCACTCAGAGTCCCCAGCGGAGTCGCCATTATGTTGGTGACGAGACTGGGAGACAGATTAGTGTTTAGCAGTCATAGGCTCTCAGAAATTTTTCCCCAGCGAAGTCGCCATTATGCTGGGGTTCCCATGTTTTGGCCAGGTTGACAAGACCAAAAGATGAGACAACATAGAACCACTTTCAGACCTTAGGATCTAGCCCTCCTAGGTCCAGAGAGGGATCTCTCTATGATAGTCAAAGGATATATGTCTTTGAGGCTCGGAGTTTAAGATGTTAGGCTAGTTATAGCCTCAGGGTTGTTTGTTTGATTGTTTATGTTTGGTTGTTGGGAATCAGGAAAGAAGGGTCCAATATAAGACAAGGATGAGCAAAGAGGAAATTTAGGCAAAGGTAGATACCTCAGAGAACATCAAGGCCATTGGGCAATGGAGTCAAGAAAGGATTTACTTGTGTTCAATGTGCAAGCTTTCAGTTGGGCTAGTCATCTAGAGCATTTGGGTCTTAAAGGATGATTGGTGAAATGGAACATTAAGGACTGAAAATGAATGAAGGAGAACCATCCAATTCTGTCTATAGATCAGGTCAGAGGTCATTTAACTCCAGACCTGCTTGGACAAAATCAGAGGCAATACAAGGGATCTTAGAAAGGCCTAATTGAGATGGAAAGATCCTAGTGAGGCAGAGACAGGGTTCTAGACCTCCCAGTGTTCTCAACTCATCCAACTAAATCCTAGCAAGAACATCTAAACATAGATTTCTTCAATTCATACATCAGAGAGCAGGAAATGACATCCACTACACTGGTTAAATCAATTGAAATCAATATTCAGATACACATGTAAGAAGAAAACATAAAAGGCTGGGAGAGCAGCAACATAAGGTACCTATCAAGGGTAAATCTTATGCCAAACTTCTGATGCGAGCCAGTAGAAATGGAATGAAATGAAATCAAACACAGAGGTAAGAAAACATCACCAGCTGCTTTAGATCAGGATCCAAAGAAATATGCTTTTCATATTAAAAACAACACCAATCAGGTACATCATAGCCCATAGCTTGAACATTCAGTCTGAATACATCATATCTCAGCCTATCTTACAATATTACACAGAGAACTTGTCTCAAGAGGAAAATACTTGCATTCCACCCATATCTCATCAACAACCCTTACAATAATTTCCTTCTGTGTTTTATAGAAGAGGATGAACGGAAGATTGACTGAGGAGGTAGGTGAACACTAAATGTAACAATAAACATAGAAAAGAATAGAGGGTCGAAACCCATCCTGTTTTAAATCTATGCATTTATCTCTAATATGGCTCAAGCGTTCTGACTGCAGTACTGTGCGTACTATTGGCGAAATAATAAAATAAGAAACAGTGAAGTCTGCCCTACTTGAGTCACCAATGCTTCTAATCATGTAGGACTACTGTTGGGTAAGAAACTTCAGGAACATGATGTATAATAAAAACTGCATGGGCACTTTGTCCTCTGATGAAGAAAAACATTCTGCTGCTATAGGAAACCTGGTAGTACGATTTCTCGTGCATTAAATTTCTGATTGACATTTGGGGTTTTCAAATTGGTGCTTTGATTCTTAAATTTCTACATTATGGATCCAAATCTTCAGTCTTGAGCACTGAAAACTATAATCATAAGCTGGTTTTTTCACTGCTCCATAAATGTTTCGATTCTGCAAGATCTGGGCTTTAATGGTGCCGGATAGGGTTGCAGATTTTCAAAACCTGTCCTTTGATGAAATTTATACCTCCACCACCTTTCTTGACATTTCACTGGAGTACCAGCCCCCATATCAGCTCTCTGTCTGCACAACACACCATTGAAGAGGTACATATGCATCATGGCGGTTTTCCGCCTCTGGTAATCCCGCAAAAACACAAAACCTGCGAAGAAAATCATGGGCAGGGGCAATGGATGCAGTGTGGATGGAGGAAATGGCCGTGCAATCAGTGACATGGCGGAAAAATGCAGAGGAACAATGGAAATTCGCTCTGGTGGAGGTGGCGGTCTGCAGAGTGAAAAATGAATGAAAAAACGTTAAAAAACACGAAATGAACCAAATATATGCAATGGAATGGGAGTATGTACGGAGGATGCTCGTGGAGGTGACGTGGCGGGACCGGGACAGTGGACAAGTCAGCGGCGGGTGAACAAATCTGGACCGTCGATCGCAACAGAGATCAACGGCGGAGGACGACGGAAGGCGAGCCATGACCTGAGCTATCGCGTGCGCAACTGGATTATCCATCGTGCATCTTCGACGAGCGATAGCCGTCGGATGGGCCGCTCTAGATCGGATGGTCTTCGGTAATTTCGCTGCGCATCCGTGTCCGAACAATAACGTGCGATGGATGGAGTTAACGGGCGGAATGGGTGGTTTTTAAATTGTACACAAGGACACGCGTCAGGCGATGAATGGAATCATTGGGCGATGGGGGAAAACCTCCCTCCACCCAAAGGCGGTGCAATGAAAACCACATGGTTTAGAATAGTGCATGGCGGGGTCCACAGGGAAGATGGGCTCCGAACCGTTGATCTGACGGGAAAATGAACGGTGGAGATGCGAAGACAGGTGATGAACAGGGAAAACAACGGAGGCTGAGGGGGCGGCGATCGCCATCTGATCTGCGTAGATCGACAGCTGTAATCGCGCCCGATGAAACACTGGGGCAAGCGCCTTTGGGGTTAGCGCTTGGGTCACGACGCTGGGTTATATGGAGAGAAAAAGGCGCGGGGCTATCAGAGAGGGGGCTGAGGCCTATTATAAGGTTTGAAGTGGGTTTTTAACCCATTTTCATGTATTTTGAGGCCCAAAGGGTCACAATAGGGGGATGGAGGGGGAATTTGGGAAAACAAAGGGTGTAGGGATTTTTAGAGGGGATTTAGGGGGTTAATAGGGAAAATAAAAAGGGAAAAAGAGGAACTTTGACAGAAGGAGGAAAAGGGGGAAAAAGGGGACATTTTGCAGGGGTACAAGGGGTAAATGCAGGCCTTTAGGGAAAGGAAACAGCGGAGGGGACTTGTATAAGGAAAAGCACAGAGAGACCTCAAGGATGATGTGTCTTCAGGGGATATGCATTCCTTGAAGGTCTACAAAATGATATAGCCCCCAGCTTGCTTGTCAAGAATTTCATAGGGGGGCTAACAAAGGCCTCATGCCTCTGTCCAAAATCTTCATTACTATTTCCATTTTATACTCAGAAAGTTCTGTTGATTCCAAATGAAAGACTGCTGCAAGACCTTCAGTTTCCCCCTTCTAAAACCTTCATTTTCTCCCCCTTTTTCTCCATAAAAACCCCCTTGTTTTCATAAATCCTCTTCTTCCATTTATGAAAATCACTTTTCCATAGTTAACAACCCATTTTTTAACTATACTGAAACGCTTGAAACCCTTTGAAAACGTTGAAAATCAATAAAAATTCATATTTTGTATACAAGCTTTAGCCCCCTTGGGCTAAGTTTCTAAACCACTCAACCCACATGCCTTCGCCCTAGAATCACATGCTAAGTCCCTCACGATGCTTATCGCATCGCAAGGTTCAGAGCGCAGGTTTATGGATGTTCTTAAAACTTGCGATGCAATCAGACTTTATATTGAAAAACCCCCGATTGCATCATTGTTTTATATGTATATACCGAGGGCCCACCCTCCATACTTAAACCTTGTAAAATATTTCATGCCCGATCCATTTTTTCCTTTGTAAACCCAAAAACCCTCTTTTCCAAAGTTTTGGTCTAAAAACCAAAATCACGTGTTAAATATTTTAATGGGTTGATTGAAAGACCGATCGCAATCGCAGAAAATAAAATGGGTTGATTGAAAAGCCTGGGCTCAAAGTTCCAATGTGTGATAAGCCCCTTCCCCTTTAACCCCCCGGTCATATCATCCTTCCATGCGCCCTAAGGCCCCGCAATCGGGCGCCATGCCATTTTATATTTCCTCTGCCCAAAGTTTAAAACCTTTGGGTATATATTAAAACTCATCGGTTTATTATATTTTATACCTTCGTCGGTCCAAAGTTAAAAGCAATCTCCACCGTCGATCTGTTCTATAGATCGACGGTGCGGAGTTCATCTCCCCGTGGTCCCCACCGCCCATAAGCCGATTTCCCAAAACCAGCGGTATCCATCGCACCGCCTTTGGGGCAAGGGTGGTTTTTTCCCGATGGCCAGCAATTCCACACAACAGTTGACATGCATCCCCTATACCTTTCTCAAAACCGCCGTCCATCGCGCATAACCGCAGTCCATCGCGCATTATTGTTCGGACGCGGATGCCCAACGATATTGTCGTGGACCATCTGATCTGGGGCAGGCTATCCAATGGCTATCGCTCACCGAAGATGCACGATAGTTAACTCTGATGCACACACGATATCTCAGGGTATGACGTGTCATCCATTTAATCTTTGCCGTCGATCTAATCTGTAGATCGACGGTCCACATTTCATCGCCCATATTCTCTCCCTTTGACTTTCAACTTTCGTTCTCGACCGTCGATCTCTGCGCGATCTACGACTCAGATTTAATCTCTTTTCCATCTGGTCCACGATCTCTCTCGATCAATCCTAACCGTTGGATGATGCCATCTGTTGTTCCTTGAGAAACAATTCCTTGCTGTGTAAAGGAATCCGTGCTCAAGACATTAAAGATTATGTCACAAACAAGTGTATATCTGTCTTTGTTTATTAAACCTTCAAATATTAATAATATAATCTCCAAATATCAAACCCCTACAAGTTATGCAATGCCATGTTCTCTTTATGCTGAAGTGAATGAATGGAAGAAAAAGAAAGAAAAGGATTTCAATTTGATATGATGCTTAAAACAAAATCTACCATTATAAAACCCTGAAGAAGTGAGCAACAATAAAGTTAAAATAGAGGAGCGCCCATTAAGGATGTTTAACTCTTAGATACACAGATATCAAGAGACCTGCAGCTCAAATCACTCTATTTTATTCATAGATATGGAAACGAAATGAAAACTGGAAAACTATTCAACATAGATAGAATGATGGAAACTTGCAAAACTTTTCATTGATTCAATATTTTTCAGTACAAAATTAGGCTTCAAGGTCCAAAACTCGAAACCTTCCTCTTTCTTCAAATTGTCTTTTTATACATTATCACGAAACAGTTTCCAGTAATGAAACTGATTCTAACTATTCTAACTAACTTTAACTGCCTAAACTATTAACTGTTATAGAGGTACGTGCCTCGAAAAAGTCTTATTACATTTGCATAATCCTGAGAAATGACATAATGAGAATTTTTATAACTTCTAATCTAAAGGAACAACTGGTCCTGAAGTGGCTGCGGAATCGACGGCTGCTTTTGATTTATCCATTGAGATATTTTTTGCTATGTCAATGGAGAAGATTTTTCATTTTTTCCAAAGTTCACTTTGAGTTGTAGGAGCATTCCTGTAGCTGAGGTATTCCAATCTAAATGCAACTGCCTGATTGTGAGTGAGCCTTTCTGTGAAGAGTGCCTTTACCATCCATAGAAAATTGAAGTGCCTCTGTAAAAAGTTAAACACTGTCTCTCCCTTTAAAACTTGTGTCTTTTCATGTCTGCTATCTGCTCTGCTCTTTTCCAGTGTTAATGCATCTTCATAAAACTTCCATGTCAAAATATTTCCCTTTTCTGTCCAGCATGAAGGCAAATCTGTTCGGATCAATTTATCAAAAGTTATATCAAACTTCTTTACCGCCTCCTTAATTCTTAGTAGCCTTTTCTCTGCAACTTTCCGTAGATCATTCTTAATTATCATTTTATTAACTTCTTCAGCATAAAAGTATCTGTCTTGTATCTGAATATCTTCTAACTCTTCATCTGATTTGGAATTGATAAAATTTAAAAACCTCCTAGCCCAGTTTGCTCTTTTAATGACCGTTTGTTTTTCAGATGATATCTCCTCTTCATGGTCTGAGATGAGGCGTTTATCTGTAGCAATTATACTTAGGGAATCCCAATTTGACTTCATTTTAGATATAATTTCAGTCCAAATAATATCTTTAGCTCTTAAAAGTGAGATGTTACCTTTTAGCTTCTCCTTGAGCTCCTTAATTTCATCCTTAGCCTTTGGTAATTGCTGCTTATTTTCATTTGCTTTATCTTCCCATCCTCTCATAATATTAGTAGCTATTTCCAAATCTAACTGAACCCGCTTAAGATCACCTTCAGCTATCTTCAGTTCTGTGTTGAGCTGAACAATTTGGGTTTGAGGATCCGCATCTCTGTCACCTGTAGGAACAACAAAAGTGCAAGTATGGTTTTGAATTTGATTCTGCAGAGATATATCAGTTTGCTTCACTTTGGACAACTCTTCATCTTTCTGTAACAATTGCAGACGTAACTCTTCCTTTTATTTTTCCACCTCAGCTACTTCTGCGGCCATTGAGTGCTCTGTAGCTGGTAATTTTATCTTTTTCCTCAATGAGGATATTTCTACTTCTGCGCTTTTCATGAGTTTTTGAATTGCAGCTTTATCATTTGGATCCACACCAATTTTCATAATGATCTTCTTCAACTCTTCATTTTGAGTTGTTAATGCCCTTGAATTAGCTTTCTCCATTTTGCATTGTCTGATGACCTTTGCAAGCATGTTTTCAGTCTTGACTACTGTGGCATTAGTCTTGCTCAAATCATTTACAATCAACTGCCCGGTCTGCATATGAAGATTCATTTTGTCCCACAATGGGATCTTCTTAACATCCATGATTATGTTTACCTCATTAAAGCTGCTCGAAGACCCAAGGGACATTCCCTTTGGATGTGACAGAGCCATTCTAAATTGATCTTTTTCAATATCCATTACAGTCAATAATCTGGTCTGATCAACAACTGTGTGATGTTCTGCTTGCGCTTCTATATTGGATTTTATTCTCTGATTTCTTTCTTCAATTTGCGTGAATACTTGCTTGACTGCCGGCATCCTTTCTGAGTAAAGTTCATGTCTTCTAGGAGAAGAGGGAACACTTGATTCTTCATTGATATGAAGGGTAAAACCAGGAAAATTGGGAGAATGATCTTATGCTAGTTTGGTTCTCTTTTCTTCTCTGGGTTCCTCATTATCTATTTCAATAACATCTTCTCTACTTCTTGTGCTTACCCTTTCCATAATGGCAGGTGTTTGAATGCTGGTTTTTGAGGCACTTGTTTCACTTGGATTTGCCAGCTTCTCTATATCAGGCTTGCTTACATGGGAGAATGCAACATACCCGTTCTCAACCCTTTTCTGAGAAATTATTCCATGCGGATCATAAGGCCATTTTTCTCCCAACAACAACTGTGTCCCTTCCAACATTTTTGAGACTTCATCAAAAGCTTGTCTCGTTTTGACCACAAAAGGTCCCACACTCATAGGCAATTTGTACATCAAACCTTTCTTCATGGGAAGAAAGTGGACTTGGTCTACATTAAGACTTTGCCTTATGAATTCCAAGGAGAAAAGTCGCATGGGTACAAAAGTTGGGAGCCTATAGGGCTCAATGCTAACTCCATACAGCCTTATCTCTGAGTATTCTTCGAATACAAACCAATATCCAAATATGCAATTGGGTCCTATCTGTAGGAACTCCCAGGCTTTTGGTAGAAAGCATGGAGGAAGAGTTCCATTCAAAATTTTATAAGCAATATACATGAAATGATTAGAAAATTCAAACAACCCTGCTTCATTCTCTTTTTTTCTAATCATGTCGGTCCAGAATAAAACTGATTGCTTATTTTTATTACTATCAACTATATTTAAACCCAAACTCATGAACTCTTCAACATTTTGATACAAAAATAAGTAAACAACCAATGATGGAAATCTGAAGAAACCTGTTAGATGAAAAGCTATCAATTGGGAATTTACTATTTCCTGCCAAAAAGACAGAATGCCAAGGACCACCCCTGATTTCATCATCAGTGTAAACATCCCTAAGACTGATTTATCAACTTTGTGGTGATCGTCTTTCCCCAAAATCTCCGTAATGCAGCTAAGAACTGGCCTATACTGAACATTGAACGCCTCCAAACTGAACTCTTCTCCTTCAAATTGAGTTTTTTCTGGATTTGATTTAAAAAATGACATACAACGACTGAACTCTTCGTTTGAAAGGTCTTCAAAATATTGAACCAATGAATCTTCGGAGAATTTTAACGGAGACTTATCTTCTGGAAAGCACAATGCTTGGCGAATTAATTGTGTTGATACCTGCAGGACATTTTCTCCCTGAGAATTCATGACGAAACATTTACCAGGGTACATTGATGAGACTAACCATGAGATGAATTCGGGGAAGAAGTGAGTTTTCGGAACACAAGCGGACAACACACCAGAACTTTTCATAGCAGATAATAAAGGGGATTTATCAGTGTTTAGGGTTACTTGGTAATGCAATAAGGGATGATTGACGAACGACGCGGTATCCTGGACGTCCTTTTCACTATCCAGGAGGGGACTGAGGTTTGATGAATCAGACAAGGATATTCGTTTTTTCATGACTAATAGGAACTGAAAACAATTCGCGGGGTAATGGAAAATGCAAAGGTGGCAAGAACACGGTTCAAAAGGGGAAAAACAGTCACACACGGACAAAACGAGACTAAAGAACTCTTTAATAAGCTACGGGAATCCATAATAAATGCCGACATGATGTGGACAAACCGTTGAGAGTGGATGACAGCTATTTTCCACTTCACCTGATGACATCACTGCGGGGGGTCCTGGAGTACGGCGGAAAACTTCAACCTATACCCCCCATAATGAATCCAAGCCGTTGATCACGGCTCATCCAAGATTTGACTAGTCAACTACGGGGGGTCAGGATTTGATAAACAACGAGCTACTTCTCCCCCCGCAATAACTTATCCGAAAGCACTTTTCTGTGATCACCGCTTCCGCTCGGGAAATTGCTCAGAGCTTAAGCTTGAAATCATATATATCAAAATAAATTTTTATGACTACTTTATGTACATCATTCTTTGTAAAAACATTGCATTTATTTTTTTATGCCAAAGTATAAAAATTTCATACTATAGCATATTTTTCGAATTTCCAGATTTTTTGATTTTCGAAATAAAATATAAAAAAGGATATGCAGATAATGATCCACAACACCATCCAACGACTATTGTCTTTCCCCCACCTTCTAAAGCAGTTTATCCAAACAAATGCAGGATTTCTTTATAATTTTATGTTTTGTGCAGGTTTTAAAAGGTTTCCATTGTTATATTGAAGAAAGGCCAGGAGTTGGGAATGACAATTCCCGTGCTTTCGGCCCATAAAGAGAACCATTCACAGGGCTTCTTTAAAAAGTTTTATCAGCGTTCCATGGGTGTCGATACTATAAAGGCCCTGCGTGGCTCTGCACATTGACAAGATACTGCGTTTTAACGCAATTTCAAAAGAGTATAAGTTCTGAAGAACAGAGCGCAGCGAGCAGAAGATTAAAGACAGGCTTACAGGGATTACGACTAAGAATGATTATCAAAAGCATAATCCCCGAAATAAAACAAAGTTTACAGAAACCCTATATTGTTTTATCAAGAAAGAATGCCTCCACCGCCACAATTTGGGGCAAATTGATTCCTCAGCTACCATAGTGCCACCTGTTCCTCGAAGTACTCAATCAGGAGCCGAAGTTATTGATCGAATGAAGATTTTTTCCTCAACACAGCCGTAAAAGTTACTTCTGCAAGGAAACTTAATGACAAAATATCAGCAGAGTTACTTCAACATTACACAGAGCCTGAAAGGTCAACAAAAGCTCCCGCCGAGCTTAATCTTTATGTAAAAACATTTAATACAGAGTGCACCCATGTAAATTTCTTCATTGAGCCCCTCAAAGGCCAAGAAGTCATTAATTTTGTATTAATTGTAAATTGAGATCTTTTATCAGATCTCACCTCCTCATCATTCTATATATACTTCTGCAGAAGATGAGTGAGGGGTTGGTTGTAGAACTTTGATATACACTTGAGCTTAAACTTCTGATTGTACATAGTATTCACTTGCTCTCGGAGCTCTGTTGGTGATAGATAGGTTAGGCTGAGATGTGTAGATGGTTGCTAACCTAAAGCACTGGACTTAAAGCTATAACTAGTTTGGAGCATCAATACAAGTTGATTTATGGGATCCTGGTCTATGTTGATGTTGATGTTTCTCTAATTGTAACTTGTTATTTTGTTTCTGTTTTCACTGTGTTTCATATTATCTTATAAAGAATAGCATGCATAGAGTTAGGACCTACTGTACATCAGTAACCTTCTCTCACTGAAAATATTTATCTGAATTTTTTCTTCTAAACTGTGTTATTTAGGAATGATTTAATTCATTTCAAGCATAGTAATGCTGGCGTTCCCTCGTCTTATTGTCTTAGCTGAATGTTATTCTTAGATGTTACTTTCAGTATATGTTTAGTGAAGATGAAGTGAGGAAGATATGGTGAGCCCTGCTCCCAGTGTGATCCCACAGACTGTCTGATTGTTTCCCTTGGAATGTGTTAAAAGCTGGCTAGTTTCAAAGTACTTACCAGATCTTAGGCCATTCTGTGTTATCTTTGTGTTTGTCTTGAAAGTAACCAAGTAAAGCAGAGCTAGGAGAGGATTTGTGGTGAGCCCAGCCCACTATTTTCTACTCCAAAATTTTCCTTCAAGTTTTCCCTTTGTTTTAAGATGTTTTCTATTGAAAGTGTATCAAAGGCTGGCTAGTTTCAAAGTACTTACCAGATCCTAGTTTACTTTTATGTTTTTCTTGAGTCCATGTCAAAGGCTGGCTAGTTTCAAAGTACTTACCAGATCTTGGACTGCTCTTGTTTCTGCATCTGTTTATTTCTCCTTCTTATTGTATCATTCCTTTCCATAAATAAATCTTCAAAGAGCTCCCTAGACATAGATGACTTGCCCCATGGACCACTCTTGCCTCTTGCTGTTCCAATTAAATCCTATTATGAATCCATAGCCCAATGGACTAAAACCTGAAATTGTCTATATTTTTGGTCGAAGCTTACTCTGATTGCTTGCAACTTCTCACCTTTGGAACTTTTTTGCACTCAGAACTTTCCACCTTGAACAGTAATCATGCTCGACCATCCAAAAAACAAACAAAACCCTTGGCCTTCATAACTAGCCTAATATCATAACCCAAACTTCAAAGACAAATCTATCTTTGTACATATTGGAGAGATCCCTCTTCGGATTCAGGAGGGCTATATCCTAGAATCCCAAAGTTGGTTGAAACGATGTTGTTTCTGCAGTTTTAGTCTCACCAATCTGCTAAAATTACAGGGACCTAACATTTCTGGTGACTCCACTGGGGACTTAAGTGCATTTTATCTTACACACCCTTAGGCACTCAAAAGACCCAAGATATCTGGTTAGATTGGTATCTCATTGCTGATGGTGGACAACAGCCTGCTTCAAACAATTAATTCATCCACCTGGCGACTCCACACTCCACATTCCTGAACAAACCTTAAGACTCCACTGGGAAGAACCCTTATCATTGTAATATCATTCAAACTCAGTCAGAAGGCTGTAGGATTAAAATTGTAAAACAGACTAGTTAACCTCTCAAAGATTGTTATACCTGGTTGAACTTGTCTTGTTTATTTGGGTCTGAAAAACATATCATAGTGGCTCCTAGAAAGATTCACACTAGAGCCCATCCTGACCCTGATCCACTTGAGATAGTTGATAACCCGGAAAGTATCCTTAGGAAGTCTCCTAGGTTTAAATTGTCAACTGTTTTCAGATCACCCTTGAGAGCTAATTCAGTTCCTGAAAACCTTGCAGCTCTACAAGAAACACATGGTGGTGGAACCATTAAAACTTTTTACCTCCTTAGGAGCTAAAAACTTCCACCTGGCGACTCCACAATCTGAAACTCCCAAAATACCAAATGACTCCACTGGTAGAAGACCCTGAACTGATTGACTAGACACAGTGACCTCTTTCTTGATTTACAAAAATGATTCCAAGAATACAACGAAGATATGCCCCAATTAGTAGAGATCATATCCCTGGGTTTCCACATAAGATGCCCCAGGTGAATTGGGATGACAACCTGCCTATTTTTCAAGGTGAAAATTTTGATGACCCTTTATTACATCTTATCAAATTTCACATACATGTATGGAGGTTGAAATTTGAATGGCATGAAGACTTCCTAATGAAAATGTTCATGTTAACATTAGAAGGAAAAGCTAGGGATTGGTATGAATGCTTAAGATCTAGTAGTTTGTTTTCTTTAAGAGACCTTGAATATGTGTTCTATGAGAACTATAAAGAAAACACTACATCATTATCATTGGGTGCAATATATTATGATCCATCCCAAAACATCACCCAACACATTATAGATAATGATGAAGCTTTGGAAGAGATGCATCTTGAAGATATTTTAACAGCCATTCATGAGTTTAATCTCCCATTGAAATTTTTTAAGAATATAGATGAATTAGTTGAGGAAGAGATGATCCAAGAAATAATGGACGTTCCTCAAGATATCCCTAAAAACTCAAATATTGATTCATCATCCCTTATAGCTGAGGCTTAAGAAGACATCCAGCCTCAAAATCAGTCTTCGCAAGAGAAATAGAACTGCTTTACTCCTGTTCAAAGGAACATAGAAACATCTTCCCCTTTGATAGAAAAAGAGATAGATCAGACTGTTAATAAACAGCCAGTCTCTGAATTTTTTTGCAAAACAAACACTCTTGCCCATTCACATAGAGAACTTTGTTGTACAGATTTAGAAAGTTCTTTTGTGGATCAGAATGAAGAAGGACCTACTGATATCCCAATGTGTTTGACTGATGAAAATGTTTATTCTAATAAATTTTCAAACTTCGATCAGTCTTATGATGATGATGATTTCCAAGCAGAAACTAATCATGCAGGGAAACCAACATTTGATTGGTGTTATGAGTTTCACCATCATCAGCTTGAAAGCTGCAATCATCCTTTTCGATCCATCATAAAAAGCTTTCACTTTATGGGGAATCAGTAGACTTTCAGCTCAAAGGATGAGGAGGAAAGAAACGAAGAAATTTTTGGGTAGGTTAAAAACAAGGAACCTTCTCTTGAAAAATAGGAAGCAATTGAACATACCCCTGCTGAATAATATAATAACCTCCCCAGAGAGTACAGTCGACTAAACCAGAGCTTACCAAGGCTACAAGAGGACAACACTGCCAAATATGATGAGTCCTCTAGTTCAGATGATGATGAAGAAAAAGGAGGGAAACAGATAGAAGACTATCCTACTGTGGATATACCCTCTTTTCAAGAAGAAAATTCTCCCTTCATTAATGTCAAACTGTCATCCCAAGAACCTAAATGTATATTAGAAGCAAGCATATATTTAGAGAAAGAAAATATTTCACAGTTTGCTATTATGCAGGTTAAATATGACGATACTTCCAAGCTACATACTGAAGATATAGTCCTCAAAGCTGAAGTCTTGGAAGCAGACCATCTACCAGACATGGAGGGCCAAAAAGAAGAGAATCTTCATCTTTTCTTTGTTGATCCTATGGAAGAGTGTGTGGAAATCCCAACTGGCTAAAATTATCAAGTAGTGATCCTTTGCAAGAGCCAGAGACATGAAAATTTGTCACCTTCTGTGATAATCTTGGTATTGAAGGTTAATCTTCAATATGTTCTATGGATACCTCTCACAAGAAGCCAGATTTGCTACTTCTTCTTGACATTACTCAGCTGGCTGCATTGGAGTTTTTGTATCATATGATAAATGTAAATACTCCATGTTTAGAATAGGTTAGATAGGAATGTCAATAAAGCTCAACCTTTGAGCATTTAGTTATATGTTATTTTCTTCTTTTTAGAAAATCAAAAATACAAAAACAATGAAAAGAAGGAAAAGAGGGCAGATTGTCAAAACAAGAAAGGTATAGCCCCATACCAAAAAAGAGAAACAAATCTGAAAGTGTGCAAGCTTAAATGCCACTCCTAAAGAACACACTTCTAGTTAGTCAAACTATCTAATCTTGACTAATTAGATTTAAATTTTCTGCTGATAAGATAGTGAATTCGATTTGCCAAACTGTTTAATCTTGGCTTATCAGTAGATAGATTAGGATAGAAATGAAAGGTTCAAACATGTTCAAAACCTGAACCTCAGTTTCCAAAGAGAGATGACTCAAATATGTTTTATTTTCTGAGTCAAAAAAATGTAAAAATCTGGTTCTAATCAGCTCAAAATCTGAACCAGAGAAAAAGGAAAGATAGCTCCATAAGAGTCAAATCAAAGCTGTAGAAAAGAGGAAGGAAATTTTTTCAAATTTCAGATATTAAGCCTTCCATTTTTTATTTATTTTTTCTGCAAAATAAATTTCTATGTGCAGTTTGTCTTTATGCCATAGACGACAGCAAGTCAAACAGCTTAATTTTGACTTGACTGTTTTTAAATTTATGTTTTAGAAATTTAGAGAATGAAAATCTGTTGGACAGTTTAATCCCAACAGACGGTAGATTAGGTAGAGAATCATCTGAACTCAACTGTTAAATCTGAGTTTAGGGAGAAATAAGGAGTAGAAATAGATTAGGTTTCTTTCTTTCAAAAGAATAAAACGTTGTAAATAGAGTTTTCCAATCCAAGTGCAGTCTAATGAAGAAAAAATGTTAGATCAGTAGGATTGGGTAGGTAGAAAGTTTGTGTTGATGAAAATCCATTGTTTTCATGGCTGATAAAAAGTTTTTAGAGAAAAATCATCCCAACAAAGGAAGGACAGCCCAATGGATCAGGCACAGGTCAGCCTCCCAGAGAACATAAATGGATGAGGCAACTGATCAGCCTCCCAGAGAATGCAAGTCTGAAGTTCTTGATGCCTTCAAGAAGGCACCATCCCCAAGTGGAGCCATTGTTAGCCACCTATAAATATTTGTTATACCAAAAGGTGGTTAAGACTTTTGTGAGCCTCCAAGGAACAAAGTTTATCACTAAAAATTGTTGGTTGTTGAAGGCTCCTTGAAGGCCTCATGCCTCTGTCCAAAATCTTCATTACTATTTCCATTTTATACTCAGAAAGTTCTACTGATTCCAAATGAAAGACTGCTGCAAGACCTTCATTTTCCCCCTTCTCAAACCTTCATTTTCTCCCCCTTTTTCTTCATAAAAACCCCCTTGTTTTCATAAATCCTCTTCTTCCATTTATGAAAATCAATTTTCCATAGTTAACAACCAATTTTTTAACTAAACCGAAACCCTTTGAAAACGTTGAAAATCAATAAAAATTCATATTTTATATACAAGATTTAGCCCCCTTGGGCTGAGTTTCTAAACCACTCCACCCACATTCCTCCGCCCTGGAACCACATGCTAAGTCCCTCACAGCTCTTATCGCATCGCAAGATTCAGAGCGCAGGTTTATGGATGTTCTTAAAACTTGCGATGCGGTCAACCTTTATATTGAAAAACCCCCGATCACATCATTGTTTTATATGTATATACCGAGGGCCCGCCCTCCATACTTAAACCTTGTAAAATATTTCATGCTCGATCCATTTTTTCCTTTGTAAACCCAAAAACCCACTTTTCCAAAGTTTTGGTCTAAAAACCAAAATCACATGTTAAATATTTTAATGGGTTGATTGAAATACCGATTGCAATCGCAGAAAATACAATGGGTTGATTGAAAAGCCCAGGCCCAAAGTTCCGATGTGTGATAAGCCCCTTCCCCTTTAACCCCCCAGTTATATCATCCTTCCATGCACCCTAAGGCCCCGCAATCGGGCACCATGGCATTTTATATTTCCTCTGCCCAAAGTTTAAAACCTTTGGGTATATATTAAAACTCATCGGTTTATTATATTTTATACCTCCGTCGGTCCAAAGTTCAAAGCAATCTCCACCGTCGATCTGTTCTATAGATCGACAGTACGGAGCTCATCTCCCCGTGGTCCCCACCGCCCATAAGCTGATTGCCCAAAACCGGCGGTATCCATCGCACCGCCTTTGGGGCAAGGGTGGTTTTTTCCCGATGGTCAGCGATTCCATACAACAGTTGACACACGTCCCCTGTACCTTTTTCAAAACCGCCGTCCATCGCACATAACCGCGGTCCATCGCACATTATTTTTCGGACGCGAATGCCCAGCGATATTACCGTGGACCATCCGATCTAGGGCGGGCCATCCAACGGCTATCGCTCGCCGAAGATGCACGATAGTTAACTCTGATGCACACACGATAACTCAAGGTACGATGCGCCATCCATTTAATCTCTGTCGTCAATCTGATTTGCAGATTGACGGTCCACGTTTCATCGCCCATATTCTCTCCCTTTGACTTTCAACTTCCACTCTCGACCGTCGATCTCTGCGCGATCGACGTCTCAGATTTAATCTCTTTTCCATCCGGTCCACGATCTCTCTCGATCAATCCTAATCATTGGATGATGCCATCCAACGGCTATGCTCTTTCCCCCGCCTTCTAAAGCATTTTATCCAAACAAATGAAATATTTCTTTATAATTTTATGTTTTGTGCAGGTTTTAAAAGGTTTCCGTCGTTATATTGAAGAAAGGCATGGAGTTGGGAATGACGATTCCCGTGCTTTCGGCCCATAAAGAGAACCATTCACAGGGCTTCTTTCAAACGTTTTATCAGCGTTCCATGGGCGTCGATACTATAAAGGCCCTACATGGCTCTGCACATTGAAAAGACACTGCGTTTTAATGCAATTTCAAAAGAGTATAAGTTTTGAAGAACAGAGCGCAGCGAGAAGAAGATTAAAGACAGGCTTACGGGGATTACGGCTAAGAATGATTATCAAAAGCCTAATCCCCGAAATAAAACACAGTTTACAGAAAACCTAAAGTGTTTTATCAAGAAGGAATGCCTCCACCACCACAATCTAGGGAAAATTGATTCCTCAGCTACCATAGTGCCACCTGTTACTCAAAGTACTCAGTCAGGGGCCGAAGTTATTGATCGAATGAAGATTTTTGCCTCAACACAGCCGGAAAAGTTACTTCTGCAAGGAAACTTAATGACAAAATATCAGCAGAGTTACTTCAACATTACACAGAGCCTCAAAGGTCAACAAAAGCTCCCACTGAGCTTAATATTTATGTAAAAATATTTAATACAGAGTGCACCCATGTAAATTTCTTCATTGAGCCCCTCAAAGGCCAAGAAGTCATTAAGTTTGTATTAATTGTAAATTGAGATCTTTTATCAGATCTCACCTCCTCATCCTTCTATATATACTTTTGCAAAAGATGAGTGAGGGGTTGGTTGTAGAACTTTGATATACACTTGAGCTTAAAATTTTTATTGTACATAGTATTCACTGGCTCTTGGAGCTCTGCTGGTGATAGATAGGTTAGGCTGAGATGTGTAGATGGTTGCTAACCTAAAGCACTGGACTTAAAGCTGTAACTGGTTTGGAGCATCAATACAAGCTGATTTATGGGATCCTGGTCTATGTTGATGGTGATGTTTCTCTAATTGTAACTTGTTATTTTGTTTCTGTTTTCACTGTGTTCATATTCTCTTATAAAGAACAACATGCATAGAGTTAGGACCTACTGTACATCAGTAACCTTCTCTCACTGAAAATCTTTATCTGAATGTTTTCTTCTAAACTGTGTTATTTAGGAATGTTTTAATTTAGTTCAAGCATAGGAATGCTAGCGTTCCCTCGTCTTATTGTCTTAGCTGAATGTTATTCTTAGATGTTACTTTCAGTATATATTTAGTGAAGATGAAATGAGGAAGATATGGTGAGCCTTGGTCCCAGTGTGATCCCACAGACTGTCTGATTGTTTCCCTTGGAATGTGTTAAAAGCTGGCTAGTTTCAAAGTACTTACTAGATATTAGGCCATTCTGTGTTATCTTTGTGTTTGTCTTGAAAGTAACCAAGTAAAGCAGAGCTAGGAGAGGATTTGTGGTGAGCCCGACCCACTAGTTTCTACTCCAAAAGTTTCCTTCAAGTTTTCCCTTTTTTTTAAGATGTTTTCTATTGAAAGTGTATCAAAGGCTGGCTAGTTTCAAAGTACTTACCAGATCCTAGTTTAATTTTATGTTTTCCTTGAGTCCATGTCAAAGGATGGCTAGTTTCAAAGTACTTACCAGATCCTGGACTGCTCTTGTTTCTGCATCTGTTTATTTCTCCTTCTTATTATATCATTCCATTCCATAAATCAATCTTCAAAGAGATCCTTAGACATAGATGACTTGCCCCATGGACCACTCTTGCCTCTTGCTGTTCCAATTAAATCCTATTATGAATCCATAGCCCAATGGACTAAAACCTTCAATTGTCTATCTTTTTGGTCGAAGCTTACTCTGATTTCTTGCAACTTCGCACCTTTGGAACTTTTTTGCACTCAGAACTTTCCACCTTGAACAGTAATCATGCTCAACCATCCAAAAAACAAACAAAACCCTTGGCCTTCATAACTAGCCTAATATCATAACCCCAAACTTCAAAGACAAATCTATCTTTGTACATATTGGAGAGATCCCTCTCCGAATTCAGGAGGGCTAGATCCTAGAATCCCAAAGTTGGTTGAAACGATGTTGTTTCTGCAGTTTTAGTCTCACCAATATGCTGAAATTATAGGGACCTAACACATTGCTCAGTGAGCCATTCTCTCCGGCCCTTGGTGAGTTATCATATTATTTGGTTCTCGAGGTTGGGAGTCTGGTTTTTTGGGTTATGGCTTTATCACCTTTGTTATAATTGTTTCTTTTCTGCTATCAATTGTGTTTGTGTGTTTGTATTGGTTCAATTATCATATCACCTTTTTTCATTTTGTTTATATGTCCACTAGACAACTCATATTGCTTTTGGGCTTCATTTTGGAGGTCTTGTCTCAGTCTCTTGGTGTGGTGCTCTATGGTTTTCGTGATATTTTCTATGTCAAGTGTTGTATGTGAAGAATTGGGTTTTCACTTTTTATGTGTAGTCGTGTTTAATGGTACATTGGTGACTCTTTGTCCTTCATTTTCCTTCATTAGGTGTTGTTCCTTCCCTTGTTGTTTCTTTTGTCTAGCGTCCCATATTTTTATGGCTCCTTTTGTTGTTCCTTTTGTCTAGCATCCCAAGTTTTTATGGTTGTTCATGTATCTTGTTTTTGTGGTGACTCTTTTGCTGGATTAAGGTGGTCTCATCTCTCATGACCCTTCTCTTATCACTCATTTTCCTCTACTTTTGATTCGATCTCAGTTGTGAAATCATGTACTTGATGATTTGGAAACTTGTGACTATCCATACCCTTCGAATTTTTAACTAGCTAGTGTTGGCGTTAAGTGGTTCCCAAATTTGGTTCACTTTCATAAGAGGATACCACATTTTCTTAGTTCTCTGGCTCTGAATCATCAAACCTCCAAATTCATGCGTATTCTATTCTATTCTATTCATGGAGGAACAAATAGAGAATTATAATGTTTTTTTCTCCTTAGAGGACCTCAAGCTTATGGTTTAAAATTTGCATTTTTGTCTAAAAAATGTAGAATCTCATTTGGAAAAAGTTGAGTCTTGTTTCATTTTAGATTATGGTTCTCGCGATCATGTTGATCCCGCTGGTCATAGTGGGCACACACCCATCATCTTTTTGTAGCGCCATAACTCATGAAGCTAACAGATGAAGTTCGCAACTTTCAAGTTCAACTTTTGGTGAATGCAATTACAAGTTTGGTGTGAATTTTGGTTACTTTAGTCTTTGGTTTTGGTCCATGTGACTACGTATAGTGTTGTTGGTAGTATCACTCTTGGGAATATCTGTTGGAAGTTTGTTTTAATTTTATGTGGATATCTTGTACTAGTGTGGGATTTTATCTTGGTGAATGTATGTACTTCATGTTCTATTTTAGGTTCTTACAAGAAATGCATGTGGTTTGTTTTTTTTTCTCTAAACCTATTGTTTCTATGATGTTCATGGTTAAATTTCTTGGGACAATGTTTTTCTCACTGATTTTGGCCAAGTCTGATGTAATAAACGATGTACTCCTCTTTTAGTTAATGAAAATCAATAATGCTCATTTACAAAAAATAATAATAAAATTAATGCTGGTTTCTATATTGTTTTGTTTTGTTGAAGTCGTCAAAATTAATCTCCTTTGGGTTCTCTCATATAAATAAATTCAATAATGGATCATATTTCTAGAAGCATTAGCTTTCTTTGCTACCAAACACAATTCAAAACACAACCCATACATAAATTTACTCTCGATCCTCAAAAGAATACATAAATTTATCCTTCAATTCTAAATTTATGTAGATTGTATCCTTTAATTTTGAACTTATTTGGATGGTAGAGAGGGGTCAAAAAATTGACCTCTCTAGTGAGTGCCATATTCCCAAATATTTTAGATATATGCAATGGATTCCCAGAAATTATGAAGAATGGATACATTGATATATATATTCTTCATATTTATATAATTTTTCATTTTTTAATAATTATTTGAGTTTAATTCCAATTAATTAGTTCACATTTTTTTTTTTTGTAAATTGGCACAATTTTTTTCTTTAATAAAAATAAGATAGCAAAAAAATAAGTGGATATGTTTTTGGTTTTCTCCTTCTCCATAACTTTATTTTCCATGGATATTATCCTAAGAGCAATTATGCTTCAAAAAAAAAAAATTAACCATTACAATTGCAAATGTCAACCATTATTTAATATATGCATTAGAGGGATCTATTTTCCTGATTACAAAAGGATCAAAAAATCTAAAACCATAGAAAATGAATAAGGTAACTGAAAGGTTGACACATATCAGAAAAGCATAGCTTTTTTTATGATGCACGATAGTAGGTATGAAATCCAATGGGACATGTGAGAGCCAACCATGATGGGACAACCGACCAAAAAGAAAAGGCATTGAGACATATACTACTAATAAAAAATTACCATTAGAGATGTTGGATCTCCATTTGCTGTAGGAACAAAATTGAGAAGGGGAGCATCAGAAAGGACCACCAGAGACATGAAAAAATTGGGAGGAGGAGAAATGTGAACCTGTGGAGTATCGACCACACATCAGAGATGTTTCCCTAGTCATAATCTGACTCTGACACCACATACCTTTCCACTCTATGGATTCGTACCAGATGTCATCCAAGAAATAGCGAATGTTTCAGAGAAGGCATTTCAAATCTTCCTACCATGCAAAAAGCATGTAATGATCCACTTGTTTGTTGCAGATGACCAAACAGAGGAGGGAGTCGAGATGCTCATAACCTGTAACCGACTGTAAGAAATGAAAATTTTCTTTTGATGTTTAACAGGGTTAGGAATCCACTTGAGATCATAATTCCCAATTTTAGACTATGAAAAATAAGATTTAATATCCCTAAATTCCCGAGATTCCAACTTTAGAATATCATTATGAACTTCCTGTAGTATTGTATCAAAGAAAGATGCTACCAAAGTCCATCCAAATAGGAATTGAGGCTTAGAATTCGACCTCGAACTGGAACCTCCCCTACATCATGTCATTTCTCGTGAGGTGGCATAGTCGCATCAAGGAGTGCACGAGATATAAAATATAGCGGAGTTGCTAAACTACCATTAACACAATTGATGAGACTAAATAATAAGTTAAAATAAGACAAAGATAATGGATTGTGAAGGAGAACGATATCATCGCTAAAGCCCACTACACATTGAGCCATAGACAAGCCCTATTTTTGTAGAAAAATCTTCGAATAAAGGACAGAGGGAATTAATACTAACACCCATGAAAAATCAAAACACCACACAAAATTGAGGATACCCCGTAATAAACTACATCATACAATAAAGAGCAATGAAGAAAAGACTTGACACTATAGGCATGAACTTGCAGTGGAAAATAATATGAGAATCCACAATTAGGCTCAAACCAAGGGTTACAACCTTCATGAGACCGAAAAAAGGAATATTCCTATATATACCTTGAAAGGAAACACACCCAACCCAAAATCCAGCCCAAAAAGTCTCTTTGTGACTATGTGGACCGAAGGAAGATAGAAATGCTAAAACCAAATCGAAAAATTATCAGGGTACCATACCCTGCACACCAAAACTAGACAATTGAAAGAAATACCCGGGAAATTGAGGCCCTAGAGCATCGAGGAGGGGAGAATGACCTCAAGTTCAAACACTGCTTTGAGGGTACACTGTGTAAGAGAAATATAAAAAACATTGACTCGGAGTTTGTTATGAAGAAATAAACACTCTAATTTCTAGTGTTTATCTTGGGAGACCTTAGATAAAAAGCGGTTGATGCCAAGAGGATGTCGTACCTATTATATCAAAATAACATAAACCGAGAAACCCTATGATGTTACAGAATACCACAAACCTGCACCATCGCCAACCTCTGTGTCCTTTCCCTTTATTATCGTACGAGGGAACAAAACCACATGCTTTCAGGGTATTCTTACTCTGCTCAAAAAATGTTATGGGAGGACAAGTGGTGTGTTTGGCACATGTCTTAAGACAGACATTCCATTTAACATGCAAGGAACCATTAATGCTTGGCAAGCTCAATGTGTTCACTCCCATGGTAAAGTTTTCCACGCTCATTAAATCACACCTAACTAACCAAAGACAAGTGAGGCGAGGTGAGTGCACTTAACCATTGCACAACAGTATGGTTTCTGGCATCCACCACCTTCACTTGTTGAGGAGGGAGCATCGTCGAATGCTCGATTCTATTGCCATCATACTTCCCTCATGCATGTCATCCTTGACGAGACATATTCCCTTTGCATGCCACATCCTCCTCCACCTTGGATAATGTGCTATTTAACAACCCCATGAGGGATTTAATTAATTAGATGACATAAATCTACTATTTTTGACTTCCTATTTAATTTGTTAAATCTTAATTTATGCAAATCAATCTAATTTATACTTAGACTAATTTGTCCACAATGGATTAACACATCAATAAATTAAGCATTATCTTCAACCCTCTTGGTGATTCCAAAAATAAAACTTCTTTAAATTAACTTGTTAAGAAATTTATAATGATGTAGGAAGACTTTTCACCCTTATTTTTAATCATAAAAATAAACTATTAAAATATTTCAGCTATTAGTTTTTTTGAACATTAATCATCATCATGATCATTAATATTTAATAATTTTAATAATAAAAAATATTCTACATAAAAAATTCTTAAATAAAATAATTATTTTAAATATTTATTGATAAATTTACTTTATCCTTTAAATGTTTTTACTTTAACAATTAAAACCTCTTTAAGTACTTGGATGGATTTAAGAGAGTCAAATCTATAACTCAAACCATTCTTTCCCAATTTCAAAATAAAAAGAATAAAAATCTAGTCATACTTACGTAACGCTGCTTATATGCAGTTTGGTCTGATGATGTAGAGTGTGAGCCTATGGTCCATCTTTCAGTACATTATGTGATATTTCACTTTCCCATGAAAACACGATCCTCTGTCTAGTTTCATCGTCATCAATGTAATCCATATTTGTGATTTATTGAGATTGCACGTATTGTTTAATATTGTCTGTAATTTTTATATATTTCTTTACATAATGTACACACTTTGCCCGTGGACATATTGTTAAAATTTATTTTAAACTAGCAATTGCACAACATGTTTCAAAATAAACGCCTTAATTCAATAGCATAGGAAAGAGTAGCTTAGAAGAAATAAGATGTTGTAGAGAAGGAATCATCCTGAAGGAATGAAAGGAAAATTTTCCGTCGTGAAGGGATGAAAGGCAAATTTTTCTTCCATTGAAGTCAATCGTGGAGGTTTCAAATATATTGTTTATAAGAGTTATCAACTAGAATTTTTTTTTTTTAGATATTGAAATAGGCAGTTGGGGATGAAAACATATATGTAAACCAACATAATCTGTTCACATATATAAAAAAAATTGTTATAGATATTGAAATAGGAAATTGGGGGTGAAAATCCTTTGGTGATTAAAACAAGCATGAAATGAGCATGTAACTAAAATAAGATATTTTAAATACATTCAAGTACAATCTATCTAGCATAGATGTAAATAAAGAGAATTTTTATTAACATAAATAGACTTTACTCCAAGTTCATTTACATATGCCAATTGCATTCACCACTTAAGAGCATTAAAAAAAAGTTTATTGAGAAAACAACTCCAACACATTTGTAGAGAA
Source organism: Pinus albicaulis (assembly GCA_034641835.2). Taxonomy (NCBI): domain Eukaryota; kingdom Viridiplantae; phylum Streptophyta; class Pinopsida; order Pinales; family Pinaceae; genus Pinus; species Pinus albicaulis. Next base: position 1,693,110,220 of record CM076581.1, read on the forward strand.
AATTATAACACACTATCACACTTTTCTTATCAAAGCTAAATGCTCCTATATAAAACAACGATGGATTTCATCACTTAGGAGCAATAAAAATAAGTTTATTGAGAAAACAACTCCAACACATTTGTAGAGAAATGGATTTCATCACTTAGGAGCAGTAAAAACAAGTTTATTGAGAAAAGAACTCCAACACATTTGTAGAGAAAATTATAACACAATATCACAATTTTCTTATCATAACTAAATGCTCCTATATGCAACAACAATGGCTTTGATTAGTTCAAGAGTAGTAAAAACAAGTTTATTAAGAAAACAACTCTTTGGAAAAAACTATTGAATTGGTGAACACGTCTTGCTCTATGGTGTTGGATATTGGGCATAGCTTTCTTGATATTGTATACAAGACTATAAATTTGCATGTAGCTTATACTACATTAACCATGAAATTGTCAACATTTAGGGCACACTTGCCATCACATTTGTAGAGAAAATTGCAATAGAGTAACACATTTTTCTTATCATATCTAAATGTTCATATATGCAACAACTACCCTGTGCCTCATAGTTTAAATTTGTGCAATGAGGAGGAGAGGAGGAGTGTAAGGTGGAAGCTAGAATAACAAGAGAAAGGAGAATCTTGTTTTGTACACTAGAATCTTGTTTGGGACTTGAGATAGATTCATTCTCTGCACATCTAGAGTAAATCTTAATAAAACAAAACTCACCATACTTTTCATTTTTTAAATAAATATCTTAAAAATTAGAATATCAATTTAATACATTCTACTCAATTACACATTTAAAAACATTCATTTAAAAAAATACAAATATAAATTACTATTTTAAATAAAAATACTACAACACATTTAACAATATTCATTCAAAAAAATAAAAATAAAAATAACTATTTTAAATAAAAATAATACAAAGAATCACATTAATTAACATGACCCTAGTGTACCTTCCTCTTATTACTTTTTAAATACCTCATGTTTGTAACTTATTCTTAATCACATAGTGTCAATTTTGTTAAACTATAATCTACAAGTCTCACTTTTTATAGCTTTGGTGGAAGGATAGAGTATCTAAATTCCCTTACCCTTTAAGAAGCATCCTCAATTATTGTACCACCCACCTGGACATCCAATCTATACATCTTAGATTATTCTTAATTGATCAACAATATAGAATGTTTAGGGTGGTGTTCTATGTGCACTAAAATTCCCATGATGTCCATCACAATGTATGGGATTCATTGCAACCATGGATATATTCTGTGAGTTGTTGTGATTTTTTTTCTTGTGGCTAAAACTTACTTTTGGTTGTTGCCTAGTTATCATGATTCAAAACTTTGTTATCATCTCAGATCCTTATAGAATTAGATATATTTTGTGAGCTAATGTGATGCTTTGTTTGTCACAATGATTCAAAAATCAGTTATTATACCACAATATTGACTTTCTCATTGTCTGTTATGTTTATGAACCCTTTTAAAAAAACCACGGGAACATTTCACGTCTTGTTCTATGGTGTTGGATATTGGGCATAGCTTTCTTGATCTTGTATACAAGACTGCCAATTAGAATGCAGCTTATACTACATTATCATTAAATTGTCAACATTTAGGGCACACTTGCCATCACATTTGTAGAGAAAATTACAATAGAGTATCACATTTTTATTATCATATCTAAATGTTCATATATGCAACAACTACCTTGTGTCTCATAGTTTACATTTATGCAAGGAGGAGGAGAGGAGTGTAAGGTGCAAGCTATAATAACAAGAGAAGAAAGAATCTTGTTTGGGACATTAGAATCTGTTTGGTATAGATTCATTCTATGCACATCTAGAGTAAAGCTTAATAAAACAAAACTCATCGTACTTTGAATTTTTTAAATAAATATCTTAAAAATTAGAATATTAGTTTAATATATTTTACTCAATTACACATTTAACAACATTCATTTAAAAATATACAAATATAAATTACTATTTTAAATAAAAATACTACAACACATTTAACAATATTAATTCAAAAAAATAAAAATAAAAATATCTATTTTAAATAAAAATAGTACAAAGAATAACATTAATTACCATGACCCTCCTCTTATTACTTTTTAAATACCTCATGTTTGTAACTTATTCTTAATCACATAGTGTCAATTTTTTTAAACTATAATCTAGAAATCTCACTTTTTATAGCTTGGTGGAAGAATAGAGTATCTAAATTCCCTTACCCTTTAAGAAGCATCCTCAATTATTGTACCACCCACCTCAACATCCAATATAGACATCTTAGCTTATTCTTAATTGATCAAGAGTATAGAATTTTTAGGGTGATGTTCTATGTGGACTAAAATTCCCATGATGTCCATCACAATGTATGGGGTTAATTGCAATCATGGATATATTATGTGAGTTGTTGTGATTTTTTTCTTTTGGCTAAAACCTAGTTTTGGTTGTCACCTAGTTATCATGATTTAAAACTTTGTTATCATCTCAAATCCTTATAGCATTAAATATATTTTGTGAGCTAATGTGATGTTTTGTTTGTCACAATGATTCAAAAATGAGTTATTATACCACAATATTGACTTTCTCATTGTATTTTTTTTTATGAACCCTTTAAAAAAAACCATGGGAACATTTGATTTTACACTTTGATCTCCACAGCATGGGCAGATTTTAAAAATTTGAGAGTAAATTGAGCAGTTATTTTTAGAAATTGTTGTATAAGATGGGAAATTTGGATTGTTTGTAGACAATATGGATGTCATAATAGATATCTATTTTGAATTTTTTAGTGTATCTGGTCACCATGCATCTAATAGGATCCATTTCAACTGAGAACATCAATATATCATTGTGTGAGTGATAACTTGTGATATCCTTAGCCATTTTCTTTGATTGTGGATCAGGTTATAAACTAGAATACACTCCATCTTCAGAAGAATCTACAATATATATTGGATAGAGCGAAAGTTTTTGATAAAACTTGTACAAAAAAACCCTAAGGACTCAGTGGATTTTTTCTTTTGTAAGTTTTGTTTGGAATTGAAAAATAAAAACAATAAAAAATCTAAAATTATGTAGTGAACATTTTGTTTAAAATTTCATAATAAAAAGTTGAGTAATTTTCATATCATATAATATGAAAATTGTTTATGATTATAAAGTAAAAAACATGTAACCCCCCGATCGAGGTGGACAATTGACAGAAAGGCATTCTCGCCGTGGCAACATGGCACACGCTAGTTCTCCATGCAATTAAGGATAATAATGAGGGACTGCTAGCCCAGTTAAGCGAAGTGTGTGAACAATCGGACTCGAATGATGTTGCAGTATGGCCAGGTTGTATTGTCAGAACTCTGAAGGAAAGTTTCTGTTAAGGTAAGTGCGCTCCCTCCATACCTTCATTCGTTCATGCACTGCTTTGTGCATGCAAGTGTCTGGAGGCGGAAGAGGAGGAGACTGAGCGCTTCGCAATCTGTCAATACTTCAATTCTATCAGGGTATGTATTTGCCATCCTCCTTGCTCTCATGGTGCCAATTTCTGTGGTTTTGTTTAGATTGCGATACATAAAGGATGGTTTGGGCTGGTTAGAGAATTTTTGCTGTGTTATTCCTAAATTGCAACCTGTCCATCCATGCTTCCGCAACCCCTGTATTTTTCTTGTCTATTCAATATCTCCTGTTGTCGTCCAAGGTAGCATAACAACCAGTATTCTGTTAGTTGTCTTACGCAAATATTGCAATCTTGGGAGAAATCTCCGAAAATGTTTACTTATGATTTTTATTTGTCGGGCTGTGCAATGGGTCAAGCTTCAAAGTTGAAAATTGCGTCATGTTCAGTTTCGAAATTTTTTACTTAGGACTTCGCTTTGTCGGGCTGTTCAATGGGTCAAGGTTCAAAGTTGTCAACAGAGTCGTGTCCCTTTTACTCTCCATTCGGTCTCAGAGAGCAGAGCTAGCATCCTTAGGACGTAGCCATATAAAGCCCAATTGCTCAATCCCAGAGTGTTTCTGGGGGGTTCCTGGAAGTGGATGGGGGTTCTCTGTTCCTCCGCCATTCAAACAATCCCTCCCCTTAGCTCTCTTAATTTGATCATAAGCCCTCAAACTCATCACCCTCAGTCTATCTTTCACACAGGACTCACAATTCCAGATTGTGCGGTCGACTGTTCCTATATGAAGTATATTATGCTTAAGGGTAGCTGGACCATCAATTTCTGGAATTTCTTTATGTATACAGTTAAGGGGTCTGTGGGCCATGCTTCTAGCTCGCCGCATTGGCTGTAGAGGTGGCTCAGGAGGTTTGGTTTCCTGTGTTTGTATGTTACTCACGTCATCACTTCTCAAAGGTGGCACACGAGTTGTATAAGTATAGCTCCTCACTCCTTTGCTGTTCAATTTTTCCTGTCTGTGTTATTATATAGGATCTTTCCAGCCATGGGAAAAAGATGTTCAAGGGCTGGGGCTGCCAAAGGAAAACAGAAAGTTCAGTTCAATCCAGCCCCCAAGAAACGTGGTCACAAAACAAACCAGGAGCATCTGGAGACTTTAGCAGCAAATTATGTGCTGGGTAATTCCTCCATCGTTCGTCAAGAAATTCGAGGGTGGGAAAGGGATATACAGACAGACCCTGAAGACAATGAGACAGAAGCAGAGATTTTAGATTTCATAACAGATCTAGGAAATACCCGTGGCTGCCTCACTTTATTCAATCAGACTATTCACACATACTGGATAGTCAAATGTCTTATAGAAAAAGCTATTCAGAGTCTTCAGCCTGCTCATGCTACGACAAACCCAACAAAGATAGACCCTCGCCTTAATGACCAGCTTCAGGATATCCAGAACTAGTTGCAGCACATCAAGATAACACAATATCAGGCAGCACATCGTATAAGCAGATTGGATGATAGAGTTGGCCGAATGGAGAAGTTGCTCTAGTAGCTTCAGCAAGCTGAAATGCCTGGGTCCAATGTCAAAGACCCAGCTCTAGTTTCCTCATCAGATGGATAGGAGTTTTAAGTATAGTAAATTTTGATGCATTATTTAGTTAGATATGAACTCTTCTTATGTTATATGAATGTACAAACTGTAGTAGTAGGATAGATAGCGCATGAGACTTATAGACGGATGAAAAAATTTCAGTTTTGGTATGATTTTCACGCTTTTAGGTGGCCAACAGACCTGGTTTCCTACGGGCGGGTTGAGGCCACAGCATGAATTGTATATTTTGTAGCCTGTCCATCAATTATAAATAGAAAATAGTATGGTCCTACCAAATTTACAAAAAAAAAAAGAAAAAAGTAAAAAACATGTAAGATTTTTTAGCTACAATTAGGTAATTAAAGATGTGTATATTATTTTTTCTGAACAGAAGAAATTTGATATTCATTAAGAAAAAAATAAAAAGAGTATGTATATAGTTACAAGTTGTGATGTGGTTACAAACTATTACAATTAAGTAATTAAAGTTAAATTTAGTGTTATTTAAGAAATGTGAAATGTGAAATAATTTGGAAATTTAAAAAAATGTCACATATTTTAAAAATATTCATTATTAATTTAATTTTTTATATATTAATAAATACTACTCATGAATAATAATAAAAAAAGCATAAATAATATATAACAAAAAAAGATGTATTTTTGTAATAATAAAATAGTTGTAACAAAAATAATATAGAACAAGAAAAACTATATATATTTGGATTTATGAAAATTTAGATACATTTTATGAAGTAAAATTTTAAAATAATAATGGTTATAAACAATTACACATAGTTTTATTAAATAATTAGTTTAGATCTATATTGTTTATTAGAGAGATCAATTCTATTTTCACTCTAAAAGAGGTTTGCATATCAAGACCTTTGATCCCTCTTGGCTCTTGGTAGATCCATAGTTAAGATTGATCTAGGCCATCTTAATTTTTCCCTTTAAATAAACTACATTCTGCATGAATACCATGGGTCAATACCATGGGCTGTTTTTATAGTTTATTATTATTATACATTTGATCCCACTTGGCTCTTGGTAGATCCATAGTTAATATTGATCTAGGCCATATTAATTTCCAGCTTTAAATAAACTACATTCCACATGAATACCATGGGTCAATACCCTGGGCTATTTTTATAGTTTATTATATTATTTTATTATTTTTATTTTTTATTGTATTTTGACTTAGTTTAAATGTCCATTGCATTATGTCAATCTTTTTATTTAATTTATTTTTATTTTTATTTTTGTATAATTTGACATAGTCTCACCAAACCTAAATTCAATCTAACTTATTAAAAAGAAAAAAAACTAACATTATAAAAAACATTTATAAAACTATTTACTTGTGGATCTAATGGCCTAAAACATTTCAATTATCTAACATTTGATCCAATGGCTCATACATGGACAAAATGGCAGCTAGGGGATTTTTTTTCAAGTAGGAACGGCTTAAGGCGTAAAAATAAAAAAAGGAAAAAAAAACAATAATAAAAAATTATACTCAATAATATTAGTAAGAAAAATTAAGCGTGGAGTATGTTTAAAATTGCTTTTATTTGGTTAAGGGTTTATCTTCCTTAGAGGTAATGAAGCAGATTAACTGCCCAAGACTCAGAGTAAGAATGAAAATATGTGTCCTTAAAGGCCACTAGCTAGTTATTTCAGGTGACTTAGTTTTCCTTAAATAATGGTTGAACACTGGTGATGAATCAACTTTCTATAGAAGATAACAGCCAGAAATAATTATCCTAGTTACTAGTTTGACAACTAAATTATGATAAATTTAATGAGTAAATTATAATAAATTTTCCCACAATTTCTTAAAGAAAAAATTAATAGAAAAATAAACCTTCATAATTATTAAAATGAATGGGCATCATAATAATATGTTAATATGTTAGGCTGCCATAAAAAACGAAAAGAGTAAGGCACAGTAATGGATATAGGTTTCCTAAACTTTCAGAGTACTTACAAGGATATTTTTGTCCATGATGTTAACCTAAATTTGTGGTTTTATCAATATAGTTGTACGATAGTAGATTTTGAATTTTAAACTTCTTCGATTCGTTTAAAGGATAAACTATATATGTTTAAATACGAAATAATCAAATTTATTGTAAATTTTTTTAATTAAAATTAATTTTTTAAAATTAAAATTATTTATATAATAATATTTAACAAATTTAATAATAAAACTATTTTAAATTAACATTTTATAATTTTATTTAATATTTATAATTAAATTATATTTTTTATTATTAAAATTATATTTTTAAATATATAAATTAATTTTAACTATCTATAAAATTATTTAAGATACTTTTATTATAAATTCAATAAAACTAGCAATTGCACCACATGTTGCAAAAGAAATGTTGTAAGAAAATAGCATAAGAAAGAGTAGCTTAGAAGAAATAAGATGTTGCAGAGAAGGAGCCATCGTGGAGGAATGAAAATCAAAATTTTCTTCCATGGAAGGAGGTAGTGAAATATTAATGCAATAATGCTTCCTTGAGCCTTACAAATCATGAGGCCTGTGTTGAAGTTAAGTTAAATACCTTGTCTGATCATGCCAACATTAATGCCTCATGAATAAAGAAATAGATCTTGATTTTCTACCTTCAAAATCAAAGGTTGTTTTAGTGCAATTCCTCCATATTAATCTTGATCAATTCCTATTGAGTCACCTATGTGTTATTTCCTTCATGATCTTTGAAAATATTCAAAATATCATGTTGTTCTTTACCACTGATGTCCCTTGTCTCTACCATGTTCTTGTTTGTGATATGAAGTTGGTTTTTTTCTTTGTGCAGAGAATAAAAAATGTATGGAGAGGTGGCTTTCATCACTTCAAGAGCAGTAAAAATAAGATGATTGAGAAAATAGCTCCAACACCAAGAGAGATTTGGTAGCATATATGGAGTTGGCGAACATGTCTTGTTTTGTGGTGTTGGCTACTTGGCATAGCTTTCTTGATCTTGTGTAGAAGAAATGAATTTTTATTTATCTAATATTACATTAACCATCAAATTTCCATTATTCATGGCATACTTTCCATGACATTTGTAGAGAAAATTAGAACATACTACCACACTTTTCTTATCAAAGCTAAATGCTCCTATATGAGACTACCACACTTTTCTTATCAAAGCTAAATGCTCCTATATGAAACAACGATGAATTTCATCACTTAAGAGTAGTAAAATAAAGTTTATTGAGAAAACAACTCCAACACATTTGTAGAGAAAATTATAACACAATATCACACTTTTCGTATTAGAGATAAATGCTCCTATATGCAACAAATGATGGATTTCATCACTTAAGAGCAGTAAAAACATGTTTATTGAGAAAACAACACCAACACATTTGTAGAGAAAATTATAACACAATATCAGATCTAAATGCTCCTATGTGCAACAACGATGGCTTTCATCAGTTCAAGAGCAGTAAAAACAAGTTTATTGAGAAAACAAATCTAGCACTGAGAGAGATTTGGAAGCAATTATTGAGTTGGTGAACATGTCTTGCTCTATGGTGTTGGATATTGGGCATAGCTTTCTTGATCTTGTATACAAGAATGTAAATTTTCATGTAGCTTATACTACATTAACCATGAAATTTTCAACATTTAGGGCACATTTTCCATCACATTTGTAGACAAAATTACAATAGAGTATCACATTTTTCTTATCATATCTAAATGTTCCTATATGCAACAACTACCTTGTGCCTCATAGTTTAAATTTGTGCAAGGAGGAGGAGAGGAGGAGTATCAAGGTGCAAGCTATAATATGAAAGAGAAAGAAGAATATTGTTTGGGACTTGAGATAGACTCATTCTCTGCACATCTATAGTAAAGCTTAATAAAAAAAAACTCACCATGCTTTCAATTTTTTTAAATAAATATCGTAAAAATTAGAATATCAATTTAATGCATTTTACTCGATTACAATTTAACAATATTCATTTAAAAAATAAAAATAAAAATAGTACAACACATTTAACAGTATAGCTCCAACACCGAGAGAGATTTGGTAGCATTTATGGAGTTGCCGAACATGTCTTGTTCTGTGGTGTTGGCTACTCAGCATAGATTTCTTGATCTTGTGTAGAAGAAATGAATTTTTATTTATCTTATTTTTAATTAACCATGAAATTGCCAACATTCATTGAACACTTTCCATCACATTTGTAGAGAAAATTATAATAGAGTATCACACTCTTCTTATCAATGTTAAATGCTCCTATATGAAACAACGATGAATTTCATCACTTAAGAGCAGTAAAAACAAGTTTATTGAGAAAAAATCTCCAACACATTTGTAGAGAAAATTATAACACAATATCACACTTCTCTTATTAGAGATAAATGCTCCTATGTGCAACAACGATGGATTTCATCACTTAAGAGTAGTGAAAACAAGTTTATTGAGAAAAAAACTCCAACATATTTGTAGAGAAAATTATAACACTCTATCAACTTTTCTTATTATATCTAAATGCTCCTATATGCAACAGCAATGGCTTTCATTAGTTCAAGAGCATTAAAAACAATTTTATTGAGAAAAAAAATTTAGCACTGAGAGAGATTTGGAAGCAACTGTTGAATTGGTGAACATGTCTTGGTGTTGGATATTAGGCATAGCTTTCTTGATCTTATATACAAGAATGTAAATTTTCATGTAGCTTATACTATATTAACCATGAAATTGTCAACATTTAGGGCACATTTTCCATCACATTTGTAGAGAAAATTACAATAGAGTATCACATTTTTCTTACCATATCTAAATGTTCCTATATCCAACAACTATCTTGTGCCTCATAGTTTAAATTTGTGCAAGGATGAGGAGAGGAGGAGTGTCAAGGTGTAAGCTATAATATTAAGAGAAAGAAGAATATTGTTTGGGACATGAGATAGACTCATTCTCTGCACATCTATAGTAAAGTTTAATAAAACAAAACTCACCATACTTTGAATTTTTTAAATAAATTTCTTAAAAATTAGAATATCAATTTCATACATTTTAGTGAATTACACATTTAACAATATTCATTTAAAAAATAAGAATAAAAAAAGCACAACACATTTAACAATATTCAATTAAAAAAATACAAATACAAATTAATATTTTAAATAAAAATAGTACAAAGAATCATATTAATTACCATGGCCCTCATATACCTTCCTCTTATTACTTTTTAAATACTTGTTGTGTAACTTATTCCTAATCAAATAGTGTCAATTTTGTAAAACTATAATCTACAAGTTTCACTTTTTATAGCTTTGGTGGAAGGGTAGAGTATCTAAATTCCCTTACCCTTTAAGAAGCATCCTCAATTATTGTACCACCCACCTGGACATCCAATCTAGACATAGGTTATTCTAAATTGATCAAGAGTATAGAATTTTTAGGGTGGTGTTCTATGTGCACTAAGATTCCCATGAGGTCCATCACTATGTATGTGGTTCATTGCAACCTTGGATATATTCTGTGAATTGTTGTGATTTATTGCTTGTGGCTACAACATAGCTTTGGTTGTCACCTAGTTATCATGATTCAAAACTTTGTTATCATCTCAGATCCTTATAGCATTAGATATATTCTATGAGCTAATGTGATGTTTTGTTTGTCACAATGATTCAAAAATCAGTTATTATACCACAATATTGACTTTCTAGTTGTATGTTTTGTTTATGAACCCTTTATAAAAACCAAGACTCTACAGTATATATTATATGGAGGGAAAGGTTATGATAAATTTTTTTATGTTAAAACTTGTACAAAAAAACCCCTTAGGGTTGTCTCAACTTACTCTATTGTTAATAACATAGTGTCAATTTTTGTAGTGAAAAAATTTGTTTAAATTTTCAGAATAAAAAGTTGAGTAAGTTTGGCATCATATAATATGAAAATTGTTTATGATTATAAAGTAAAAAACATGTAATATTTTTTTTAGCTACAATTAGGTAATTAAATATATGTATATAGTTTTTTTGAACCGAAGAAATTTGATATTCATTAACAAACAATAGTTTTTTTGAATGGAAGAGTATGTATGTAGTTACAATTAAGTAATTAACGGTAAATTTAGTGTTATTTAAGAAATGAGAATTATGAACATTCATCATTATTGCTCAAGATAAATCATGTCCTATGAAATAATTTTGAAATTTTAAAAAATCACATATTTTAAAAATTGTCATTATTAACTTAATTTTCTATATAAGAAATACTACTCATGAATAATAAAACAATTGTAACATAAATAACATATAACAAAAAAACCATGTAATTATGGAATAATAAAATAGTTGTAACAAAAATAATATAGAACAAGAAAAACTATGTATATTTGGATGTATGAAAATTTAGATACATTTTATTAAGTAAAATTTTAAAAGGATAATGGTTATAAACATTTAAAAACAATTTTATTAAATAATTAGTTTAGATCTATATTATTTATCAGAGGGATCAATTATGTTTTTACTCTAAAAGAGGTTTGCATATCAAGACATATGATCTCTCTTGGCTCTTGGTAGATCAAAAGTTAAGATTGATCTAGACCATCTTAATTTCCCTCTTTAAATAAACTACATTCCACATGAATACGATGGTTCAATACCATGGGCTGTTTTTATAGTTTATTTTATTTTATTTTATTATTTTTATTTTTTATTGTATTTTGACCTTGTTAAAATTTTCATTACATTATGTCAATATTTTTAATTAATTAATTAATTAATTTATTTATTTTTGGGTAATTTGACATAGTCAAAATGTTAAATTGAGGTTAAAATCTAACAAATTTTTAATAACAACATTTTAACTTAAAAGTCATCGAAACTTAAATTCAATCTAATTTATCAAAAAGAAAAAAAAAAAACTAACATTATAAAAAAATGTTTATTGATCTAATGGCCTAAAACATTTCAATTGTCTAACATTTAATCCAATGACTCAAACATAGACACAGTGGAAGCTAGGGAAGTTGTTTTCAAATAACAACGCCTTACCGCGTAATTAAATTTATAATTTTAACAACATATTTATAGTAGACTCTCAAGGACTAGGATTCTCTTTTTGTATGGAAGTGACCTTTTCTTTACTTGTTTTACAAGCGATTTTCTTTTTGTATGGTAATGACCTTTCTTTTTCTTGTTCTACTAGCTCGTAGTTTCCAAAACCGTGTGAAAACAAAATTCCACACAGAAAAACCTAAAATCTCTCGATGGAAAACCCTTTCCTCATTTAAAACAAAATAACTCCCAAACCCAACATATATGTGGACCACTTTTTGGTTTAAATGTGGCTCCATAAGAACATAAAATAAATTTAAATTTTTAAATTTCTTTACATAGCTTGCTATATAGGCCCCTCCTTGATATATATATATATATATATATATATATATATATATATATATATATATATATATATATATATATATATGAATTTCAATGACATTATTTTAATTGAGAATTACCTCCATGCCTTATGCAACTATCGACCACCTGTTGTAGCTCCTAGAGACAACTCGTGGGTAGAAGAGAGAACAATGCCTAGGACATCTTGATGAGCCCTTGTTGGATTTGCTAGAAATGTTCACTTACACTCAATACTTCATTTTATTTTAAGTTATAATTAGTTAAGAATCTCCTTTAAGAAGAGAAATACAAATATGGATGCAAAGTAATACTCATAAAACATTAATGTCTAGTTTTGGTGGCCAACATTACATGAACATGTAGTTGTATCAGTCAGTGTAGTATATTGGAGAGAAGAATCATTAGAGGAATAAAATGAACACACATGGCTTAAGTTAAGAATCTAGTGCATCGAAGTTCAACATGAAATGGATGAGAGAAAAAACATTCAGATGATTTTTTAAGATACATGGAACACATATTAAGGATAATATTTCTTATTCAGTCATAGCCATCTTATATTAGCATTAGACAGAGATGAATCCATGAATTCATAAAAACATATCCAGCAACTGTTATTACATGTAATCTGAGAAGAGTAGTGAGGGGATAGGAAACACACACAAAATAAAATACATACTACACAGTCAAGTGAGCCGGAATCGCCAAAAATTTTCATTAATCTTCAACATGGTATACATCTCATTTACAATTTGCAGAGCTTCCCTCTTGAAACAAAATTTGGAACCTTCAATTCTATATCATAAACTGTTTTTTACAGGGCCTCGCGAGGAGAACCCTTTACAAAATACTCTTTCTTGATTTGATAGTGAATCATCATAACAAAATATCAATGTGCTTAGTGGCAAAGTTGTACTAGTTGGATCCTAACTAACTGCCATTGATTCTTTTGAAAATAAAATATTTACATAAAACATAAAATATCATAGTGTCATGATCGACATGATCAACAATGTTTTTAATCACGACAAACATGTTCTGGAGGTAGCATCGTTGGGTTGATGATCTGGAGCATTGGAGGATTGTTGAACTATTCACACATCTGGCACAACATGAGAGTTGGTAGAAGAGCTTGGAAGAATTTCTAGTGTGCAATCTTGAGATTTGTGAGCCATGTGTAGTTCAGCCTAGGGTAGAACAAGGTCTTTACCACAGTCTTACCCTTCCGGGTGGAAGTATTCTCATGAGAGGAATCCACCTTGCCCTTGGCCTCCACTAACATGTGACTGTATTCTTCCCAATGGATCAGCACTCCCACAACATCCAAATAGTTGGGAAACCATTCTCTAACTATCTCCTTAAACTTAGAGTTGAATTTAGCCACAAATTTCAATACCACATTTATGCATTCTTTAGCTTTAATGTTGACTTCCTCGTTCTGAACAACTTTGGAGATCTCCATGATAGAAAATACTCTATCCACGATATATATAGCACTCAACTCATTGAGTGGCTTCTCATTTACATACTGGATGAAATTCTTAGAAATCTGAGAGTTATTTTCACCTTCTTCCTTAGAATCTAGGATGAAGAACTCATAATATTTTATCACAATGTTCTTCTCAATCATAAAAAAAAATGCTCCCAGTTGTTTATCATCTCTACTATAATTGCATCCCAGACAAGTTGCTTGGCTTGCAAGAGAGACATATTTCCTTTTAGCTTTCCCTTGAGCTCAGAAATCTCTTGATTAGATGCTTCTGGGTTTTTATTGATCATGTATGCATTTTTCTTGGTATTCTTGAGCTTCTTTTGTTTTTGTGGCTTGGCTCGTTGGGCAGTGTCTAAATCCTTCTCCACCTTCTTGAGCTCCCCTTCCTATATATGGAGCTTGGTGAGGCTCTTTGTAAGATGTTATGTGGGGTTTTGAGGGTTCTTAGGTACAATTACTGCACAAATGTGAGTGTCTATTTTTTTTTGAAGTTTCGCTAATCACTGTTTAAGAGCCACCACCTCATTATTTTTGTCTATTAGTTCATTTTCCAATATCTCTTTCTCCTCCTCTACCTGTGCAAGTTCCTGGGACTACACATCTTCAATGGTTGACATCTTCAACTTGTGTATCAACTCCTAAACCACTACTTGTGAGCTTTGAAGAATATCTTCAAATGCAACTTTATCTTCTAGACCCACCCCCAACTTTACAATTAACTCCTTGAAGTTCTCATTCTGCATATGTAAAGCCCTAGAGTTAGCTCTCTCATGTTTTAATATTGTTGCAGCCTTCACCGAAAACTTTCCAGCATTTCTTATGATTATTACATTTAGGATGAGCTCACTATAAAACATTTATCCCACTTGCATTTGTAAGTTGATATTATCAGGCAGAGCTACACTTTTCCAATCTAAGGAAACATCCAGGGCCTTGAACTAGGAGCCCAAAGGTAATGACTATGCTATTAGGTGCTACATCCATAATTTCATTTGACTTCTATCCAAGTCCATAACAACCAAATTTTGGTCTGGTATAGGACTGAATGAGATACAATTTTCTGATGCATCTCCTCCCTTATCTTATTTTTCCTTTCTTCAATGGCCTTTCTAGTAGGCCAACTTGGCTAAATAGTAGTTGCACTCCCTATTGAACTTAATATGGCTACCTTTGAAGAGGACGAGGCAGAAGTTTGTAGTGTGTCTTCCAAAGTCACTTGGAAGCCTGGTTCATCTGGTCTTGTCTCCACTAACCTGGTTTCAATTTCTTCTTCTTCTATATCTTGGGTTTTGGCCCTTTTACTAGGGTGTACATATTCCATTTCTACGTCCCCTATCTCATCAATGTTCCTTTTCTACGCCTTGTCCTTTGTTGTTGGAGTCTCGATCTCCATCTATGTGTTAATAGGCCATGAGTTAAAGTTAGCCTTCCATTCGATTTTAGGCCTATATTCATGCTCATAAGTTGAATCCTTTATGATTTCAATTTCTTGGAAATGGCACCATGAGGATCATAATGCTAGACATATCCCATATCAAAACTCATTTGCTTCAAGTAATTCCTCAGATGCCTAGAATTGACAATAAAAGGCCCTATAGGATTACCCAACTTGAACATGTATCCATTTTTGGTAGGGACAAAGTGGACTTGGTCCACACTAAGACTCTTTCTGATGAATTCTAGAGTGAATATTCTCAATGGCATGAACACAGACAAGAGGTAAGGAGGAAGCTCACACCTATAGACCCTAATATTTGTGTAATCAACAAATAGGTCCGAGTCTCCCACCCTGGTGTCCTTGCTAAGTTAAAGGATTGATTTTTGTTGAGGGAGGACTCTTCGAGGGGAAACATTATGAATAATTTTATAAGACATGGCCATATAGGAGGATATGAACTAGGAATAGGCATTAGTATCTGGTCTCTTCCTAGCAACAACATCCTAGACAAAACAAAATTTTTTTGCTTGTTTGGAGCCATCAAACTGAGACCGAGATGGTCAAACTCATCCGCATCGGTGTACACAAACAAATAGAACAACAAGGAATAATATCTGAAATAGGAAGTAGTAGGAAAATGGCACAATTGCAATCTTATGGACCCAATTAACTAAGAAGGCATGTCGAATAGGTGGTATGGCTGAATCATTTCCCTTAGAAATCTTAGGGAGGATTTATTGGCCATATTGGAATTATCATCTCCAGAAAGATGAGAAATTAGAGATAAAATAGGTTTAACAAGCTTTGCAAAGATAGCTATTGGAAAACTATCAGCAATGGGAAAGGATTGCAAGCTAGGGGCCAGGACCATCTGTAGAAAGGTTTGTGGCTTAGTAGCTAAGAGGGTAGTATAATTAAATACTAGAGTCATTTTTGTGAATTTTTGGGGTTCAGGAGAGATTGAGTAGATCAAAGCCTTTTGGATTAACTCTGGGGTCACTTCTAAAATCTTGGATCAAGTGGATGAGACAAAAAAATTCTTCTCCTCTATTTATGTAGCCATTAACCAAGAGATGAATTTGGGGAAATAGTATACCGAGGGGGAAATTTGGGAGTACAGTCTGTGAAAATTTCTTAACGTAAGAAATCTTACTATTAATTCTTGATTTAATTATCCTACTTAATTAAATTCACAAGTTATTATTCTGAATATTCAGAAACAACATTTAAGTAAACACATATAAAAACATACACATACAGATATAATACTGAGTAACATGCTCATAGACAAAGTGACATGCAGATTTTATGGACAAATTTCCCCGGAAAAACCCAATGCGGGAAAACCGATGCAACTAGCTCTCGAGGGTTTTCATTATTATGTAGAATATAAGTACAACAATCTTGGGTACCAAAATTGGTTCACCCGACAGAGAAATAAATAAAGGCAGCAATACCTCTATCCTAGGAGACATAAAAAATGACTAATTCACACCCTCAAACAAGATTTATAGAACTGCAGCCCTTTTAGCCCTCTAGAAACCCAAACACTACTCTTCAGCCCTCCACGTCTGCCTTCCTAGCCTGCATCAGCCTATGCACTTCTTAGGAAGGGGTTTTTTCGCCCTAGAAGGGGTTGCATTGTCCCTGCAATGTCGTAACTAGTCTTGTGTCAGCCCCGCATGACTCTTGCTCCCTCTACACTGCCCCTACTAGGCTCTGGCTAGACTTTGTATCACCTGGAGGCCTATACATTGGTCTAGAATGCTACTTCTCTACCCTCGTTGTAATCTTGGCCTGGGATCAAAGCATCCCCCTCGCCAATACTCTACCTCGCTGCAACTGAAACACTTATGAAATTCTTAGCAAACCATGCCCTAGGATCAGAGCTTAGCTTAAATGCTCGGCCAATGTGTGTGTTTTTTCCAACTAACCCCAAGCCCTTCTATTATAATTTTCTCGTTGAAACATCAATGGCTATGATCTAATCTCTAATCAACGACTAATATTAGAAGCTTCTTGATCCACGTCACTTAAGTCATTCTCATCACATGTTTCAATTTAATTAAACTTAATATTTTAATTTTCCTAAGCTAGACTTATGGTCCTTAATTAAAAAGATTAATTAATTAAATATCTCTTGAACCAAATGGAATTCTTCAAAACACTTTTTGGGTATTGGATATCTCATTTACTCTAGCTCCTCCACAAATTTTGGGAGCTAGAGCACATTTGATGCTATCCCAAAATCTCAACACTCCCTCTTAGCGATGAATGTGCTTTAGAACTATACTTCACCTTGAAGTACTGCTCTGATCTTTAGTCATTGGTCTCCGCATTGACGCTTGGCCCACTGCATGACCACCCCTCATCACTACACTGCTACTTCTCTCTGTACTATTTCCCATGACTTTGCCACCATCACTACAACATACATACTATAGCTCCCTCTCAAATTGTTGCAACATGTTGTCAAATGATGCACTGCAACTCAGTTCCCGAGAGTAAGAAACTGAAGGAAACTTTCCCAAATGACAAACAAGTTATTCGGGCTGAAACTCATCACTAAACGTCGATAGGGTGCTGCTCTACGCTGTCCTCCTGAAGCCACTACATTGTTGTAGCTCTACGCTGTGTAAGCATACCTCCTCTGCATTGCCTCTGCGCTACTGCCTCTACGTTGTTGTTGCTTCTGCACTGCGCTGCTCCCTCTCCATCGTATCATCCCTCTCGAGCATATCATCCACTGTATTTGCTTAATATATGATCTTTGCACCCATTTCTCCAGTCATTCCTTGGTACTATCTTTAAGGCTCTCATAGCTTAGATGTGATCCAAGATTTGGGCTACTCAAGGATCTCGCCACCACTCTGTAGCTTCTCTACATATCAATATCACCCTACCTCTGTGGTTCATGAGCACTAATGGCTACGTCATCATCGAAGCCATCATCTGCTACTGCAGCCTTGGAACTAGAATCTTCCTTGTCCTTCTTCCTTTGAGGAAAATTGTTGGCGAAGTGTCCAAGTTCGCCACATTGGAAACATTTGATCTTAGACAGATCACGCTTCCTTTTCCCTTGTTTTTTATTCGATGATAGGGCTGCATCTTTCTCTTCCTCCTTATTTACCTTGCTCGAACCGGTGTTAGTGGTCATTTAGGAGATCTCCTCTTGTTGGAGGATAGCCCACATATCCTCTCAGTTAGGAAGGTTCACTCTGCCCAAAATGATTTGGAAAAATGTTTCCCATTTCTTTGACTACATTTAGATCTGTCCTCACCATGACATCATCTCCACCTTGACCCCCATGGTAGTCATTTGATCTCGAATCGACTGCAACCTGAAGAGGAAAGTATCTATTTCCTCTCCCTTAGACGTCATGAATAACCTCAGCTCGTTCTCCAAAAGCATCTTTCTCTGGACAGATTTCCCTTGATATAGTGTGGTTAATGCTTTCCACATATCATTATTCATATTCTTCTCAGCTATATGTGGTACCACATGATCTATAACCCCATCCATGATGAAGCACTTGGCATGTGTCCTTGCTTTAGTATGATTTGATAGGAGAAGATAATCTGTTTGTGTAGCCAAGAATTTTTCTACATGCTCCCTCAATTTGTATGCCTCCATAACTATCGAGATTTTGGCCTTCCAAATAGCAAAGTTAGACAAGTCATCCAACCTATCCTGATCATGCAGTCCGTGTAGCGCCATGTGCTCAGAAATCTCTCGAAACAGATCTTCCTTTGCCCAGTTCTGCTTCTAGAAACTTGGATCTAGGGTCATTGGCGAGAAAGGAATCCTCTGCTCCTTTTGTCAACTGATTTACTCCTTGGAAATATTCCAAACACAATGAATTAGCTCTCTTTGATCACCCTATAATCGATCCTCAGATTTCTTTTAGTGAGAAATATGTTGAGCAGTTGTTATCCTCTCGATCTTTGTCAACTTAGCTTAGGCATGATTCTGCACCATCAGAATCTCCACCCCACCAGAAACTGCTATATTTCTGAAGCTTTACTTCCGGTCCACAACAACTCAGCACAACACTCAAATCCTGATTGCGTCACCTTGGCTGGTCTCTGCATAAGCATAATGGCTCAGTGCAGACTTTGCGCATCGACTTCGCAGCGCAGGCTTCTCCTACGTCCCTTTGGAAGTCACTTCGCTATCTCTGTGTCGCCCAACTGGGACTGCACTACCCTATGCATGGATTTTACTGCTTTGGCTGCTTTTTGCAACAAAAATTTCTTCAGCCAATTTGCTGGAGATCCAACTAGATCTGCAATCACTCTTATACCATGTGAAAATTTCTTAACCTAAGAAATATCTTTTAATTCTTGATTTAATTTTCCTACTTGATTAAATTCATAAGTTATTATTCTGAATATTAAGAAATGACATCGATGTGAATACATCTAACAAGCTACACATATAGATCTAATACTAAATAACGCACTCATAGACAAAGTGACAGAAATATTTTCTGGACAAATGTCCCCAGAAAAACCCAATGAGGGAAAACCGGTGCAACTAGCTTTGGAGGGTTTTCATTATTATGCAGAATCCAAGTACAACAATCCTGGGTACCAAAACTAGTTCACCCGACAGATAAATAATGGCATCAATACCTCTATCCTCGAAGACAGAAAAATGTGGTTGATTCACACCCTCAAATAAGATTTATAGAACTACAACCCTTTCTGGCCCACTGGAAACCCCAACGCTGCTCTTCAACCCTCTGCGTCAACCTTCCGAGTCTACGTCAGCCTCTGGGTTGCTCAAGAAGGGCCTGCGTCACCTTATAAGGGGTTATTTCCCCCCTGCTACCATAACCAGGCCTACATTAGCCCTATGTGGCTCCTGCTGCCTCTGCGCCGCCCCTGCTAGGATTTGGCTGGACAACATAGCACCTGAAAGCCTTTGCGCTGGTTTGGAATGCTGATTCTCTACCCTCGCTGTACTCTTGGCCTGGGATAAAAACATCCCCCTCACCAATACTGCCCCTCACTGCAACTGAAACACACATGAAATTATTAGAAAACCATGCCCTAGAATCTCAGCTTAGCTTCAGTGCTCTACCAATGTGTGTGTTTTATCTAACTGACCCTAAGCCCTTCTCTTATACTTTTATCATTGAAACATCAAAAACAACGATCTAATCTCTAATAGATGGCTAAGATTAGAAGCGACTTGATCCACCTCACTTAAGTCATTCTCATCACATGTTTTAATTTAATTAACTTTCATCTTTTAATTTTCCTAAGTTAGACTTAGGGACCTTAATTAAAAATATTAATTAATTAAATATCTCTTGAACCAAATAAAATTCTTCAAAACACTTTCTGGGTCTTGGAGGATCTCATGTACTTCATCTCCTCCACAAATTTTGGGAGGTAGATCACATCCGATGTTGTCCCAAAATCTCAACACAGTCCTGCGTCGATTACCTGGAAAGGGTCCTCTCCTCTCATACAGCTACCATATAGGTTGAATCGGAGGTCTGCTAGATGGTAGGAACAAGGTGGTTCTGAAATATACACCCCCTTATCCATGAGCGCTTCGACATTGGAGGAGGGTTTGACTTCCTTGGCTTTGGGAGTCTTGGGAGCTTCCTTCTTCATGTTTAACAAATATTCAAACAATTTCCAGGTAGTGGGGACTGACTTGTTACCTGATTTTCGTGGAAGCCACTGAAAACGAAATTTGGGGGGGATTTTCTGACCAACTGAGTGAAAAAATAGAATTGCAGAGCAGACAAATGGTAGGAGGAATTTTCAATGGGAAAGAAAAATAAATTTGAAAATTTAAAGTGAGAAGGGTTTTTATAGGCGGAGAGGGGGAAATGGTCATCTAACGTCAAGTGACATCATGGGGGGGACACATGGAAGAAATAAATTGGGCGGTGGAAGATGACAGGTGGACGGGATCCGGGGGGGGGAATAAGTTACCATTTACCTTTTATCTTTCATTAATCATTTGAAAATGGTGTTGGGGGTCTTATGATGTGGCAGGTGCTCCCCATATTCCTCCAGTGGGTAAAATAATGAGAGGCTGAATCTAATGGTTACCCCTTGGAATAAATCTCTGCTCCTTTTCCTGTGCAAGTTACCCGCGCTCCGCCCCCGCCCCCCCCCCCCCCCCCCCCCAACCCCCCCTGCGAAATTCTTCTGGGGGATGGTTAGGCAGAGATGGATGGTGATCTGTCCCTAACCTATTTGAGCTTTAACCAATACGTGTGCCTTCAATAATTCCCTCTTTTACTATGTTTCACTTTCGTGGTGGAGAATTCCATGGATGCGAGCTCTGAAATTTGATCTCCTATTGGGGCATTGGCATATAGTTACCGTCATCATCAGTTCTATTAATTTTTAAGCCAAAAAAATTTGAATGCAACCTCTTAGCCCCCTACAAAAAGAATTAAGGGAAACAACACCACCAAGGGATCCATGCCAAGCAATCAGGGTCTAGATCCAGATTGGAGGTTGGAGGTTAGAGTGCCCTCTATCGCTAGGCCTACATTGATTTCTTCCATGCTTGACTATCTGACTGCACTTCCACTCTAATGCTCCGACCTGGGCCAAATTCAAAAATTGATTGACAATGTTCGTTGGAAGTCGAATCAATAGAATTCCTCTTCTTCACGAAATAACCACAAATTCATTGTGCCTACAATAGTCTTGTCTTGAATCTACTTACCCTGATCTTCCATTATTAAACCCTTTAATTGAATTTAAATAAATCCTACTGCTCCAAGTTTTGGAATATATGAGGTCGGGGCCAAACTCTTATAATGTGCACTTCCAATTCTTTCAATTAGTGGCCAAATTTCCTAACTTTTTCAATGTCCTTTATTAACTTATGGGCATGAGGGAAACTTACCCTCTTGGTGTTATATGACCACTGATATATGTTGTTACAATCACTTTAGAATGGGCACCTATGTGTTTCTCCCATACTGAGAATTAATTCTCAGTAAGGTTGTGCATGAACAACATTATCTCTTTGTTCTGTAATACTGCTTGTCCACTGCAACTGAATTAATTATGAGAATAGGCACCTGAGTGATTTTCATACTAAGATTTAAATCTTAGTCAACATGCAGACTCAAATAGATCCTCCATTGATATGTGTCTGTACTCACAACATGCTCCATTAAATTTCTCTTGCGTGTCGTGGTCCTTGATGCCTTAAACTAGAGCTCTAGGCAATTGTATTGTCTCTGATTCTCAAGTCACGACTATTGACTCATCCATCCAAATCCTTAAGTATTTCCATTAAAAATGTTGCCAAACCTTTTTTTTAATGGCTCCACATCCTTGGTCATGCCTCTACGTGAGGCAATGAAAGACTAGCCCAAAGGCTAGTGCCCCCAATCCCGTCGCTTCTATCTAATTTTGATTCTTTAAGAGTTATAGGATTCTGATATCCAAGGTTGGCCCCACTACCCATTTTCATCATTCCCTTGGTCCTACCTGTGGCATATGGCCTACTGCAGACATTTAGCCCATAGTCCCAGGTATCCTTATACATACTCTTTGTGCCTCATTATTGAACTTCTGAGACTCCATCCACAGGGATGAATTGGATGGTAGGGTGTGCTCGGCCCTATGTTCATTGGTTTATGTTATGCCTCCATGGCTTGGTCCCTTCTGCCTGGCGTTTTCAAAAAAATATTTAGCAAACCCACTGGGGAAATTCCTATAATATGAGTTGTCCTATGGGTCCTCCAGACGCCTTTTTAATTCTTTGTCACTATTGTCAGCAGGCTAACGTGTCTTGACACCCTCTCCCTACTAAACCTCTTGTGCTCCATTTCATATCTTCCAGACTTAATCTGTTGGGATGACATCACCATGAAATCACTATTTCCATGTGTTGACCTCTGAGTGGTGACATATGTCACACAAAAATGGCCCCTTTAGGTACCTGAAAGCCTTAAATTTTATTGCCATGTCTCCATGATGACATCGTACTCTGACACTATCTCGACCAATCAAGAACTGCCACCTGTCTTCCTAGAGGAGAGAGAAAATGTCCTCTAAGGCCTTGTTTGCAACTATTTCCTTTTTTATTTCATTTTTCTGAAAATCACTAGGTTCAAGCCTTTAGTCTCCAACAACACTCCTGAGCAGATTGTGGTTTTGGAAAAGGTGTCCTTGTAGTATCTGTAGTATCGTTGACCTATGAAATCAAATGTACAGGAAAACCACTTCTGGTACCATAGAGCCCATCTAACCAACTGGCTCCAGTGCCCCTGAAAAGCTGCCACATAGCCCGATGCTTAGTTCTGTGCGCCCTAACCAAACTTACATGTTACCACTACCAGGTGTGATCCACCCACTCAATACATCCTGTTAGTGTCAGGCTATACAATGTGTCACCAGTGATCAAATGGGCTCTTATCATGTCTTTTTAGGTCCTCATAGTCATTTTTTTGTCATTTCATTAGGTCTTCAAGTAAAAATTTGGTCGTTGGGTAGTAGATCTAGGAATTTTTCCACTCATTTCAAAATTTTACATGCTGGTCCTTCTCATCACTTAGTTGAGTGTACCATCATTCAAAGGTCATCATTATCATTCCAGTCATCATCATCATGATTTCATTTAGTTCAGTGTCTCCATTAGGTCATTAGGGTTTCAAGGTCACCAAAGTTGTCATTCCATGCATAAAATCTGACAATTGGAGGAGTGGTAATAGGTAATTTTGTTCAATAAAGTTTGATTTAAAATTTAATTTATGTTTTCAATATGTAATAAGTTCATTATGTTCCTAAAGCTGCAAATAAAGTGTCAAAGCTACAAGTTTTCAATAACAAAGTGAAAAGACATGTAGTGGTCCATCCCACTACAAAGAAGAAAATTGACCTCTACAAGCTATAAAAGACCAACATAAGCTCATTTGTTCATTCAAATCATTGAATAAGAGCTCTCATCCATCACCAAGTGCAAATTCAATAATTTCAATAAAAAAAAACACTCCAAATTTGGTGCCACAACAGCCACACTGGGCTTTTTACCCTCTATGCTACGCTTTCCTCAAAAGGTTGTGTTTTCTCTCTTGGAGACATAAAACTAAGTTCTAGAGGATTTTTAAGGATATTACAGTGTTTAGCATTAGGGTAAAACTAAGCATCACCTCAGTCAACCCCTCCTTGTAGCTCAATTTCATAATTTTAGTGTGAAAGCCCTACATTGGCCTTTATGCTGCATTTTTGTAGCTAGCCCATCTTTTCACTTTTTTCAAGGTAAATTCACTCTCCCCTAGAATTTTTTACCTTACTCAAACTTTAAACCATCCCCCACAACCTAACCCTAAACCCTAACCCAATTCTACCATTTTGGGCAGTTTTCCTAGCTAGGACTATGTTAAAATATCCTAGCTCATTTCCCTTACCCATTTCACTCCAATCACTTCTTACATCTCCCTAAGATCCCTCCCTTCCTCCCTAAATTTTCCCAGTATCATCTCCCATCCCTAAATCAGTCATCTTACCCCTTTTCTCCCTTCCCCTATTTTTTCTGTTGGAAATACTGAGAGGGGGGGTGAATCAATATTTCTTTCAATTAGTGCATTAGTTAATCTTAAATTATTATCAGTGTTTGTACAATTATAGCAGTAAACAAGAGGAACACAAATGTGCACAGTTTTTAAGGTGGAAACCCACTCCGGGACAAAAACCACCTAATGCTTTTCTAATAATTCTTTAATATTCAACTCCAATTGAAAATAAAGCTCCAACTTCCTAGAATCTAGAAAAGAATTCTTCTCCAGCTCCCACTAGATGGATGCTCCAACGCCCGAGATTCTTTAGTAGTCAACTGAACGGATGCCCCAACACCCAATGAGCTACAACTCACCCTAGCACCACCCTACCACCCTATAGAAGAATAAAAGAAGAATGGACTCCCGTACCAGGGAAAATGGTCCACTTTACAATGATATAGAATGATGTAGAAGAAGAAGATATGCTAGACCATAACCCCAACTTTGACACAACCACCTAATGATGATCCTAGACCTCCCAACACTGCCTCTTCAACCCTTGGCAGATAGATACTAGTACAATTTGTACAATAATGTATTTACAATGACTAAGTACAATGATACCTTTACAATGATTGTATGCAGTGCTGCCCACTTGAAGACTTCATATGATAAACTTCTTGCTATTGTTATGCACCTTGGTTTCTGCTCTTTTCATGCTAGCCTCTGCTGCACCTTGCTTTTCTTTTCTGTAGTATAAATTTTGGTCCTTTTCAATCCTTGGCAACACATGATCTAGTTTTTTTTTTGCCTTCTAGGAGCTTGATATTGAATCTGGTGTATCTCTGTTATTTCAGATCCCCAATATGTGATTTTCACCCTTGTGGTAGTCCTCTGAGTCTTCTTTTCAATGCCATAGGTATGACCTAATTTGGATTCTTCAAGGGAGATTTATACCCAATCTCTCACAATGCCCTAATTATGGACTATTTTTAGAAAAGCACAATTGTATGGCATGCCATGTCCTTTGTTTCTTCATTAGAGCTATGAAAGTGATAGCGGAAAACAAAGGCGGCAAATATCTGCCACTTTTTAAATTTCAATACGTGCTCATAGAGATATTTATGACGATTTTCCCAAAGATCCTTGCTTTTAGTGATTTAAGAACTGCAAAAACACGATGATCACCAGATCATATCTCCAAAAATATTGTGCAACATGATCTAAAAATTTTACTGCAGCTTCCTCAGGATTTCGGCTTCGCCTCATAAAAATTTCAGCTTCTGAGCCTTCATATAAAAAAAGTTAGAGTGAAAATTCCACGATGACCTGTTTCAGATGGCCGAATCCCTTACCTAAGGAGGAAATGAAGATCACAATATATATGAATGATTAAGTTGAGAGGGGCTTCAACAAGTGAATGTGGAAGGGATTTTTGGAGCATAAAAAATATTAATTATGACTTTTCAATGACCCATGCCCCAACCCCATGGGGTTTTAGCCCACTAACTGGGGGTACAAACTTCAAACATGAATATCTCTCAAACCGTGAAGAATTACATGGCGTGCCATATATCAACGGAAACATCTCGAAAATTAGAAACCATAAAAAGAATTATTGAGCCATAATATATTAATTTGGTAGGAAAAAATTCCCATGCAATATTGGGGTAGCCACTGGTGCTACTTAGGTTGACATCAATACCAATCGCTGATCAACAATCTCCCCCTTTGGCATTGATGCCAACACAAGTACTACCCTTGCGATCATGACACCTATTCCTACAACATTCTCACCATACCCATCAATGGTAACTCTGCTGAAACACAACCATCACGCTGGGACTGTGCCACTTCCCTCCCCCTAACACACAACCGTCTGCCCGATTTTTATGTTGTGACTTGGAAAATCCAAGATTTTTGACGAAGATATTCCAATGCTGGCGAATATTTAATATGTGGTTCTTTTGGTGCTGCTTGGAATCTTGCTACTTGTTGTTACACTAAAACACATGTGCCTTGACTTCCTTGCTAGCTAATGAGCTGTGGCCTCATGCCCCCTCTGTGAAGTCCCAACATAAGCAACATATCGGTTCCTCATGTCAAGCCTTGAAAATCAGAGAAAGTTTCTAAAAGTCTCCTAAACTTTGGTATCGCACTTTCTCGCTATCTTGCCTGCGGTCCCACACCTAATGTTCAGCTCTCTTGTGTACCTGAACACACTTTATCTATGTTAAAGGTGCGGACCCCTGTAAGATCAAAAAGGCGCAAGTAAGTCCCAAAAAGCTCAAAAAAAGTAAATTCTGGAAGCTTCTAGAATGGATCTTGCGGTGGCAGAACTACTCTTGTGAGGTGCATGTATCCCTTATCTTATGGAGCTAACTCCTTGATGTGAGGAGCTTATCTTTTTGAAGGAGGATTCTATCCCTTCATAGTTGGAACAGAAAACCTCCTCTTTTCCACTATAAAAAGAGGCATTGGGTAGCCTCAAAGGGAGGTCAAGCTTAAGAAGATTTGAGTTTAAGTGCTGTTGAGATTCAGATTTAGTTGATTAAGACTTTTGTGAATGTATGCACACTCTATTAATTGGTTGTATGGTACGGGAAGCTTATCAAAGTAAAGGAGATTCCTGCTTCGGACCTCGGAAAGTCCTGTGCAACATCAAGGCTTAGGTTGTAAGGATTTTCTTCTTTTGAAATTAATACAAATATACTCATTTTTCTCAATAAGCTTTCAATCGATGGTTTATTTCATAGATTCCTTGATCATTATGATAAGCATGGTTTATGATGATTTATATACAGGTGCTATGTAATATTTTTCTTGTTTGTGACTTCAGGTTTACGAGGAAAACTCCTTCAAGCACGCGAGGGACAACAACGACTTCAAACAAGCACTGGAAAAACGGTAAGTCCTTAACACCTCTATACAGCTTTTCATAGATCGTGTTAGCCACCCATAAAATTCTGGCATATCAGATGGTGGCTAAATAATGTTGGATAGCCTTCAAGAAAAAATTTCATGATTAAAATTGTTGATACTTGAAGACTTTTGATAATTTCCTATCCTTGGTTAATATTCACTACTGTTTCCATTTATTACTCAGAAATCCTGCTGATTTCTAAAGCCAAAGTACTGCTACAAAGGACCCCTTTTCCCCTCCCTTCTCCTTAAAATATAATCTCAGTTCCTTTTCTCCATTTCCCTCGAAAACCCCTCGACTTCATGATTCTTCCTTTTTCTTCATTAAATCCATTTCCTAAAGGTGTAAGACCCCTTCTTGACCTTATCAGAAACCTTC
This sequence comes from Pinus albicaulis, assembly GCA_034641835.2. Taxonomy (NCBI): domain Eukaryota; kingdom Viridiplantae; phylum Streptophyta; class Pinopsida; order Pinales; family Pinaceae; genus Pinus; species Pinus albicaulis. The sequence continues at coordinate 1,693,138,354 of CM076581.1, forward strand.
ATTTTCCTTGAAAAACCCATTAAAAAAACCATAGGAAATGCATATTTCCTATACATTAGACTTGAGCCCCCGCAGGCCAAGTTCCTAGCATCCCTCCATCCATATAACTGAGCGCCAAAACCAACTGCTCTAAGCATCAGGCGCTTATCTTTCCAAAGAAATTCCTCCGCCCGAAAACACCAAAAACCTTGGTAAACTGTGAAAATCGGGTTTTTATTAATTTCTAAGGTTTTCTGCCCAAATAATTTATGAAGTTATCTCGACCATCGATCTACTCCACAGATCGGACGGCGCGGAGCGCTACTTGCCCTGTGGACCCCGCCATTCCCTGCCCTGTTCTCCAAAACCACGGTTTATTCCGCACCACTCTTCGGGCAAAGGTTGTTTTGGCCCGAGGCCCAGCGATTCCACACACCTCTTGACACGCGTCCTCTGTACTTTTCAAAAACCACCGTGTAAAGTCAGTCCCCCGTGCATTATCCGTCAGATCATAGCCGCCTAGCGGAATAAATAACAGCCATCCAATCTGGTCCCGCACATCTAACGGTGATCGCCTATCCAAGCTGCCCGCCCTTTAATAAAGCTGCATGCGTTTTAGCTGGACCCCGGCGCAACTGAAAATCCATCTCCGCTGTCGATCTCTGCAGATCGACGGTCTGCATTCAAATTCCTGATTCCATTACGCGGTCAACCTTTTTCCTCCGCGGACTTTCCAAATCGCTCCCGATCGTTGATCACAGCGCGATCAACGGTTCTGATCGCCCCACTCCCCCGCACACCTTCCGATGCAGTTTTCCATATAAACGTAGGATTTTATAATTTTGTTTGTATTTGCAGGTTTTAAAATTCTTTCGCCATGTCTGAAGAAGATTCGAAGGACGAGGGTGACGACTCCCGTTCTTTCAATTTAACAAAGGAAATCAGCCACGGGGTATAGAGGCGTATTCCAACGAGGTTTCGCAGGCCGTTGACACGGCATGCTCTGTCCCGAACACAGGAAAACATCGAACAAACCCGAAAAAGTATCGAGAAAGCATAAATGGATCGGAGCGGGAGTTTAATGGAACGGTGGGAGAGGATTACGTGACTAGGCATTCCTCGGAAGCCTAATCTCCCAGCCTAAAACACAGTTTAAAAGGAAAACCTAAAAGTGTTTATCAGACAGAATGCCTCCACCACCATATCTGAGGCAAATTGATTCCTCAACCACCACAGCGCCACCTGTGCCTCAAAGGATTCAATCAGGAACTGAATTTATTGATCAAGATCAGATTTTTGCCTCAACACAGCCAAAGAAGTCACTTCTACCAGGGCCTTCAATGCAAAGAATATCTGGAGAGTTACTTCGAACTACCTGTGCCTCAAAGGTCAACAAATACTCCTAGCCAGCTTAAATCATAAGTGTGAATCAATTAATACAGTGAACACCTCTTCTGTTTCTTCATTGAGCATCCCAAGGGCCAATGGGCCATTTAAATCCTGTATTAATTATAATTGAGATATTTTTCAGATCTCACCTCCTCATCTTTCTATATATACCACAGCAGAAGATGAGTGAGGGGTGGTTGGTTGTTGGTTGCTGTTTGATCACAAGTTGTAACATTGAAACTCTCTGAAATAAATATACAAGTATGTTGAAGTTGAAAACAAATTGAAGTCTTGGATGTCTTGATGATGTTGTTGCATCCCTGTTCCTGAGAAGGCTCTATCACTCGATTCATGAACTTGGTTGTTGGTGAAGTATTCTAACTGTTTAATGTTTTCTCCTGTTTCCATTATGTTCCATAATTTCTTACTACAGTAGGTTGAAAGTTTTAGGCTAAGAAATGACTCCTGGAAGCACCTTAGACCTGTTCATCCTTCACTGTTTTATGTTTTCTTCTGCTGAAGTATTTTAGAGGCTTTAAACCTTGTCTTTAGTCTTCATGCTCGTTTATTTCCTTAATAGCTCAAATAGTTGGTTTCAGCATGATTTATGGTTCTCCCTGCTTGCCTGCTATCACTTGAAAGCTATTATTGAAGTCTCCCTTTGAAGTACCATTGTCTTAAGTTAATCAAAGAGGTCGGTTTTGATCTTGCCCTTTGCCATTGCTTGAACAGTTGTTTTGAAGGTCTTTATAGTTGTAAGCATAGATGTTAATTAGGTGTTCCCTCTTCTATGAATACAATTATCAGTGAATCTTTTATGTTTTCTAAAGTCCTTTAAAATAAGATCTTTGAGGAAATAGGGTGTTCCCCGAATCTTAGATTTCATTTTAAAAGTTGTCTTGAAGTCATTACTTGCTTAAAGAATGTTTGTAGAATTTATGCTTGGCCCTGTCTATCAAATATCTCTCTATTGTTAAGTTATGTTTTCAAGTTTCCCTTTGTTGAGAATTAAACTTCTCTTTCCAAAACATTAATGTCCATCTCATTCCAGAACAGAGGATCCTGCGGCCAAGTTAGATTTGCCCTTTGATATCCCATATCCCTTGAAGTGTTTTTCATGACCTTATTTTGACTCCATTGCCCAATGAACCAGATATTTCCTCTTTCTATCTATCTTTCCTAGACCTTTCATATTCTGCTATATCAACTCAACCCAACCAAAAAAACATATGCACTTAAATAACTAGTCTAAAATCCATGATCAAAGCAGACAAGATAAACCTTTGTAAACAAATATTTGAGAGATCCCTCTCTGAGAACAAGAGGACTAGATCCTAGAACTCAAAAGATTGGTTCTGATGTTGCCTTGTCTTTTGATTTGCCAAACTATCAAAACACGGGAGACCAACATAATGGCGATCACGGTGGGACCTACTGAGAATTAGAGGTTTCAAAACCTTTCTTAAAACCTTTAGGTCCAGTATAACATAAGTAACTTTCTTCAGGCACTGCCTAACATAATGGCGATCATGATAGGACTTGATTGAATCAGTGACAAACTAAGTAACCCTTAGGATTCCTTTTAATCCTTATCAAACCTTGAAGGAACCACTTACCAAGCCATAAGAGCATCTCTGTTTGTTTGAACACCTTAGCTAAGTGCAAAATCAGACTTAGAACATTCTCTTAACCTATAAAACCAAAATAAACTCAGAAAAACCCAAAAATATTTCAAGTTTGGCTTCATAATAAACATGGTAGTGGACCATAGAACCTTTTACCTCCTCACGAGCTAAAAATTTCCACTTTGTAGTGAAAAACTCATTCCCACATATCACTTACCTTTGATGTGTTTTACCTTGTACTCTTAGACAGAGTCTGGAAAGGGCCATATAGCCTCTGGATCTCATCCTCTTTTAGAGGTGATATATCTGGTGAATGCCCTCTCAGTCAATCTCTGGTTAGAGTTTGTTGTGTTTCAGGATATCCTTGAAAAGGGATGTTTCACAAGCACTGTGGTGGACAATGTACCTCTTCAAAAACACTCTAAAATTTTCCACCTAACGACTCCACAATCTTGAGCAGACCTTAAGACTCCACTGGGAAGAACCCTTATCATTATAACATTTTCCAAATCTAGTTAGAAGACTGTAGGATCAAAATTTGTGTAAACAGATCAGTTAACCTCTCAAAGATTGTCATACTTGGTTGAAATTTTCTTGTTATTTTGGGTCTAAAAACACACCATAGTGGCTTCTAGAAATATCTACACTAGAGCCCATCCTGACCCTGATCCACCTGAGATAGTTGATAACCCTGAAATTATACTTAGGAAGTCTCCTAAGATTAAATTATCAACTGTTTTCAGATCACCCGTCCGGGCTAATTCAGTCCCTGAAAATCTCTCAGCTCTACAACAATCACAAGTTGACTTAGTAAACCCATTTAGAACTAGGTCATTTGATGATAATATTCAGCTAGATTCTGAGTCTTCACTTTCATCCCCGGAGACAAGCGAACATCCTGGTAGAGAATTGTTGAGTCCCGAATTTGCATCTTTTCCATACACTTTTCCATACCTTTTTCACTCACCTAAACCTCCAAAATTGTCAATATCATGTGCAAAAGGGTATCTAACATGGTTTTTAATTATGTTTTTGTGTTTTCTATTTGATATAGATTTTGTTCATACAGCTGCGGAATCTTGCCACTTTCCGCAGCTGCTGCAACTTTCCGCAGCTATTTTGTGGAACTATATGCTACATGTGTCTACAAGGGAAACGAGCCACATGGGCAGGCTAGGAATGACGTGGACATGGTTCGTGTCCTATTGGTTCAAGCAAACTTGTCCAAAGAAGCCGCGGTCAAAGCCGTCCACGTGGAAGTCAACTATGGAGTTTCATGTCGGCCGGACTCTGTTTCGTGGCACATAAACATCCATACGGCCGTTTCTAAGCTTGCGGAGGTTAAATCGACATCTGTGCAGAGCTCTGGAGTCGAATTCAACCTATATCCGTGGACAGAGTGGTCTACGTGCTCTCCGCTATCATAAACTTCAGGAGACAGTTACAGTTTATTGTTTTATATAGAGCGTTTGCATACGCACGTAGAGCTAGTTGCTAGTTGCTAGTTGTTAGTAGTTAGTTGACAGTTGTTAGTTGATAGTTGATGTTCGTACTCTGTTATGTTTGCTTTGTAGTGATTACGCTGCCTTTGAAGCCATAACACTACCATTCTGTAATGAACCACTTTTTAATATGAGAAGGCTGTGTTTTTCAACTTAATTCGTGTTTGAGGATCGTTACCAAGGCTGTGTAGAGGGCCCCTGCTCAGCTAAGGTTCTGTGTATTAATGTATATATTTCTCATTTCATTTCTTTTAAAAGTCATTGTATCATAATCCATCATATGTTCATACTTTGTAGTTGTTTCATTTCTGTTTATACATTTCCATAATTTCCATTTCATTTCTGTCTTTCATGTTTTTATGATTGTTAATCACTGATCAGTTTTCTTGTGCAGGTTTTAGGTAGACAGCCCGAGCATTTTTATAGCATTTTTATAGCATTTTGACTAATGACATGAAACTAACATTGTTCTGCTGCTAGTTTGCTTTTCATAGCTTTTGTTTAACTTCGGTCTTGCTTTGTACATTTCAGTTTTGCTTATCTGATTCAGTAGTTAAATTTAGATATATTAAGCTGCTCATAGCATCTTCAGTTGCCTCCGAAAGCCACAGCTGGACTGATGGTGAGGGACTACATTATGAAATGTGTAGTTTAGTATTAGTTTCTTTTCTGCAAATTTAGATATATTAAATCATGTATGACATCTTCAGTTGCCTCCGAAAGCCACAGCTGGACTGATGGCGAGGGATTGAATCATGGGTGTATGGTTTAGTATTAGTTTACTTTCTGCAAATTAAATATCAGTTATACAAGTTGTTTATGATTACTTCCGAAAGTCATAGCTGGTCTAATGATGAAGGGTCAGAAAATGAATTGATGTAATCTGATTTAGATTTATTTTGTTGCAATTTCAAATTTCCTTAAGCATAGTTTATTTTGTGTTTAGTTGGCAGCAAGAATAGTTTGGTTTTCATGTTCACTATTTTATTGTTTTGATTCATTAGATTAGTAGCACCTTTTCATTTCAGCAGTACACTTTTACTTTCTTTCAAGTCTTGTCATTGTAATTTCATTTTGCTTTTAAAGTTTCAAGTTGGTAAATCATTATAGGGGATATCACTTCCTTGAATAAATATAACCAAACTTGTTTTCATTTTAGAATTTCCATTTCACCTTAGAAAGACCAAAAACGACAAAAAGTTAAGAAATAGGTTATCTTGCACATATAGTGCGCCGCACTTCATCGGCTTACGATTCCCGGATTGACAAATTAAATGCAGCAATTTAGGACACACTAAATTGACCAAACATTTTGGCGCCGTTGCCGGGGAAGTGTAACTAGGTAGCCAATTTCTTAAAAAAAAAAAACATAAAATCATAAAAGAAGGGAAAAACTTGATAACTTCTTGAAGTATGCTCTCCTCTTGCACCTAGTGTGATCTGGAGGATCAGAAAAGAGAGTTATTGGTTTAGTAATTTCTTAAGTATGCTCTCTTCTTGCACCTAGTGTGACCTGGAAGATCAGAAAGAGAATTATTAGCCCAACTTTTCAAAAATATAAAAAAAATAAAAAATGACATGCATAGGGCAAGAGATTCTAGGGAAGGTTTATAGCTAAAGCCAAGAGTTCGATTTTCACAACTCCATCTTCTTCAAGGCATAGACCAGATTCACCACCATCTACCCCTAGCCTTAAGATTTTTGGAAGTCAAGGAACAGTTGAATTAGAGGATTCTCCTATACCACCTACTAAAACCCACTTAGAAAACAAAGAGACTTTCTCTCATCCTTCCTTGGTAGAAGAACTAGAGGACTATAAGGAATCTAAAGAAACTATCATGGCAGAGGAAGTAATAAATAGAGGTGGAGGTAGAAGAGGAGGAGATAATGGAGATAACAATGGTGAAGGAAATGATGGTAGAAATAGGGACAATTTGCTTGGATTCCCTATAGTTGATGAGGAAACTCATGCAACAATGAAAAATATCTCACCATCTGTTCTCCCTAACTTTTATGGATTGCAAAGTGAGGATCCTGAAACATTTCTGTTTGAGTTTGAAGTAGTGTGCCGAACTTATGACTATATGGAATATTCTCAAAAACTCAAACTATTTCCTTCAACATTGAAGGGATCTGCTTTGAAATGGTTCATGGGATTAGCCACTCAATCTATCAGGACTTGGAATGATATGAAACAAACATTTTTGGATAGATACTTGGATTATTTATGCCCACCAATCACAAGGATGAGGTATTCAAAATGATGCAAAAAGAAGATGAAAATTTGGAAGACTTAATTGAAAGATTTCAATACAACTTGAAAAGAGCAAAGATGAGCAACTTAGATAATGAAACCTTGAAAGCCCTCCTATTAAAATCCATTAGAGATGAACGGATAGACATTTTAAACATGATGGGGAAAGGAGATATTTCTCACCTTCCATTTCGTGATATAACAGAACTATGTATCCATCTCTCAAGGGGAAAATCTAAAACTGGAAAAGGGCCTAGGGATTCTTCTCTTATTAGGGCTAACAAATCTGCAACTGGATCAGTAAGTAGGGCAGAGATTGGTAATATGCTTGATGAGTTTAAAACTGATATCTTAGGGGGTCTTAGTGAACAGCTAGACACCCTTAAAATCCAAAACAAGCAGAAAGCAGAAACAGATGCTTTAGCCATCTTTTGTCCGAAATGTAGAAAGAAACATGCTTTAAGGGAATGTCCCTTGGATGCAAAAGTTGTAGAAACATGTATGATTTGCTCAGAAAATCATGAGATCAAGGATTGTCCTTCAATCCCTGGACTCAAAGTTGTTTTTCAAGAAGATCCAAACTCAGTAGAATCTCTCTGTTTTGTCGCAAGGAGACCTTGGCAGGGACAACAATCTCAAGGGTTTAACAACCCTATGAATCTTCAAACCCCACCAAATTGGAATCCTTGGCAACAACCTTGGCCCCAACATCAAAATTCATATCGGCCATGGGTACAGGGGATGCAAAATCCTTATGGGAGATTTGCTCAATTTTATCAATATCCTCCATCTTTTCAAAATCAACAAGCTCCACAATTTCCAAGCCCAAATCCACAACTTTCATTGCCATTTCCACAACAACAACCTTCTCAACAAAATACAAATCCTCAACTCATGCTCCCATACCAACAGAAGACAAATCAACTTCCAGCTCAGCCATTGCCAAATCCTAGTAATAAGAATCCTCAAACTACTTATATGGTAGAAGGACAACAATTTCCTACCTATATGATTGTTCCTCTCAACGATGTACAACTCGGATCTGGTAGAGTTTTAGAAAAACCTTCTATAGACATTCAAGAGCAAGATACCTCTGAAGAGGACTCTCTTCAAGTCAATAAGGGTTTTGAGGAAGAATCTCTTCAAAATTAAAAAATTCAAAAAGAAAAAGAAAAGCTAACATCCACAACTCCTATAGTTGAGCAACCTGTATCTTCATCTACACCTCCTTTTCCGGAAAGACTACAAATTGATAAGGGGGTGGAAAAACAAATCTTGTTGCCTAACTATGACTTTTTAGATGAATTGAAGAATGTTTGTATCAAGATTCCATTGCTACAAGCCATTCGGGAAATTCCTATTCTAGCAAAAACCATAAAGGAGTTGAGTTTCAAAAGACCAGGAAGGAAACTAAAAGACACAAGAAGAATCCACCTGGTAGGAAAGATTGCAGATATTATGATGGGAAAAATTACCATGCAGAAGTATGTAGATCCAGGAAGTTCAATTGTCAAGACACATATAAATGGGATAGAAATTCCAAACACATTGATTGACTTAGGGGCTGCTATCAACATTATGAGTAGACAAACTATGGACCAGCTAAAACTTCCTAACCTTCCTTTTACACCTACTTTACTGCAACTTGCAGATCGATCAATTATTAAACCAGATGGTGTATTAGAAGATATTTCAGTCTCCTTAGATTCTTGGGAATATCCGGTAGATTTTATGATTTTGACTCCCAAGAGTAATCTAGGAGGGCACCCACTTATCTTAGGAAGACCTTGGCTAGCCACAGCTGATGCTTTTATTAGTTGTAGATCTGGGGACATGTATATTTCTAATGGTAATTCGACAAAGAAATTCAATTTGTATCCTCCAGCAAAAGCAATTACAGAAGTAGGAGATAATGAATGGGTCGATGATGAGGACATTATACAACCTGTCTTTACCATTTCTGAAATCAGTGAGGATAGTCAAATTCTGAACACATTAGAAAATTTTGAGATATCTTCAGAATATGACCCCACACAATTTCAGTTGGAATCCGACATAGAATATTTATCATCAAGACAAATGTCTCTTTACTCTATGGAAGAGTTTGGTAATTCTGCTATTGAGATTTTTCCAGAAAAAAACATTGAATATCAACAAACATTTGGAGAAGTCACAACAAGAAGAACTAACCGGAATCTTGCAAAAACATTCTACTGCATTTGCATGGGAGTATACTGACATGAAGGGTATTGATCCTAAGACTTGCATCCATCATATCTATATTGAGGAAAACAGTAGACCAATCAGACAACCTCAAAGAAGGATGAATCCAAATCTTAGGGAGATAGTGAAAGAAGAGCTCCAAAAACTACTCAATGTAAACTTCATTTATCCAATTTCGGATAGCCGATGGGTTTCTCCTTTGGTTATAGTACCTAAAAAGAATGGTAAATGGAGGGTATGCATTGATTACAGGGAATTGAACAAAGAAACTTTGAAGGATCACTTTCCTTTGCCTTTTATTGATCAGGTATTAGACACATTAGCAGGTAAAAAGTACTTTTCATTTTTGGATGGTTTTAGTGGCTATAATCAAATTCAGGTAGCACCTGAAGATCAAGATAAGACCACATTTACTTGTCCATGGGGAACTTTTGCCTACCTAGTGCTTCCTTTTGGGTTATGTAGTGCACCCGCAACATTCCAAAGAGCAGTACTAGGAATTTTTTCTGATCTAATCCATGATTGTGTAGAGGTTTATATGGATGATTTTACAGTTTATGGTAATTCATTTGAAGAGGCATTAGAAAATTTGGAAAAAGTTCTTATAAGATGTAAAGAAACAAACCTTTTATTAAGCCATGAAAAATGCTTTATGATGTTTACTGAAGGGATTGTTTTAGGACATCATATTTCGGGAGATGGGATTAAGGTTGATAGATCGAAAGTTGAAGTCATCTCTAAGTTGCCTATTCCAAATTGTCAAAGAGATGTTAGAAGTTTTCTAGGATTTACTGGTTACTATAGAAGATTTATAGAAAACTTCACTAAAATAGCATCTCCACTCTTCAAGTTTCTTACAAAAGACTGTGAATTTAAATGGGATCCTGATTGTCAATCAACTTTTGAAACTTTGAAAACAAGAATATCTGAAGCACCTATCTTGAGAGGACCAAATTGGAAACTCCCTTTTCATATTTCTACGGATGCTTCAGATACAGCTCTAGGAGCTGTGTTGGGTCAAAAAGATTTAGTTCCTTATACCATTTATTACACCAGTAAAAATTTGACTCCCACAGAGTTGAACTATACTGTGACTGAAAAAGAGTTTTTAGCTGTTGTTCATGCAATTAATAAGTTTAGACATTACATAACAGGCTATGGAACTTTTATTCATACTGACCATTCTGCAATTAGATATTTAATGAACAAACCTGTTACTAATGGCAGAGTAACAAGATGGCTTTTAATTTTGCAAGAATTCAATATTACTGTGTTGGATAGACCAGGAAAACAGAATACAGTAGCTGATTTCTTGTCTAGGATTCAGAATACTAAAGAAGATTCTCCTGTAGAAGATAAGTTTCCTGATGAATATTTGTTTGCAGTAACTATTAAGACCCCTTGGTATGCAGATATTGCTAACTATTTGGTTACAGGGAAACTACCTTCACATTTATTTCCAAGAGAAAAACGAAAGATTATTCGGTAGAGTTCAAAATATTCATGGATTTCTAACGAATTGTTTAAAACAGGGCCAGATCTTGTGATCAGAAGATGTGTCAGGGAAGATGAAATGCCTGATATTCTTAAGGCATGTCATGATGAACCATGCGGCGGACACTTTGCAGACAAAAGGACAGCCTATAAAATCCTCTCTTTAGGATATTATTGGCCTTCCCTCTTCAAAGATGCAAAACAATATGTCAAAAGGTGTGACAACTGCCAAAGAGTAGGGAAACCTACCCTTTCAAATGAAATGCCACTGCAAACACAGGTACTCATTGAACCCTTTGAAAAGTGGGCTTTAGATTTCATTGGACCTATTAATCCACCATCTAAGCAAAAAAAGTATATATTGGTTTGTACTGATTATGTTACTAAATGGGTAGAAGCTAAAGCATTAGTATCTGCTACTGAAAATTCAGTTGTTCATTTTCTTTATGAGGATATTTTTACACGCTTTGGTGTTCCAAGAGAAATTGTAACAGATCAGGGGAGCCAATTCACATCAAATTTGGTGGAGAAGTTGATGGAAGAATACAAAATCAAGCACAGAAGATCTACTCCTTACCATCCACAAGCAAATGGTCAAGTGGAGTCCACAAAAAAAGTTCTTGAAAGTATCATCACCAAGACTGTTCATCTACACAGAAGAGATTGGGCAGAAAGGCTTCCAGAAGCCTTGTGGGCCTACAGAACTACATGGAGGAATACAACAGGACATTCTCCCTATGAACTTGTTTATGGGAAAGAAGTCTTACTCCCCATTGAGTTCCAAGTCAAGACCTTCAAGATAGCAGTTCAGTTGGGGATGGACTTATCAGAAGCCCAAAAGCATAGAATGGAACAGTTGAATGAGCTAGATGAGATCAGACAAGAAGCAATTCTAAGAACTGATCTAGTTCAATATCAAAGAACTAAATGGCATGACAAATATATCAAAGAGAAGAAGTTTCAAGAAGGAGATTGGGCATTGTTTTTTGACTCCAAGTTTAAAGATTTTCAAGGGAAATTTCAGACTCATTGGCTTGGGCCATATGAGATTGACAAGATCTTTAGCAATGGAGCTGTAAGAATCAAGACCATTGATGAGTTTCAAACTCCTCTTATTGTGAATGGCCATAGATTGAAAGTTTATCATAAGCCACTCTCAAAAGAGGATTTTGTCAAGATGTTTCAAGAAAGTTCTGTAATCAGGCTGGTACAGAAGAATTCTTCTTCTCCACCAGCCTAGCTTTTGTTTTTCAGTTTTAAAAAAAAAAAAAAAAATGGTATAAGCCTGAAAACCAATCATTGATTGGCAGTCTTATGCAGAAAATATAGGGTGAAAATCAGGGACACCTGACACTCTATATTTTCCAAAAAAAATCTCTCTTTCATTTCATTTCATTTCACCACCCACTCCATTTCATTCCACTTCATTCCATTTCATTTCATTTCATTTCACTTCATTCCACTTCATTTCATCCATTCCATCAATAAAAATCTTTTTTTTTTATGACCATTTCCACCTGGTCATTTGTCATTTGTTCATTTCTATTTTAGCCAAGTAATAGCTGTGTCAGTTTCCGCAGCTGACATCTGTTTCCGCAGCTGACTCCAGTTTCCGCAGCCAGAAGCAGATTCCGCAGCTACTACTCTGTTTTCAAAGAGAATGTACAGTCAATTGTTATTTCTATAATTATGAAATAAAATGGAGGAGAGAGGATCAATGGAACATTCAAGACACTAATGAAGATCAATCAGTTGAAGACCAAGGGCAAAAGCAAGAATTCCAAAGGTATGAATAAAGTTTATTTCAAATAGTATTGAAAAACACATTTTTATATAATTTTAAACTATGAGCTCTACCCATAACGCGCAATGATTATATTGACAGTCCCGTAACCTTCCACGATCTCCATGTTAACCTCTTGCATTTATTCACAAACGGTTTCATCATTGAAATTCCGATTCTCACTCATGTTCAAATATCCCACCGTAGATAATGAGACGTATTTGAGTTGACAAAGGACTCTTACAAGCCGCATAACTTCATAATCATTGATTGAAACATGTTCATATTTATGACACAGCCACCAAAATTCAAAACGCGGCCGAATGCATTATACTTTGTTAACCTCTTTGTCGTGTCTCTATCGTGTTTACAAAACCCCACTCTACTCATTCTCACTCCCTGTTTCACTCCATTTCGTTCCTTTTGCTCACTCTCACTCCCGTATATCTACCCACAGTCTTACTCCATTCTGTTTATGGTACTCATTCTCATTTTATGATAACATCCCAACAGTATTGTGCTCGATCCTGTGTATTCCATTGTTCCATTTCCACTTAAACCCTCACAGAGGCAAACTTGTGAAGCACAGAGAAGTGAAATGGGAAAATTATTAAGGGCAGAGCCGGAAGGACCGAATTTTATAGAGGGATATCCGCAAGCAAAAGAGATGTTGAGGAAAGCTAAATGGCTGCGTTTTATTCAGAAATTCAGGGGTTACCACAGAGAAGTTACAAAAGCGTTTGCAAGATCATTTGATGGCTCGGAAGCAGAAGTTGGAGACCTCAAGTTTTTGGTCAATAAAGCATCAATAGCAACAGCCACAGAGCTTCTTCAGGAAGGAGAACGTTGGTTCAAAAATAAAAGTATCAGTGATGAGGCATGGAGAACAATCCTACGGAATCAAGGTATGGATATCACTGTTTTTAAAAGAGGAATCCCTGTGCATGCAATTAAAGAAGAATGGGCCACTTTACTACTAATTGTTCAGAAATTTATTACATGTGAAGGCCGTTTTGGCTCTATGTACATGTACCATACTAGGCTATTGATGAATTTTCTTGAAAACCAAACTCTCAACCTTCCTTACTTTCTATTCAATAGCTTAAAGAAAATGGCTGTGACTGTTCAAAAACACATGGGAGATGTAGAGCCTCATCTTTATCACCACGGCCTTATAAAAATTCTGATTGAAAAGGAGCTAAAGGAAAGAAAAGATACATGGGAACAATTCCTAGTTAGAAACTTCTTTGAAGAGCCTCAGGAAATTCCTGAAGGAAGTTCAATTAGAAGGAGTAGAAGAAAGAAAATGAATGTTGAAACCCAAGTTGCTCCTACACAGGAAATTTCCGCAGCTAGCACAACAAAAAGAAGTAGAAGGAAAAGAACAGTAGATGAAATCCAAAATACTTCTACTACTACTATAGAAAAAACTGATAGGGAAGAGAGATTGGTAAAAAGGAAGAAGAAGGAAATTAAAGTTAAGAAGCCAATAATACCAAAAGGGAAAGAAATTATTGAGGCTGTCCATAAAACTCCTTCTTCTGAAGAAGAAGATCACCAAATACTATCTGAAAGATTAGTTTTTCTTCAAAAACGGTCATCTATATCCAAGAAGGCAGAGACAGGAAAACAAGAACAAAAGGGTAGTGTACCACAGCATGTGAGGAGAAGCAGCAGGCTTAAGGGAAAATTGAGAAAAACACAAATTAATGGTCCTCATTTCATTGATTTGGGTGAGGAGACATCTGAACAGTCTCCAACTGACCATAGTCCATTTCAGTCAGTTAGTGAAGCTGGTTCCTTTCACTCCCAATCAAACAATGAGCATACTCCATCTTATTCTCAGCAAAATATTGATGTAAGCCCTCCTCGGCCAGATTTTGAACATAATTCTCCCTTGCAGCATTTTGGGGACAGCCCAATGAAAAAGACACCGGAAGTAGATCCCAAGCAGCAGGAGGTATATGACTATATAGAGTCCTTGGAAAAGGAAGCCACAGGTCCAAGTACCTCTTCCATTCAGCCTCATACATTGCAGGATGATTTAGTTCAGTCATTAAAACAGGAAATTTTTGAGCTTGAGCTTTTAAATCGGCATATCAAAAATGAAAATGAAACATTGAAAGAGCAAGGAAAACTGGACAAGATCATCCATGATAATACTATGTTACATTTGGGTATTTGGCAAAAGAAGAATAAGAAATTAAAAAGGAAATGCCAAAAATTGAGCAGAGCACTTGTGAATATCAAATTTAGGTGCTTAATGAAAAAAACCCAGAATGATGGCAGTACCAAAGAAGAAGAGAAGGGGGTTGGATGTGCTGGCTGAAGTATCAAGGCACATGAACTGAACAAAGAGTATCAAAATTTTGGTTGCATGAGGACATGCAACACCTTCACAGTGGGGGTATGTTGAGTCCAGAATTTGCATCTTTTCCATACACTTTTCCATACCTTTTTCACTCACCTAAACCTCCAAAATTGTCAATATCATGTGCAAAAGGGTATCTAACATGGTTTTTAATTATTTTTTTGTGTTTTCTATTTGATTTAGATTTTGTTCATACAGCTGCGGAAACTTGCCACTTTCCGCAGCTGCTGCAACTTTCCGCAGCTATTTTGTGGAATTATATGCTACAGGTGTCTACAAAGGAAATGAGCCACATGGGCGGGCTAGGAATGACGAGGACATGGTTCGTGTCCTATTGGTTCAAGTAAACTCGTCCAAAGAGGCTGCGGTCAAAGCCATCCACGTGGAAGTCAACTATGGAGTTTCATGTCGGCTGGACTCTGTTTCGTGGCAAATAAACATCCATACGGCCGTTTCTAAGCTTGCGGAGGTTAAATCGACATCTGTGCAGAGTTCTGGAGTTGAATTGAAGCATCCACCTTCCGTAGATCCACTTTCCAACACGGCCATACTCCTATATCCGTGGACAGAGTGGTCTACGTGCTCTCTGCTATCATAAACTTCAGGAGACAGTTACAGTTTATTGTTTTATATAGAGCGTTTGCATACGCACGTAGAGCTAGTTGCTAGTTGTCAGTTGTTAGTTGTTAGTTGATAGTTGATGTTCGTACTCTGTTATGTTTGCTTTGTAGTGATTACGCTTCTTTTGAAGCCGTAACACTACCATTCTGTAATGAACCACTTTTTAATATGAGAAGACTGTGTTTTTCAACTTAATTCGTGTTTGAGGATCGTTACCAAGGCTGTGTAGAGGGCCCCTGCTCAGCTAAGGTTCTGTGTATTAATGTATATATTTCTCATTTCATTTCTTTTAAAAGTCATTGTATCATAATCCATCATATGTTCATATTTTACAGTTGTTTCATTTCTGTTTATACATTTCCATAATTTCCATTTCATTTCTGTCTTTCATGTTTTTATGATTGTTAATCACTGATCATTTTTCTTGTGCAGGTTTTAGGTAGACAGCCCGGGCATTTTTATAGCATTTTTATAGCATTTTGACTAATGACATGAAACTAACATTGTTCTGCTGCTAGTTTGCTTTTCATAGCTTTTGTTTAACTTCAGTCTTGCTTTGTACATTTTAGTTTTGCTTATCTGCTTTAGTAGTTAAATTTAGATATATTAAGCTGCTCATAGCATCTTCAGTTGCCTCCGAAAGCCACAGCTGGACTGATGGTGAGGGACTGCATTATGAAATGTGTAGTTGAGTATTAGTTTCTTTTCTGCAAATTTAGATATATTAAATCATGTATGACATCTTCAGTTGCCTCCGAAAGCCACAGCTGGACTGATGGCGAGGGATTGAATCATGGGTGTATGGTTTAGTATTAGTTTACTTTCTGCAAATTAAATATCAGTTACACAAGTTGTATATGATTTCTTCCGAAAGTCATAGCTGGTCTAATGATGAAGGGTCAGAAAATGAATTGATGTAATCTGATTTAGATTTATTTTGTTGCAATTTCAAATTTCCTTAAGCATAGTTTCTTTTGTGTTTAGTTGGCAGCAAGAATAGTTTGGTTTTCATGTTCACTAGTTTACTGTTTTGATTCATTAGATTAGTAGCACCTTTTCATTTCAGCAGTACACTTTTACTTTCTTTCAAGTCTTGTCATTGTAATTTTCAATTTTCTTTTAAAGTTTCAAGTTGGTAAATCATTATAGGGGATATCACTTCCTTGAACAAATATAACCAAACTTGTTTTCATTTTAGAATTCCCATTTCACCTTAGAAAGA